>JBAIZL010000002.1:366451581-366891581 GCA_036971475.1 Prosapia bicincta | reverse complement strand
TATTATTCAAAGCTTTTCGCCGATAAAACAGTACCAGCATCTTCAGGAAAAATAATTATCTAACCTTAACAAAATTGGGGTGAAACTTATGATGTTGTATAGAGATAAGGTAAAAAGTTAATCACTTCAGTATTTTTACCTTTGTTCATTTTTAATATTTCCAGTTTTTTGGTTAGAGTGTTAATTTTTCTTTTTCTATATTTAAACAAAAGGATATTAATATTACTAAATTTGTCTTCCCATTTTGTGTTGTCCATAAAAAATGCTAGTTTTAAATGTATATTATCTCAATAGTCATTTCATTTTTCTTCTTATATAAAAATTTGATTTCATTTTTAACCCACAAAATATCTACCTGTTTACATGTTTTTTGTGCCACATTACTTTTAGTTTTAATATTAATTTGTGCATATTTATGAACAATATTATTATTAATACATTATGTGTTGAAAAAAAATTTACAATTAGTTCTCATTAATTGAATTTTACGTTTCTGATATAAATTTAAATCTTTTGTTAAAGATGAATTACTAGTAGATCTAACCTCTGTAGAGCACATATTCACAACACCAGTAGCCTAGTAAGGCAATATATTATATTAAATATGGTGATATGTTTTCTTGTAATATATTTTACAAATTAAAAATATTTCAAAAACAAGAATACTTTTAATACATATATTATTCAAAGTTTTTCACCGATAAAACAGTACCAGCATTTTCAGGAAAAATAATTATGTAATACTTAATTTATGGAGGTTAAATATTTATTTTTCCTGAAGCTGCTGGTATTGTTTTGTCGGCGAAAAGCTTTGAATAATATATGTATTAAAGGTATTCTTGTTTTTGAAATATTTTTAACTTATGATATATATATATATATATATATATATATATATTAGCAACAATTCTATTTCTAATTTAACATATGTTTTGAGCCTATATCTTGCATTATTGTATTATTCATTCATGATGATGTTGTTACTGTTTACCAACGAAAAACTTTCAATATAAATTAATAAATTATCTTGTATTTGAATAATATATGTGGTTATATGTATATATATATATATATATATATATATATATATATATACACACACATAAATTTGTATATATATATATATATATATATATAAATTAAATTTATATATGAAAAGTATTCTTGTATTTGAAATATTTTTTTATTTATTACAAGAAATATATCACCATATTAATTATAATATAATATATATTTATATATATATATATATATAAATAAATTACAAAATATATATGTATATATATATGTATGTATGTATGTATGTATGTATGTATAACATAATTTAATAAAAACTTTTTATAAATTATTTATTAAAAATATTACTTAAAATTATATAAATGATAATACAAAAACTCCAACTATAATTGGGCTCAATAAACTGCACACTCTAAGTTAGAGTGGAATGAGAAATGTAGAAAATTATTACTATCAGGTCATTCTACACACGCTTTGATGAACACATTACCCAAACCAAACAAACAAACCCTAAATCCAGCTATGCAAAACACCTAAATAACACCCAACACACACATACCGACATACACACTAATTTCAATATTCTACACACATTAAAACAGAGTAACAAACTAACAACCTTAGAAAAATATGAAATCTACAAACACTAAGCAACAGACAGGGAAAATCTATTAAACGACCACACACACTTTGAAGCCAATAGCCTTTTCCAATACATCAAACAAGACTCCGACACCTCACCTACTGTCATTAATCCAACCCTGTCAAAATTTGTAAACAGCCAAAAGCTGCCAGTAGAGGGTTATGTTCGTAAAAGGAACGATCGTTTTGAAACGCGCCAGCAAGTAAGCAATTACGTATTCACTTAGTTGAGTAGTTTAAAATTAGTCAAGTTTATTTGTCTTTAAAACCTGGCCTAAGAATTCTAATACCTTTTTTTAAAGTTAATATTTTGAGTAGTATATTTATCAGACTAATATTGAGAGCAGGACGAGCCAACAAAAATTTATTTCAAGAAATGTTTCAATATTTTTCTATGCACAATAGAATGTGTACTTTAAAAACATGTGATTTTTATTGCTCAAATATACTCATAAATTTGAAATATACAAAAATAGGCCCACATTAGTATATAGGACCAGATTTGTTATAGCTATTCGTAGCATTGGGACTGTATTGTGTGCGTCACATTTATAACGAATATATGTGAGTGATTTGTCTAATTTGGAAGGTTATATCGCACTGCTAAGTTGCTATACCTATTTACTGCGCCAGGACAGCAAAGAAAACGTTTTATTGCTGCTTACAGCGGTTTTGTTGTGTTCTGGAGGTTATGTGTGTTTCTTCGCTGCAGGAGTATTACGGACATTAGAAGAGTTGAATCGAACGTGAAGGAAATGAAAAACCTGTATGAGGCTTACTTTCGTAGATTGTAGAACTGACAACATAGCTTTCTACATGATGTAATAGCATAGACCTAGCTAACCCTAATGCCCTAAAATTGTCACCTCAAAGGACTCAGAATAAATACGAACGTGTTATGAATTTAATTCAAAACAAAATACTAAAAACTTTTTGTTGATTGTGTTTTTGTATTTGATGGTCTTTTTTAGCTCAAATGATGGATTCAGCAGCAAATTGGTTCCTAAGTCAGTAGATGCTCTTCGAAGCTTTGTTATGTTTAATTTTTAAAAAAGCACAAAAGCTGTTAGGCCTATTTAGAAGGCAAAGGAAGCTAAGTTAGCAAGAATGAAATGTAACAGGTTTTAAAGTAGGAAAATGAGGCTCCATAGAATCTTGCCTATAGAGATTGGATGCTTTAGGGATTTAATTGTAGCAAATATTTGTAATCTGGTTTTACTGGGAACTGATTTTACGTGATAAGTTAGAATAACCTCAGGAAAAAAATTTGCTAGGGGACTGAAATTTTATACGAACAAAAGGTCATTCTATTTCCTAAGAGTTTTGCTACTTTTGTTGTTATACCTTCAAAAAAATCTATCAAAATTTAGAGTAAGTAATCAAAAAATTATTTTTGAAATACATATAGATTACTATAAAATTACTATTCATAAACATATTTCACTTAAATTGCCAGGTGTTCATAAATCTGTACTGTCTACATGCAGAAATATTAAGAGCTCTTTTAGTTTCCGATATAAATGTAGCTCCCACATTAATTGTAAAATTAAATGCCCATAATATTCCCCATAAGGTCTGATTTTCTATCACCCACAATCTCTGTCTCTCTCTCTCTCTCTCACTCTCTCTCTCTCTCCCTCTCTCTCTTTCTCTCTCTCTCTCTCTCTCTCTCTCTCTCTCTCTCTATATATATATATATATATATATATATATATATATATATATATATATATATATTATAACTTATCTTTTGTTATAATTAAATATATTTTCACATGTTATTTATTTACCTTACCTATTAATGTCACACCTTCAGGTTTATAAAAGAATTAACAATCTTATCAATTTTTAAACATCACTTGCATTTATCCTCTTCAATTAACTCTACACATTATTCCAAATTTATATTAATATTGTGCAGTGACAGGATTGGTATCTTAACTAATATTACAATGATAAAAGGTGGACTTCTGAGGCTTTAGATGGCTAATAGATTAGCATAGAAAAAAAACAGTATTAAAATTTTATTCTTGCTCTCGGGGTCGCTATTACGGGAACTTTGCTTTTAAATTAGAAATGGAGAAACTAGAATGAGTTTTATAAATTTTGAGGAAATTAAAATTTGTTTTGGAACTAAAAGATAGATGTCTGTTGGCTACACTTATATTCAAATATACTTATGGTTCTGAAGAGTCCTTGGAATCCTGGCCTTTAGTTATCTTCTGCACTTACACTTGATGTACAAAAACTTTCTTTTATATTTCAAAAAAAGCTTTTACGTTGCACTTTCCTAAATTTTACTTATAAAAAAACTCTTTACTTAATTTAACAAAATTCTCCCTTTACAACACTTCCATCCTTGTCCCCACCAATCTGTCTTCCTCTCTCTGAGACTCTCCACAAACTCCCCTAAACTCCCGAGCATTTAGTTTTTATCAAAAATCTAATCTCTCCCCTACCACCAATAAGTTCCTTGTAATTTCCCACAGTTCTACAATTAGCTAAACCTAACCGTACACGGTTAATTCCCCAGGCTATATTGGCCGCTGAATTTCCCGTTTTAACCACTATGGACCCTTCTCTATTGTCTATTTGCCGGACTAAACTTATAGCTTTCCTGGAACGGATAATGACATGGTACCTGCTTTGTCCCCACTAGAAAACTATTTGTCTTTTTTTTTAAATCCTAAAAATGATTATTTTAGCAACTAACTTAATTTAATATAAAGCCTCGTACTTTATGTTATAGAGTCCCCAGAATTTTAAAATTAATTTCTTTGATTTCTTAAATTTAAATTTTACAATATTTAAATGCTATGACATCAAAGAACAATTTGTTTTAAATTCTTCACCGATCTTAAATTTCAAATACATTTAATTTTACTATAGTTAAACCTCTTATATCCTAAATCATTTCACTTATAATTAGTACATAATTATAACTTCACGTCCTACAAATTAATACTCTTTCTTTAAAATTAAATGTGAAAGTTTACAATGCCATTGTTCATCCTACGATCCTAACCATTAAATATTTATGCATGAAAATCTAAAAGTTTTTTTTTTTAATACAATTATTTAATTATTTAATATGGGTTTGTGATAAGTTTTTAACATTCTACATTTAAATTTACCCTTACATTTACCATTAATTATGAAAGTAAGTTGGTAACTGCTATTACCAAAACATTTTTTTTCGTAGGGCCCCTCATAAATTTCTAAGAATTTGCTGTTTACAATATTTGAATGCTATGACATAAAGAACAATTTGTTTAAATTCTTCACCCAATCTTAAATTTCTACTACAAATATAACCAACTTAATAAGGTTTATTACCAAAAAGGAGAATATTAATTTCTTTTACTCAGACTAGCATTTTGTTACAGGGTTAAGATTCATTTTAAATAAAACAAACAAGCAATTGCGTTTAAGCTAAAATTACATATTGAAATCACTAACAGTCAATTATCATTATCTTACAATTTTAAAACAAGTCATTAAATATGCTGCATAATTATTTATTAAACTGAATAAATAATTCAATAGTTTAATGTTATTATTACTAAACAAAACAAAGTGTCGCAAATATAATGCTATAATTATAGATTAAATTTACTCAGTTTTGTAAATTGTTTTAGTTATGAAATGTTTTAGTTGACAGTGTCTTACTTAAAACTATTACAAAATAGCTGACAGATGAAGTAACTTAATTGAAAGCCTTACAAGTCTATTAAGAAGTTAAAATTAATATGCAAACATTCCTAAATGGTGTATAATTATAATACTGTTATACCTTCTCAATTAACCTCAAATTTAATTAGTTACAATAAACAATTATATTTATTCTCCCATTTATATTAGAAAATTTTGTGTAGATAATTTCTCTTATCAAATATTCCATTATTACAAAATCACAACATACAAATTAATACTCATTCTTTAAAATTAAATGTGAACAATTTTGCAATTCATTTTACTTGTTTAACTAAATAATAATTTTTATAACCTCCTAATTAAATTTCCCCTTTGACAGTTTATTAAATTTAAGTTCGTTAACGCATATTAATTGTTTTTTTCTCGTAGCACAAATATTATTATTATTATTATTATAAATCAAGAAGTATTATATGAGTCAGAATAATTACACATATGATCAACATAAGGGTCGAATTGTCCTTGACTATTGCAGGTGTTTTCCTCTCTCAAATGGGGTATTTTCGTGTCTTTTTCTAAATCGGCCTGGTCTATTGTGTACTGTAAATCGAAAGTGTTCCTTCTGCTGAAAGTGAAATTCTGTCATTAGGTTGACGAACGCACTTTTACTTTTTTTCGCTCTAGTGACTAAAGTTGCTGCAACATTTAGGTACCAAAGTTGTACTAGTTTCCTAATTATTAATTCCTCTGGTATCTTTGGTGATATATCTTGGAAATACAATAAATTTCGTTCTACGTAATCTAACATGTTGACATGTCCCCTTCTAATTTCTACTAACGTTAATTGATTTTGGTTTTGCTTAAGGTGGTGGTCTAACTGTTTTAACTTAAGGTTGTCAGTAATACATTGTCCCGTGTTAATTTTGAGTACGTTTATCTTCCGCTTTTTTTAGTTGTTGATCTTCACACATTATTTCCACGTCCGCTAATTTAGTTTGTGTTGTATAAATTTTATTGTTTAATTCTAAGCTTTCATAATTCAATTGTTCCTTGTCCTTAAATAATACATCATTAAATTCTTGCTTAAAGTCTTCATTGTTCTTAACTAAATTATCATTAATTTCTTCTTTAAGGTCTTCCTGATTCTTAATTATTTCATCTATCTTTGTGTTAGTTTCATCTACTTTACTAATTAAAGTTTGTTTTAAATCTTGTGTAGTTTGTTTAGTTTCATCTAGTTTACTATTTAAATCTTGTGAAAATTCGTCCAATTCACTAATTAAAGTTTTCTATAAATCTTGTGTAAATTGATATATTTTCGTACTTAAGAATTTCATTAACTGTAGCATATCTATTTCGGTGTTTACGCTAGTCCCTACAATTGTCTCTGTCCCAACACCCAAATTTTTTCCATCTACTTTATTCATGATTTAAAGTTTCTTCCCTAATAATGTTCTGTAGTCTTAATAATGTTCACAGTTTTATATTAAATTTTCTTAATTAACACTTTTACTTAAGCCAACAGATTAAAAATTTAGTCTACTAATTTATGATTTATATTCTCCATCTCTATTTAACTTTGCCAACTAGTTGGGCGTCAAATTATAACTTATCTTTTGTTATAATTAAATATATTTTTAAATGTTATTTATTTACCTTACCTATTAATGTCACACCTTTAGGTTTATAAAAGAATTATCAATCTTATCAATTTTTAAACATCACTTGTATTTATTCTCTTCAATTAACTCTACACATTATTCCAAATTTATATTTCAGTAAAAACAAAGAGCTAGCCAATGTGGCCAACGAGCTACATTCAATACTTGCATACTTTATTATATTCTTTATAACCTTACATATACTTGCTGCTTTAAAACACACATTTATAGACAAACAAAACATTTGTAAACGTATTATATAGACTGTATGTTAAGTAGCCTCTGGAAGAAAGGAACAAGTTTCCTTGGTAGTGAATTTGTGATAATGAGTGGCGCTATGAGCTGGGTTTCAGAGAGAAACTTAGTCTCGGCAATTTCAAATGCTGGTGGGTTTGGTGTGATTGCATGCGGTGCCATGTTTCCAGATTTACTGAAAAAATAAATCATAGAAACGTAGAAACTAACTAGCAAACAGTTTGGCGTAAATCTGATTACTATGCACCCAAACTTGAGAGAGTTGATAGATGTGTGTATTGAAACGAACGTAAGCCATATAGTACTTGCTGGTGGACTACCACCAAAGTCCAGTATAGAAAAAATAAAGAATGTTGGAATCAAAGTAATGTGTTTTGCACCATCGCTGAGCCTTGCAAAGAGGTTAGCAAAAATGGGAGTATATGCATTACTCATAGAAGGGATGGAAGCAGGTGGACATATAGGACCAGTTAGCACTTCAGTTCTCGCCCAAGAAATATTACCTAACTTTAAAAATGAGCAAGTGAAAGTGTTTGTTGCAGGTGGAATAGGAAGAGGCGAAATGATAGTGAATACCCTAGAAATGGAGGCAAGCGGCTGTCAAATAGGCACATTATTTGTCTGCACAAATGAATCAATCGCTCACAAAAATTTTAAGGAGGTGTTTATAAAATCAACCGCGCGCAATGCGGTGTCTTCTGTACAGATAAGTAATAATATTCCTGTAATTCCAGTAAGAGCCATAGCTAACAAAGCAAGCGATGATTTCATGAAACATCAAAGAGATATTATTGATAAGTACCAAAAGGGGCAGATCTCGAAAAAATACGGGCAGCTTGAAATAGAGAAGTTCTGGGCTGGGGCTTTAAGAAGAGCGGTGATCGAAGGAGATATTGAAGCAGGATCTTTAATCGCCGGTCAGAGCGTTGGCATGGTTGATAAAGAAAAGCCCGTAAAAGAAGTGATAGATATGTTAATTCAACAGGCAAACAATCATATTGAAATGTAGAGCTAGCAAGTTACCCATAAGAAACGGCATCCAAGCACTCCAATTTTGCTGCTTGTAAACTATAACCAACCTTTGCTTAAATGTTTAATAAATTTACCAAACGAAGAAAAATGGCAAAAGAATCCCCGTGGGTGGCTAGTTATTTACATTTAACTTTCAAACATGGCGTTCTCTTATTCTAAACGCTTAATAACCTCGACTCAGTTGCTTTTGAGCTGCAATTAGTCTCAATTATAAACGTTAAGAAATTTACTAATAAAGAAAAAAAGACAAAAGAAACCTAGGGCAGCTAGTTATTCACTATCATTTTATCAGTTGGCGTTTTTTAATGTTTTTAAGCGCCCAAATAGGCGCAATTCACAGCACTAGTTAGTAATGTAGACAACAATGTAAAAGACATGAGGTGCACATAATGCAAAAAATTAAACATGAGACGACAGATATATTAAGTTTTTTTGTCGTTTAATCTGTACAGAGAAGATAAATAATCAGCTTCAATACTATGATAGTGGGGTGAGAGAGGTTTGCTAAGTGATTTTTATGCCAGTTGGCTACTTAGATGACATTAGGTGCATGAGAAGGTGTGAATTTCAGGTCAAATATAGAATTTCGACAAACTTAACTTTTTTATGAGATCGTGCAGCAACAATAAATAAATTGAGAAGGAAAAGGTTATGGCAATAGAAAAGGAAAGGTTTTTTAAAATAATCAAAAATGTGAGTGTGAGTGAGGATTTGAATAAGGAAAATTTACTTAAGAAAATAAGAAATAATAGTTTCGTATTAATAAAACTTTAACGATAAATAAGATCTTGGCTATAAATGGTCAAAGCGGACCTGTAAATTGCACACTACTACATCTTGCTGTTGAATGTAACAAAGTACCAATAGCGAAACTCCTACTAGCTTGGGGAGTAAAATGGGAGCTCTCCCTTACAAATGGGAGTAAACGTTTTTGATGAGCTAATGTGTGAACTTGATGGAGCTAAGTCTAAACTAACTGCTTTGCACATTGCTGCTTCGCATGGTCATCATGAGATAGTACGGCGTTTACTAGATGCTAAAGCAAATCCTCTAATAAAAAATAGTGAAGGCCAAACCCCAAGAGAAGTAGTTGGTGACATGCAAAACAGGGATACCATAATAGGAATATTAAAGAAAGGAGAACAAGAATACAATGGAATTAGTGACTGTGGAGAGAATAATAGTACGAATAGCTTCGAGAAGAACCTGTCATTCTTTCAGGAAAATAGTACGCCAACACATTTGAAAGGAACAAAACAACCACTTTCCTATAGTAGGAAACACATAGAACAACCTACTTATAATCAAGAACAGCACAGTACTCAGGTTAGTGATAATGAACGTGTAATTAATATACTAGAAAATGATATTAATAAGCAAGATGAACACGTGTATACCATTTTACTTCGTACCATTAAGGATAGCGATACGGAACAGGTAAAAGATTTGATAGAACGTGGAGCAAATGTGAATGCACAGGATAAAGATGGAAGGACTCCTTTACATCTTGCTGCATCTAGTGATATAGAGATTGTAGGATGTCTAATAGAAAAAGGGAAAGCAGAAGTTAATGCATAGGATAAAGATGAATGGACTCCTTTACATTTTGCTGCATTTAGTGATATAGAGATTGTAATATATCTAATAAAAAAAGGGAAAGCAGAAGTTAATGCACAGAATAAAGATGGAATGACTCCTTTATCTTATGCCCTTAAATATATAGATTGTAATTACATAAAAATAGTAAAATATCTAATAGAAATAGGAGCAAGCACACCTGATAGTAATACTGGCATGGATGAACACGAGGTCCTTCAATTAATGCAATCTGAGGTAGCTTCTTCCCATTCTAAAACAAGCAATACAACGGAAGCTCAAGAAAAGGATAGAAACCTTAGATATAAGTTAAAAAAATCATGTACTCCGCTCAAGAAGAAGCAGGAAGAAAATGAATAACTAAAACAAAAGATACAAGATCTGGAAAATAAAAATACAACATTAAAAGAAGAATTAGAGAAAAACAATAACCAGCGTTCTAATTATTCATCTGAACAAGAGGCTAAATTGGAAGCACTGAGAAAACAAAACCAAGAAGAGAGTGAATAATCGAAACAAAAAATTGAATATCTGGAAAAGGACCTAGAAGAATCGAAAAGTCGTGTAGCTGGAAGTGAAACTAGACTGGAAGAACTTAGTAAGCTGAATGAAGAAAATGAATCACTAAAACAAAAGATACAAGAGTTGAAAAATGAAAACACAACACTAAGAGATGAGTTATATAAAAAACAATAATCAGCGTTCTAAAATAAACAAAGAGTGGACTTGTTTTCATAGTTATGCTGTATTGATAGATCTTAAGATAGCAAGAGCTGCATTAGATTTAGGTATGGATCCTGATGCCAAAGATAAAGATGGATGGACTCTTTTACATCATGCTGCATACGGAGGTCATTCAAATAGAGTGAAGTATTTAGTAGAAGAGGTAGCAAACTTTGAAATAAAAAATAAAAAAGGAAAGAGTCCTTTAGATCTTGCTGCTAGCAAACAAAACAACAAAGTAGTAGAATTCTTGCAGGAAAAAATCAAGAGTAAAACGGGTTTAAATGAAGGTGAATTAGAAAAAACAGGAAAGAGACAATTCTTGCCAAAAGTTGCCTATGCGGGTCTTATAGCATGCTAGCAGTAGTTGCTACTTTTAGTATTGCCTCCGGCTTATCTATTCTACTGATAATTGCAGCTTCTGTGACATCTGCGTTGATAGCTGGAGGCGTTACATACGCGGTATCAAAACCTACCACAGAATTAGAAGCAGTTGTTCAAGACCAACAATATGATGTTTGTAAAACTTAAGTTGTAGTAATATCTGCTTTACTAGCTCCTGTTAACTTTGATATAGTTAATTTAGTTAAATCTATAAAAATTTATAAATGGCAACCTTAGGTGTAAGAGAAGCTTTGTCACAGCAATCAGAGAAGAAATGCAAAACGACCATGACGTATTTATCATGGGTGAAGAGGTTGCAGAATATGATGTTGCCTACAAAGTAATGAAAGAATTGTTGAAAGAATTTGGAGAAGGTAGAGTAGTCGATACGCCAATTACTGAACATGAATTTGCAGGCCTTGCTGTTGGAGCAGCATTTGCTGGACTTAGACCAATCGTTGAGTTTATGACTTTTAATTTTTCTATGCAGGCTATCGATCAAATTGTAAACTCTGCAGCAAAAACGAACTATATGTCAGGTGGACAGCTTGGACGCCCTATAGTATTTCGTGGACCAAATGGCGCTGCAGCAAGGGTTGCTGCACAACAATCTCAATGCTTTGCATCTTGGTATTCGCATATACCAGGGTTAAAAGTAATAGCACGTCATTTTGCCTCCGATTGCAGAGGTCTGCTGCAATTCGTGATCCAGATCCTGTAATATTTTTAGAAAATGAGATCGCTTATGGACATGAGCATGAAGTTCCTGACTCTGAGCTATCGAATAAAGACTATTTGCTTGAAATAGGCAAGGCTGCTGTTATACGGGAAGGAAAGGATGTTACTGTCACTGCTTTCTCACTGAAATTAATGGATACGCTGAATGCAGTAGATTTACTTTCGAGTGAAGGTATAGAAGCTGAAGTTATTGACCTTAGAACTTTAAGACCACTTGACACTGAAACTATTATTAATTCTATCAAAAAGACTAATAGATTAGTGATTGTAGAGGAAGGTTGGCCGTTTGCAGGAATGGGGGCGGAGCTATCAGCTATTGTTATGGAAGAGAGATTTGACTACCTCGACGCTCCAGTTGTACGTGTAACCGGCAAAGATGTTCCCTTACCTTATGCTGCAAATCTAGAAAAAAGTCGTTACCGCAAGTAGAAGATATAGTTGATGCTGTATGGGATTATCCATTCACCACGATAAGACCGCATTTAGGTGTAGCGAAAGTGGATGACAGCGAAATTGTGATAGCAGATATTCCTGGAATAGTCGCTAATGCTCACCTTGGAGTTGGGCTTGGACATAAGTTTTTGAAGCACATAGAAAGGTGCAAAAGTTCACTGCATTTAATTGATATAACTCACGATTACGTCATTTCAGCTTATGACTGTACATATGATGAGCTGAAGCTTTACAATAGTGACCTTGCTCAGAAGGAAGAAATTGTAGTATTAAACAAATGTGATTTGCTGCAGGAAGTAGAAATTCTTGAAAAAAAGGATCACTTGGCCAATTATCTTAATAAAGAACTACTATGCTTATCAATTGATGATGATTTACAGCCCATCCTGAGGTTATTGTGCGAGAAATTGAAAAGAAGCAACCTTAAGGAAATTGATGCATATGATCCTTCAATGGCTACGTATAAACAAATCCGATATTACTTTCGCTGACTTGAGCAATTTTCTGTTAAGAATATGATATTTTAGGCATAAAGTTCCCTCATGTAAAATAATTCAGAAAAACGCAACGCACATATGACAGAGTTTAAGCACGTATGTGCACCCACGCACACTGAAGAAGATATGCTACTTTTTTTTTGGTTGTTTAATAAAAAAAAGTCTGCAGACGGAGATAGATTTTGAGCTCTCTAAATATCTCTACTGTAATTATAGTAACACTGGATAAATAGGCGAAGTAATTTTTTACTGGAAATCCGTTTTATGCCAAATCTCTATGGTAATAAAACAAATTAAAATTATTCCCCTACGATTAGAGGTCTTACACCTTTTGAATTCATATGTTTACAGTGCCCTAAATTATTTATACTCCCATCACACTTTGGGGCCATACAGGGCTTTCCAATATTTGTAATCAAGTTCAAGTTGCTAGTTTAAATTTTATTTTATATTATTATAAGAACTTTAAGGGACAAATATGGCAGTTATGCCGGATAAATGGATAAAAGAAAAAGCTGAAAACTTTTGAAAAGCTGAAAGCGGAATTATAGAGCCTTTTGTGGATCACAAAAGCAGTAAAGGTGTCATATCTTTTGGGCTATCATCTTATGGGTATGATGCAAGAGTGGATAGTAAATTCAAGATTTTTACTAACATTAATTCGGCTGTTGTAGACCCCGAGAATTTTTCCAAGAATAGTTTTATAGATAAGGAAACAGATGTATGCATAATCCCGCCAAACAGCTTCGCACTTGCAAGTACAGTTGAATATTTTCGTATACCAAGAGATGTATTGGTTATTTGTGTTGGCAAATCAACTTATGCAAGGTGTGGGATTAATGTAAACGTTACCCACTTAGAGCCTGGGTGGGAAGGTCATGTCACACTCGAATTCTCAAACACTACTCCTCTTCCTGCAAAAATTTATGCTAATGAAGGTGCGTGCCAATTTGTGTTTTTAAATGGTGAAAGCGAATGTGAAAGATCATATGATTATATGAAAGGAAAATATATGAAGCAATGCGGTATTACCTTGCCACTAGTGAAGTAAGAGTTTGTCCACAAACTAGTGAACTTAACCTTTTCATAACCCTAGTCATAGCAAGATATACAAAATTTTCAGTAGATGTTGTAAGCCTTTTGATAGCCTTCAATTTATTTATAGCTAATCAAAAAGAGGTTTCCTCACGTCATTCCACTAGCGGAATGACGGTTTTTCAAATCGTCGGTAAACCTTTAGCTATACATGCGAGAAGCTATAGCCACTTTCGTTTTACCTGAAAGCAGCAGAGCGCAGCTATTAACGGTGGACAAGCAGCTAAAAAGATCACAAGGCTACTTCCTCTTGGAGTTGCTCAATCTCATCTAGTGAAAGGCCAGTAGATTCTGCTATTAAGTCAACAGATACGCCCGCCTTAAGTAGGTTTCTATCGACCTCAATATCTCTTTCCTTGCGGCCTTCTTCCCTACCTTCTTCTCTGCCTTTTTCATGGCCGATTTGGATTGTATCTAGGTGTATGGTCCTAGGATGTGATGGTCTGATAAAATATGAGAAAAAGATACCATCAAATGAGGAGTTATGGTTACATGGGTGCGCCAGAACAACAGAGATAATTCGTAGAGCAATGCAAAATAGTAAAGAGAGCATAGCAAAACTTTCGAAATACTACAACCTTTACCCAAAAACTATTATAAAATGGAGAAAACGCTCATTTATACCAAAGAGGCTGATATGAGTCTAAAGCATCCAAGTTCAACTACCTTAACTCTGGAAGAGGAAGCTGCAAAATTTACATTTCGCAAGCATACGTTGATGCCACTAGACGATTGTCTTTATGCCCTGCAGTCTACAATTCCACACTTAACCCGCTCTAGTTTGCATCGTTGTTTACAAAGACATAACAATAGCAGACTGCCAGACGTTGATGGTGCAGCTAAACCAAAAGAGAAAATAAGCGATATCCCATAGGTTACTTTCATGTTGACATCGCAGAAGTCAGAAAAGAAGAGGGAAAACTATATCTATTTGTTACTATAGTTAGAACATCTAAATTTACCTACGTTGAATTGTATAATAGTGCTACAAAACCCATAGCTGCTGGGTTTCTACGTAATTTGATTAAAATTCTACAATATGAAATCCACACTGTTTTGACAGACAACGGTATACAATTTACCAACCAGAGGCGCCATAAGTATGCTTTCCAACACATATTTGATAGAGTGTGTGAAGAACATAATATTTAACATCGTTTGACAAAAGTAAGCCACCCTTGGGCAAATGGGCAAGTTGAACTCATGAACAAAACTTTAAAGATTGCTACAGTTAAGAAATATTATTGCCGCTCACATCAGCAGCTCACAGAGCATCTTTATGACTTTGTTATGGCTTACAATTATGCAAAGAGACTCAGAACTCTTAATGGTCTTACTCCTTTTGAGTTCATATGTTTACAGTGGACACAATCTCCTGAATTATTTATACTAAGTCAATACCATCACACCCTGGGACCACACACCTAGTTCCCTACATACAGCAAGATACCGGCTGTTAGATTCTGTATTGGGAATTTGCAAAAGATTTGATGGAATGGCTCCTACATTATCTTTACCAAAGCTACTACCAATATTATGTCCTGATGGTCGTTCTTTTGGAGTATAATAAGCCTTTGGGTTCTCGATAAGTTTTTTCATGCGGTCACTGTATTCCGCTAGCACCAGTGTGACATCTGCTTTAGGCCACTCAGTTTTGCTAAACCACCATACTGTGTTTACAGAATCTTTTGCTCTGATTTTTTTCTTATTTACCCATTTAATTGGACTTGGCAGTTTAGAAGGATTATACCAATACAAATCTTCTGCAAGGAAGAAACCATATCATCACAAAAATGCATAAGCACTCTAAAATTATATAGACTTCTAGACGGCACACCTTTTTCATAAGCCCTACCCAGATCAAGTACAAAGCTTCTTGTATCTTTGAGTTTGCTATATACTAATTTTGCAAATTGGCTAAGCCATGCAACATATTCCGCTTGGGATTCATTTCCGTATTCTTTTTTTCTTTGCAAAGCAAACGGTGGACTGGTGATTACAAGGTCCAAGCTATTATTAGGTATTTGAGGCAATAAGTTAATAGAGTCTCCACAGTACGCTTCTCCCCTATCTGTAGTATATATGGGTTTATTGTTAAATTTAAATTTTTCCAACCACATGCTAATTCTGGGTTGAAACAGCGTTAACACGATTTACCTTTTTTGGGATGTAAAAATTTTCTAGGAATTGTTCTCTTAAACTCTATGTTATTTTGTTTTACATTTTAACACAGTGCTTTGTCATTTTAATCTGCACAGATTGAAGATAAATTAATACCTTCAGTCTTATTATAAAAGGGTTGACGGGGTTGTCAAGAAGTTTCTTTTAACGCGCTGCTACACCAAAAGCTTAATCAAGCTTTACTTCGCAACTCTTTTGGTATATTTATGAATAACTTTATAAAGTATATTATGATTGCAAATATAAATACCGTTGCGCTTCAGGGGATTAATATAGTAAATGCTAATGCCCAAATTCACATGGCAAACGGTGTTCCTGTTTTCAATGTTGTTGGATTGCCAGATAAAACTGTTGCGGAGTCCAGAGAACGCATCAAAGCAGCATTAAATTCAATTAATCTACTGCTACCTCCTAAAAGAATCACAGTTAATCTTTCCCCTGCGGATCTGCTGAAAGAAGGCAGCCATTACGATTTAGCTATTGCCATGGGACTGCTTGCTGTAATGAATGTTATACCAATTGAAAAAAATCAGTCTTACATAATTATGGGCGAACTTGCCCTTGATGGCAGAGTTATCATAGTCTCAGGAGTTTTGCCAGTGGTAATTAATGCAAAACAGAAAAATAAAGGAGTGATTTGCCCACGAGGAAATGTAGTAGAGGCTTCATGGATAAGGAATGTCTCAGTTTTGGCCATAGAGAAGTTAACCGATATCGTCGGATATTTTAAAGGCGAGCAACCGATTGAACCGGTAATTTTTAATAAGCAGAAAGAAAAAAGATCAGTGCCAGATATGAAGGATATTAAAAGTCAAGTTGTTGCAGAAAGAGCAGCTGAAATTGCAGCAGCAGGTGGACATAAAATGCTTCTTGTCGGGCCTCCAGGTACTGGAAAATCAATGCTTGCTAAAAGGTTTATAGGACTACTGCCTGATTTGACTGAGCAGGAGATGATCGATGCGAACATCATTTCTAGCATAACACAAGCTGGCAATGAGATATTCAAGATAACTCGTCTCTTTCGTGAACCTCATCACTCGAGTTCAATGCCAGCAATGATAAGAGGAGGGAAAAATTCAAAGCCTGGAGAAATCACCATGGCTCATAATGGAGTGTTGTTTCTTGACGAACTACCAGAATTTCCAAGACTTGTGCTCGATTCTCTGCGCCAACCACTTGAAGACAGAAAAGTTACTATCTCAAGGGCTAACGCCCACATTACTTATCCAGTCCATTTTCAACTAATTGCTGTAATGAACCCATGCAGATGTGGTTATTTGGGAAATGCAAGCAGGTCATGCAACAAAGCTCCATGGTGCGGTACAGATTATAGAAACAAAATATCAGGGCCATTGCTTGATAGAGTAGATATATGCATCGAAATGCCAAACGTCAGCATACTTTCTCCGGAAACTTACTCAAAAGGAGGGAGCACTGATAATATAAGAGAGAGGGTGATAGCGGCAAGGAAAATTCAAGCTGAGCGCTACAGTAAATTAAGTGTTAATTGCAACTGAGAAGTAAGTGGTGAGGCATTAGATAAATTTACTAAGCCAGATCAAGCAGGGTTAGAATTACTAAAATATGTGCTAAAAGAAAACTACATTTCCAATCGAGGCTACACGCGCGTATTAAGAGTTGAAAGAACCATTGCGGACCTTGCAAAAAGTGAAGAGGTGAAGAGAGCGCACATCGCTAAAGCGCTCAATTACAGAATTAGGACATATTATCGATTAAACTTGCTTGACAAGAGACTTTGTCTCATTATATACTAACTTTTAAATAAAATTTTAACATCACTTTGGAGTAGCGTTATGGCATTAACAAATTATAAATATGATGAAGGTGATAGTGTTCTTCGTGCTATTTCAGATGGATACAAACAAGCTGAAGATTACTGGGGAATTCCAGGTGCTGTTGGCGGGCTCGGTGAGTATGCTAAAAATAACAAATGGAAAACAGCTGCTGTTGTTGGTATAGTGGTAGCAGTTCCACTGATAGATGCTTATTTTTTAAGCCCAGCCTATGCAGGTTTTGTTAGTACAATAGCAGGATCAACTTACGCTGGTATGATAGCAGGAGGTAAGGGGTTGTATGCACTTGCAGCAACTAATCCAGTATTTACTGGTCTGCTAACTGCTGCAATAGTAGGAACTATAGGTTTCCTTATATACATGAACGCAAAGCAAGCCAAATTGATGGATTGAAGAAAGAGTTCGATGGGATTTGTGCAAAAAATTGTGATAAACTTAAAGTTGTTGGAGATAAACTTGAGTTTCAAAAAGGTGAGGATGGTTTAAAAACATCTTTAAATAATATCGCAGTACAACTTGGAGTAATACCGGCATCAACTAAAACTGAATAATAACTTATAATAAAAAGGGATATAAACTATCCCTTTTTATAAACGTTTTCTATTTCTTGACTTGGTCTAGCAGTGCTATCTGAAAATCTAGTAATCATTAGATCTATTTATTGATAGTTATAATGTTAAGAACAAGTAAATTTTATTTACTGTTTATGTCTATAGAAGTGAAAAGTGTTTGCATATTGCTAAAAAAGCAGTAACTTATTATCAAGGGAATTCGCTTAAGTTTGAGTAAAGTCTATTCACCTTAGTCTGCCAGAGTTACCTGTGTTACACCCAAGGATTACCGTTATAGGTGTTGGTGGGAATGCTGTGAACAACATGATTCAATCAAGTTTGCAGGGAGTGAATTTTGTTGTAGCAAACACTGACGCTCAACGCTAGAAAAGTCATGTGATAAAAAAAAATTCAGCTAGGTATTATTTTAACTAAGGGGCTTGGTGCTGGTGCTTTGCCTGATGTCGGCAAGGGTGCGGCAGAAGAATCAATTGATGAAATTATGGAGCATATGCTCTTCATCACGGCAGGAATGGGTGTGGTACTGGTACAGGAGCAGCACCGGTAATTGCAATACCAGCAAAAGAAGCAAGAGCTGCAGTTAAAGATAAAGTGTCAAAAGAAAATAAGATATTAACCGTTGGTGTTGTAACCAAGCCATTTGGATTTGAAGGCGTGCGCCGTATGCGCATTGCGGGACTCGGAAAAAATACGTAGATTCGCTCATTGTTGTTCCAAACCAGAATTTATTTAGAATTGCAAATGAAAAAAACTACATTTTCTGATGCATTTAAGCTTGCTGATAATGTTCTACATATTGGTATTAGAGGGGTAACTGACATGATGGTCATGCCAGGACTCATTAATCTTGATTTTGCTGATATAGAAACAGTAATGAGCGAAATGGGTAAAGCGGTGATCGGTACTGGAGAGGCAGAAGGAGAAGACAGAGCAATCAGTGCTGCAGAAGCTGTAATATCTAACCCATTGCTCGATAACGTGTCAATGAAAGGTGCGCAAGGGATATTGATTATCATTACAGGTGGCGGAGATATGACTTTATTTGAAGTTGATGCTGCAGCAAACAGAGTACGTGAAGAATTGGATGAAAATCCAAACATAATATTTGGTGCTACCGTTGATAAATCGATGGAAGGCAAAGTTAGGGCTTCTGTTCTTGCAACTGGTATCGATAGTAGCGTTATCCGTGATGACAAATCAGAAACTTCAGTGAATCAAAGCGAGACTTCAGAGGAAGAAAATTCAAATGGTTTTACAGCCAAACTCCAGTACCAGAGACAAAGCCAGCTGAGCAAGTAAGCGAAGGGGTAAAATGGAGTAGCAATATCTATGATATACCAGCCTATTTAGGAAGAAAAACATAATGCAATTTTGGCTGCTCAAGTCAGAACCAAATGAATATTCATGGCAAAAAATGGAAATGGAGAAGGTAGTTGAGTGGGAAGGTGTGTGCAACTATCAAGCTCAAAGTTATATGAGAGCTATGGAATTAGGCGATCTTGCATTTTTTTATCACACGGGCAAAGAAAAAGCAGTATTTGGAATAGTTTAAGTCTTTAAAGGCTATTATCATATTAATGATTCCAAGTTTGGATCGGTAGATGTGAGGTTCTCCAAGTCTTTAAGTAATCAAGTGACATTGAGTGATATAAAAGAAAATCCACTTTTGAAAAATATGGCCATGTTAAGACAACCACGTTTATCAGTTTCTCCAGTCTCAGAAGACGAATGGAATGAAATAATAAGGATGAGTGAATGTTAGAAGTAAATGTTTTTGATGAAAGATGCCATAGCATTTCAGAAGATCCAGAGGGCTTTGTATTAAACATTATAAGCGTTTCTCTGCCAGAATTAAAGATAGACCACTATGAACCAAGTATATCAGTGGTTCTGGCTGATGAAAATTTGCTACATCAACTTAATTTAAAATTTAGAAAAATGGATAGACCAACTAACGTATTATCATTTCAATGTGAACAACTATCTAAGAAGTGCGATTTAGGAGACATAGCGATTTCGATAGACACAGTACGAAAAGAGTCGGATGAGTATCATATACCTATCATGGCTCACATTGCACACATGTTAGTGCATGGATTGCTCGATTTACTTGGCTATGATCACCAAAAACAAGATGAGGAAATTATAATGAAGGACTTAGAAGGCAAGATTTTAGCTACGCTTAGCTATGATTGTGTGCACAATTTAAAAAGGAATTGAACAAAAATATAGTAGATGATAACAAAATATGTTATCTACAAAATAAAGGAGTTTTCAGCTATAAACGATAGAAGGTAAGCTTATGGTTCAATTTTCTCTGCCAAAGAATTCTAAAATTAATGAAAATGCAAAGTTTATCCTGCTCCTGCTAGGGCAAAAAATATTAGAAGATTTCAAATTTACCGTTGGTCCGCTGATGACGGGAAAAATCCTAGAATAGACACATTTTTTATTGATATGGATAATAGTGGTCCTATGGTACTACATGCATTAATAAAGATAAAGGATGAAATAGATTCAACCCTAACTTTTAGACGTTCTTGTAGAAAAGGAATATGTGGATATTGCGCTATGAATATTGATGGAACCAATACTCTTGCATGCACTAAATCTATACGCGATATAAAAGGTGATATAAAGGTATATCCATTACCTCATATGTGTGTAATAAAATACCTAGTTTTGGACTTGAGCCAATTCTATGAGCAATACAAGTCAATTAACCCTTGGTTACAAGCAGATAAACCTGACTTACCAAACCAAGAGTATTCACAATCTCCTGAGGATAGAAAAAAACTGGATGGCCTTTCTGATTATATATTATGTGCCTGCTGTACGACTGGTTGCCCAAGCTATTGGTGGAACAGTGATAAATTTTTAGGGCCAGCAATATTGCTACAGGCTTACAGATGGATCGCTGATACCCGTGATGACAAGACGGGTGAAAGACTTGATGCTTTATATGACCCCGTATCTCTTACATTCCTCGTATGAAAAGAGAAATCCTTCTGAAGCATAGGATATTATTAATATTCTAAACGCTTTTCCATTTGTGAAGTGGATTGTACTATTATACGATCCAAGTAATTTTTTGAACAACTCATGCCTTTGGCTACTGATGGTTTGAAAATCCTCTTGTTTTATAAGCTTTTTAGATTCGAATAGGTGAAGCATAACCTCGTGATAAGTTGGATAAGATGCCAAAAACTTTGTATCAAATTGAAAGGTTTTTATAAAGGCATTATTATAAAACTTCAGTTTTTTATTTTCACTATATATTGCGACTGTAATTGGTAACTCCTCAAAAAAACTTTCTGTGCAGCCCAATAACTATCTAATTCAGCACATAGCTTCTCTGCATCGCTAACATCTTGTCCATATATTACTGTACCACCAGAATTTCGCATTGGAATTTTAGTAAAATCAAAAACCTTGCGTTCGTTCCTGTAAGTTACCACATGTTTTCCTGATTTCGCGCTTTGAGCACTGCCAGCAACAGCCAATCTTTGGGAGCTATTTATATACTTATCATAGAACAAGTTACAAAACTTTACCTTTTTATTTTATTTATATTTTAGTATTGGAAACGGCAAAGAGTTAAAAATATTCCTATAATTCTCTATTTTTCGTTTAAGCTTATTATTTTCTAACTCAAGTTCGATAGCTTTTACGTCATATTCTGAGATGTTTCTTATCCATAACAGTACACCAATCACTTCGTTGGAATCATCTATTATGCTTCTGCCATAACATTGCAGTAAACCTCACCATCTTTCGACTTTAAGTCCAGAGTAAAAGATTTATTTATTCTCTTTGCCTCAGTAAAATTTTTAATTAAGCTTTCTGACTGCTCAAAGATATTTACAAACACATTGATTGAGTAGAAAACTGTATTGAGTAATATCAGTAGGTTGGGAGAAAACTTTTCTATACGTTTTTTTGTGTCCCAAATATAAAATCCATCATCTACAGTATCGATTAAATTATTTATTATGATATTTTGATGTTGTAGGTTTTTAATTTTATTATCCACTTTCAATTTAGAGTAAGAGTAAAAGAATAATATAATTAAAGAATTAATATTAAAAGTACTTCATACAAAAAAACATAATACTTTTAAAACAGACGTAAAAATTTGTAACTGCTCAGTAAGGGTATGTATAAGTTATGCTGAAGGAGTATACAAGTAAAGATTGCCTAATACCTGAAAACCCAATCTTTTGTAAAGGTTGATAGAAGGTTTCATACAATGCGCTACTACGTATTAGCATTTAAGCTAATACATAACGCCTAGAGGCCCTTTGATATTTTTGTCGATCCAATTTACAGGCCACGTTTTTATTATATCAAAAAACCTAAAAGAAAAAAACATAACAGCAATAAAAGGCCATTTGTTTTTTTGGTTTAACAGTGCCGAAATTAAAAATATTGTCAGTAATTGGCCAACTACATTGTCAATTAATGTTTTATGTAATTACCTATGGACCATAACCCAATCAAGAATAAGAAAATAATTTAATAGTTACTGCACCTAAAATTCTGTTACTTAGTATTATAGGAACAATTGGATAAGAAGCTAAACTGCCCACAGTGCCCGGCATTTTTTTTACTGTGCCAGACAGCCACCATGTCGATATCAATTTATGTAAAAGTTTCACAATACACTACGACTAACTTACTAGAACAGAAATAGTATCTTCTATAGAGGTATTTTTATACAATAATCTGTAAACCGCTTCACAAACGGACATTTTTATCTTTTGCTTTTCTGCTAAATAGAATGCAGATTGAGCAGTGCTAAAACCTTCAACCACTGACTTACCTTCTGATAAAATCTGCTGAATGTCAAAGCTATTACTACTACCTATTTTGAATCCAAAGGACAGATTTCTTGAATTCAAACATGTGCATGTCATAATTAGATCACCCAAACATGCTGGCCAAAGTAACGTATCTATGTTTATATCACCGTTGTCGACTTTTGCTAAGTATAAAGCCTTCATTTCATTCATACTTTTTATTATCAGTGCTACGTGAGCATTACATCCGAGTTTTTTACCAAAAATAATTCCACACGCTATAGCATTAACGTTCTTTAATGCTGCACAAAGCTGTAACCCTATAACATCGCTACTAAAGTACAATTTGATATTTTCTTGCTGTAGTTCTGACATTAGTTTTGAACCTAGTGTGTCATTTTGACATGCGAGAACCATTGAATAGGGCAATTTTGTTGCAACTTCCGCAGAAAAACTAGGACCTGAAAAAACAGCAACAGGGTTGTTAGGTAAAACTTCACTTACTATTTCACTAGGTAGTTTTAATGTAGACCTTTCTATTCCTTTACAGGCTAAAATGATTACTACCTCTTTTTTTAGATTGCAATTATGTAAGTACTCACACACCTCTCGAAGAGACTGAGTGGGAATAGCAAGAATTGTTGTTGAAGCATTAACTGTTTCTTCAATTGTCGATTTTACTGACACATTATCAGAAATTAGATAACAAGTAGCTTGTCACTTTCTCTTTTCTCAATAATTGACTGAAATGTAGTTTCATTGCGAGTCCACAAAATCACATCTTTCTTGTTACCCAGTGAAATTGCAATAGCTGTACCCCCATGCGCCAGCACCTAAAATTGATATCGTCACACAATTACCCTAAAAGTATTATTTGTACTTTAGAATGATGGAATAAGTAAATTAAAATATAATAACATATAAAATGGTTAAGTATTTATTAACCTAAGTATTTTGTCAATGGCAATAGCTTTAATTCAATATTTACTAAAAATAATGTTGTTCTTATGATATATAGTATATCTATTATGTTTTACATCTATTCATATAATTTTGGAATGGTATGTCCATTATTAGTAGTTTTGACCATTTGTTAATAAAAGTTTGATTTGTTACTTTCCTTAGTTATATATATTACTAAAATTATAAATTACTTACGGGGTGTAAAATATGCGTGTATTACTAATTAAAGATGATTCATCAAGTGCAGAGCTTGTAGTTAAAGCTTTAACTTGTAATGGGCACTTTTGTGATGTTGTGACTTCTGCGCAAGATTATAACAAAAATATGGTTTCCTCAAATGGGGATCACTATGACCTAGTTATTCTAGATATACACTTGCCCGGTGATATTGATGACTTAGATGAACCTTCAGATAGCAAAATAGTTGATGTCTTTATGTGTAAATTACGTAAAAAACTTGAAAGTGCAAATGATGAAAAGAGTCATATAGAAACTGTTTGGGGCAGAGGGTATGTCCTAAAAGAATAGCCTAATGATGAGCCTAATGTTAACGTGGGAGAAAATAGTGGTAGCTGTCCAATAGAACAAGTGAAGGACAATGCATGAAACACTTGTGCATATAAATATAGCCATAGTCTATATTTAAATGAGTACCTAGGTGAAATATAAGCCGAGTTCTGTTTATGTAGCCATTTATCTGAAGTAAATGTTACCACTTACTGCATGCGATTTACCCGAGTAGATATGAGGAAAACATAAAGACTACTCTTAATTTTTGCTCCTAGTGTTGGTTACTCGACTACCAATGTTGCCATTGTTATGTTGTGCTCTTACCACACCTTTTCACCCTTACCTAAAATACTTTATGCGGTAATTTTCTGTAGCCCTATAACTGGAGTTACCTCCGGCGGGTACTACATGTCACTATTTTTCCTTGGAGCCCGGACTTTCCTCTGCTGTGTTTATCACACAACAGCAGCTACTTATTTCACCTAGGAGTTATATTTTAACACGAAAATCACAAAAGTAAAATAATTTTCCTTTCAAACATAGATTACAACTAGAGGTGATATCCCAAGACAAGCCACTTATATTCTTAAACTTTTTACTCGTAATGCTTTCAGGTGATGGACTGCTTGATCTGCTGCAACCACTTTCTACTAATACTCTGTTTAACACTGTTTTAGGACTGTTTGTTCCGCTGTTACTGACAATAATCTCTCCACTATTACTTGAACTTGATTCCAAATCAGTTAGTTCCAGCACAGAAGCAGCATTGTAATAACTGTGGTACTTCTTAACATATTTATATGCTATGAATCCTATGATTCTGATAACACCTATTGCTCCCAATAAGGATCCTGCTATTATTCCTGTTTTGTTGGGTGCACCCGTTATAACAAGTTGGTCAGGTTGCGGAGAAGGGATAATTTGAGGAAGTAAAGTTGTGGTAAACACAGGAGTGGTTGAATTTTTTATTTTAGTACTTGGTATAGTAAATACTGTTTGTATGGTCTTTTCTGAGTTTGTTGTTGGTGCATCAGTCGATGTTGCAGTAGCCACAGTTGCTTTTGAAGTAACGGTTGTTTCGGCTCCTGTTGTGGGTTCCGCCGATGTGAGTATTGTACTTGTTTGAGTTGTTAATTCTGTCGGAGGTTGAATAGTGCTGCTAATTGCAGAAGTTGATAAAACAGTAACTGTTGTAGACTTTACAGTACTTGCCCTAGTAACATCTGAAGTTGTTATTGGTGCATCAGTTGATGTTGTAGTAGCCATAGTCGCTTTTGAAGTAACGGTTGTTTTAGCTACTGTTGTGGGTTCCACCGATGTGGGTGTTGTACTTGTTTGAGTTGTTGACTGTGTTGAAGGTCGAATGGTACTGCTAATTGTAGAAGTCGGTAAAACAGTAACTGTTGTAGGCTTTGCAGTGCTTGCCCTAGTAACATCTGAAGTTGTTATTGGTGCATCAGTTGATGTTGTAGTAGCCATAGTCGCTTTTGAAGTAACGGTTGTTTTAGCTACTGTTGTGGGTTCCACCGATGTGGGTGTTGTACTTGTTTGAGTTGTTGACTCTGTTGAAGGTCGAATGGTACTGCTAATTGTAGAAGTCGGTAAAACAGTAACTGTTGTAGGCTTTGCAGTGCTTGTTTGAGTCACTGACCATGTAGGTTGAGTAATTTTCAAAGCGTCAGTTCTTATTGTACCGGTAATTGCAGTAGTTGGCGTTTCTTCAGAAGTGACAACTGTTTCTGTAATAGTTACAGGAGCTACGGTGCTACTAATAATACCTGGCGTTAATCGACCGCTGATGATATTAACGAAATCACTGAAAGTTTGTATACTACTTGCCGGTATTATCGTTACCTTGTGAGGATTTTCGGAGTTTTTGTGATTAAAAGTTATGATGTTTTCTTCACTTATTGCAGTTACGATAAAGCCATCTTGACCGTGTCTTTAACATACAGTTGCTCTATAGGATCTTCAGATTCGCAAACAGTGAAATTCGATTTTGATCCGTTTTTAACAAGGCTTATTAAGTATAACTTTTGTTTGTTAGATGATTGATCTGTTGCAAAGAAGGGCAACAAGGTCATCGCCTTCAGTTCGTTTTACATAATGTAAAATGCTTATTTCATGTTTACTAGAAAAAATGGCTTATCTATCTGACAATTTTTTGTAAGTGACATCCATCCATTCCCTTTCTGTCCCTCAAATTCTGGACTATTTAGTCCACATTAAATTTAAAAATTTGCCTCAGTTTTTTTTCTCACCTCAGTAATCTTTTTACTCATTTGAGTATAAAGCATTGTATTTTCACTTAATACTAATTGCCCTGGATTATCAAATTCGAATAGTTTTCTTTCTTTGATGCCTCTTTTTCCAGGCAATGCTTTAAATTTTCCGTTTTCGCCTGACTTTAAATACCAAGAAACTACAGTTTGGTCCTTTAAATTATGGGCCTTTACAATTACGTCATCATTATCAACAGTTACTGCTTTTGGTTGATAGTAACTATTATCTGTGTTTGCAGGATTGTTATTGTCAGCATTGTTTTGTAATTTTGTTTTACCTAAATGCTCCACTGAAGGGGCTTTTGTTGACTGTTTAATTTCATAAGTATTGAACATTAAGCTTTTAATATATTTTTTTCCTTCTTCATTACCTTCTACAGGAACGATGATTCCAACTTTATCTACTTCGGCTGAATCTCCTGTTAACGTAAGAGATAATTGGTCTTTGAATTCATTTGTTACGTTGACACCCGTATCGCATTCGTATGTTTTTGATTGATATAATGGGCTAATGAGTAGTTTTACTCTACTGCTTCCATTGTTATTATCTTGATAGTTGAGTCCATAAGCAACGCCATTTCCCTCAATAAACGCTATATTTGTAGGGTTAAAACCTGTAGCTTCTTTAATTTCAAGCATATTTGGATTGACTGCGAGTAATTTATTTAATATAAACATAATCTTATTTAAAATCTTAGTAAAACATTATTATGACTATTTTAATATATTATTGTCAAGAATAATCTTAACTAAAATTAATTTTTTAATATTTTAGGGGTAATATGCTAATGAACCAGGAGCTTCTCACAAAAACTAGACCTTCTACATAATAAACTTTTAGCAACGCCCCAGCCGTGAAACCAAGAAATTACTTGACAAACCTCGCAGGATCAACAACAAAAATTCAGTAAAAAACTTAAGGATTTATTGGCCGACTACATAAAATTATTGGGGCTGCACGTCTTTTAAATTTTTTCATATCTAGCCAAATCGCGCTTAAACTAAGCGTCAGTACATTATTACAGAGCCAATTTACATTATTAGAGGGTCAAAACTTGCTGCTCGGGGATTATTTTGCCTTTTTTTATTTGGTAAATTTCTTAATGTTTATAGCTACTGTGGCGGTATGACGAGGGATCGGCGCGTTGGAATCCAGTGTTGGCTACTTGATGGGATCCTTTGCCTTTTATTTTAGATTATGTAAGAAGCCTAATATTGTGCGATTAGTAAAAATATTATTAACAATAATTTTTTCAGCAGAAACAAACCGAACCACCTCTAAATGTGTTTAACTAAACGGTTTCACGATAACTGCAATAATTATAATGATTATTAGTACTGTAACTGTCTCATTTAAAACGCAGAAATAAACTTGAGTTTTTTTATTTGAGCCCATTGCAAAATTCTTTCTATGTTTTGCAAGTAGCACGTGAATAGCAAACATAAAAAATAACGCTAGTGCTTTTATATGAAACCACCCTTGGCGGTATGTCTCTCTTATAACCATTAATGTGGTGCCAAAGCCAAGCGAAAAAAACATCGCAGGATTTATGATAAATCTTACAAGTCTCCTCTCCATTGTTTGGAGTAAACTGTCGTTTTCTGATCCTGGCTTTGCAGTTGCGTGGTAGACATAGAGCCTCGGTAAATAGAGCATACCTGCCATCCACATAATGACAGAAATAACGTGAAAAGCCTCGAGCCAGTGGTAATAGTCCATACAGATATTGTTACAAAATGTTGAAAATTTATGATATCATCTGAGTTTAATAAAAAAGTAATCGATATGAAAGCAGAAAATTTCCCTAAAGAACAGATATTCGGATTCTACAGAAAAATGCTACTCATACGTAGATTTGAGGAAAAAGCAGGACAATTGTACGGAATGGGATTAATAGGCGGATTTTGTCATCTATCTATAGGACAAGAAGCAGTTGCAGTTGGAACTCACGCTGCATCAAAACCTGGTGATGCTTTTATTACCAGTTATAGAGATCATGGTTTAATGGTTGCATGTGATTCTGATCCGAATGTGGTGATAGCAGAACTAACCGGTAATGAAACGGGGTGCTCAAAAGGTAAGAGTGGTTCAATGCATATATTTGATATTGAATAAAAATCCTTCGGTGGACATGGCATAGTGGGTGCACAAGTTCCAATTGGAACAGGGAAGGTATTTGCTAATAAATATAAGAAAAAAGATAACGTGGTATTACATATTTTGGCGACGGTGCTACCAATCAAGGTCAAACATATGAATCATTTAATATGGCATCTTTGTGGCAATTGCCTGTGGTTTACATTATAGAGAATAACGGATACGCAATGGGTACTTCTGTAGAAAGATCCACTTTGGTAACTGAGCTATATAAAAGAGGGGAGGGTTTTGCTATTCCTGGAAAGCAGGTTGATGGAATGGATTTCTTTTCTGTTTATGAAGCTAAAAGTGAAGCAGCTAAGCACGTGCGTAGCGGAAAAGGGCCTGTTCTTCTTGAAATGAAGACATATCGGTATCGCGGTCATTCAATGTCAGATCCTGCTACTTATCGTTCGAAAGAAGAAGTTGAGGATATGAAGCAAAATCACGATCCTATAAGCACTTTAAAAAAGTATATGATAGATAATAAGGTTGCTTCAGAGGAAGAATGCAAAACAATCGACAAAGAAATACGAGATTTAGTGAAAAAATCGAAGGATTTTGCCAAAAGTAGCGAAGAACCAAATATTAATGAGTTGTATACTGATGTTTACAAATCTGCAAAAACTCCTTGACAACCTTCGCCCAACCCGCTATCATAATACTGGAGCTAATTGTTTAACTTCGCAATCTCTGCAGCGGATTAAAATGACAAGAAAAAACTTGTATTTGGTGTACTATTGCTTAATTTTTTTGCACTATGTGTATCGTATGTCTTTATAAAATATCTAGGTTTTTACCTATACAAGCTGAAACGGGCTTATAAAGCGTTTAAGACATCACCAAACGCCAAATTTTTAAAATAGAGAGTGAATAACTAGCTAGCACGGGATTTCTTTGCCTTTTTTCTGCTTAGTAAATTTTTTAAACATTTAAGCTAAGGTTTGTTGCGTCTAAAAGCAGATAAACTGCAGTGTTTAAGGCCTAAAAACGCCAATACAAAAAATAAATGTTGACCGGGGGTTCTTTTGCCTTTTTTCTTCACTTAGTAAATTTCTTAATATTTGTAGCTACCGTCATCTCGCAGCGGAATCTATCCGCGGCGGTGGGTTGTGGAAAGGACTTTTGCTTGGGTTAATAGGAATAGAAGGCTATCGAAGGAATATGGTTTACTTACATCAGCTGAATTTCATATACCTAGCATACGAGTAGGGTTATGTTTAAGAGGGAATATGCTTGAATTTACTAGTTTAAGGACAACCTCTAAGAACCTGTTTAAAATCTCAAAGAGATGAGTAGGCATAGATTAATAATGAGGTGTCTGTGCAGAAAAGTTATCCAAGCAATATAAGTGGAGAGCAATTTGAAAAAATCAGACCAATTCTGGATAGTAGAAGGAAGAAAACAAGACCAAGAAAACTTGATTTGTATGGTGTATTTTGTGCAGTACCTAAAAAGCGCCTGCCAGTGGAAAATGCTGCCAAAAGAGTTTCCAAAGTGGGAAAAAGTGTATTAATATTTTCAAATATGGAAAAAAAGAATGGAGAAGAGTCAAGCCTGCTAGAGTTAGTCTTAAAAAAAATTAGTTAGAGAGAACAATGGTCGGAAAGAGAAAACCAGTTTCTGTATAATTGATGCTCAGAGCGTAAAAAATGCAGATACTGCTAGAAAATAAGGGTTACGATGCTGGTAGAAAAATTTCAGGAATAAAGCGCCATATTGCAGTAGATACACAACATACGCGATTCATGTCACAACGGCAGAAGCAACCAACCGCAACAGTGCCGTGAAAATGGCCGAAAACGCTAAATAAAACCTTTCTGAAGTTAACTGGTTGATGCAGGCTACACTGGAAAACATTTTGCCACACAGATAAAAGCAAATATTGGCGCCACAGTTGAAGTAATAAAGCGCAGTGAATTGCACACCTTTGCCGTATTGCCGAAAAGATGGATTGTTGAGAGGTCTTTTGCTTGGTTAGAAAAATACAGGCGATTGTGGCGAGCGTAAACTCAACACTAGCTTACAAATGGTTGTTCTCTCCTTCATTTCTCTCTTATTACGAAGATGTTAAATAGGTTCTAAGGAAGTTAGCGGAGGTTGTAAATTAGTTTTTATGCTGGACTATAATATTCGTAGCACAAGACCTAATAACATGTATAATGTATGAATAATTTTTGAGGTAGTATAAACTAGGCGTTAACATTGATCATGTTGCAACCCTTCGTAATTCTCGCGGAACTTCTTATCCAGATCCATTAAATGCAGCAGAAATAGCCATTGACGCCGGAGCAGATTTCATCACTGTACACTTACGAGAAGACAGAAGACACATTAAAGATGAAGATGTATTTAACCTCAAAAAAAGCATCAATACTGAACTAAATCTTGAAATTGCAGCCACTGAAGAGCTGTTTGAAATAGAAAAAAAGGTAAAGCCATATTCGATCTGTATAGTGCTAGATAAAAGAGAAGAATTAACAACAGAAGGTGGCTTGGATATCATTAACATGCACAGAAAACTTTCTAGTATAACAGAGGAATTGCATAGCTTTGGCATAAAAGTCTCGCTGTTTATCGATCCGAATATTAATCAACTAAAATATCTCGAGAAGTTAGAAATAAAGCCTAACACAATAGAAATTCATACAGGAAATTATTGTGATAACCCATCAGAAGAAAAACTGCAATTAATTGCTAACGCTGCAGAGTACATCAATAAATTAGGAATAGAATGCCACGCAGGCAATGGTATAACTTATGAAAACGCCAAAAAGATAAAAGAAATACCTCACATTTCAGCTCCGAATATAGGCCACTCTTTAATCAGTGAAGCCGTGCTCTACGCCTTACACAGCGCAGTCAAAACAATGAAAATTTAACCGGCTACAGCTTTTTCCTTCTCATTTAAAGTACTTAAAAGAGTCGGACTCGCTTTAAATTTCACTCTTGTTTTTTTAGGAACAGTAATGATTTCACCACTTTGAAGATTACGACATTGTTTCTCCTGACTTGTAGCAGTAGAGAATGTACCTACTCCATGAAGACGTATTTCACCATCCTCATTTAATGTATCTTTTATTATTTCCATAAACGTATCAAAAATCTTGCTCAAGCTAGACTTTGTTATTTCTATACCTTGACTAGAACAAGCTTGTTTTAATTTATTTATTATATCTTCCTTACTCATAAATTACCTTAATATTGAAAAAATTACACAAAAAGCATATTACGTTCATCTTAATAGTCAACTAAATTTATCGCGCAAATAGAATATATCATACACTTTTTTTAATATTTGTATAATACTTACAACAAACATCACTAAAAAACAACTACCTTTTGGAAAATTGGCATTTTTTTCGAGCTTTATGTTGATCATATTTTTTACGTTCAACAACACGTGAATCTCGTGTTAAGTATCCGCCCTTACGCAATATAGAGTGTAAGTCCTGGCTTATTTTACTTAAAGCCCTGCTTATCCTATGAGCTAAAGCACCTGCTTGACCAGACAACCCTCCACCTTGTACAGTTGCAAATACATCATACTTATCTAGCATAGATGCTACAATAAGTGGCATTTTTATTATTTGGCATACTGATTCCCTCTTGAAGTAATCCAATAGCTTGTCTTTCCGATTAACATTAAACTTTCCACTTCCTGGTTTTATCCATACCCTTGCTACAGATTCCTTTCTTTTACCTGTAGCATATAGACGACCCAGCGAATCAATTGCTGGATTAGTTATTTTTTCTTTGAGTTCTTAGAAAATCCAGAAGAAGATAGTGGAGAAAGGGATAACAAAAAAAAAAATATACCAACAATGATGACCAGAGTGAGGAAATAGTTTTCAATAATACAAAATGTAACAGTCATGGCTACGATTTAGAGAAAGAAAAAGATGTTCTTTTGCAGCACAATATTCACATTAGTAATAACACAAGTGATTCACAAGTGCAATGTTGGTTTAACATAGTATGTGGGCTATCATACATATTGGCTTAACATAGTATATAAATCTATGTAGGTTTACATGCATATTTGTTAAACATACTATATAGGGCCATCATGCATGTTGGCTTAACATAGTGTATAAGCATATACACCTTACTGCGATCGTTTGCGTTGTGTTGCGTAGGCCTACCGGGTCCCTGCAATGTGATTGTTCGATTCCCCGCACAGACTGTTGACTATTTGAACTCTATGTATATTTGTTGGTCGGTTACACTTAGCGTAAGACAGTTGCTTAGTTGGATCGTTGGTCATTTGATCTAACCGATCATTTTTGGGCAATCTGATATATTAATAAAATCAACCCCACACGTAAGGCCTGATTCAGGGTTACTTTACCTATGGGCAGTCTTCGGGATGGCTTTTACCTGAGGCCGTGCTCCTTGTTAGCTTTGCCTGAGGCCGTGCTCCTGGCTAGCTTTTACCTAGGACCCCGATTATTTTTGGCAATCTGAAAACAACCCTCAAGTGAACCCACCCCTGCAACAGTCCATAATGGACTCTACACATATCCCATACGGTCATTTGATCCAACCGATCGATTTTTGGCAATTTCATAAAATATTAAAGACAACCCCCCCACCTAAGGCCTTACTCTAGTGTGAATTTACCTAAGGCCTTTCTCGAGGGCGGCTTTACTTAAGGGCCGGCCTCGGGATGGCTTTACCTGAGGCCATGCTACAAGTTAGCTTTACCTAAGGCCTGGCTCCTAGGTGGCTTTTACCTAAGACAACTACTCCAGGGACCGAACATTTCTGGCAATCTGAAAACTACCCCCAGGTGACTCCACCCCCACAGCTTGCCAAAATGTACTTTAAACATACCACATACAGTCATTTGATCCATACGATCAATTTTTGGCAATTTTATATATTATTTAAAAACTTCCACTGGTGCAACCACCCCCAACCATAGCGATAATGCACTCTAAATTCACCCTATCAGTCAAAACACATTTTTCCAAAATTTTTCCAAAAACTACCCCCAACCCCGATTCCACCCAGGGAGCTACCCCCGGGGCAGCTCCCAAACTTACCTAGGAACCACCCCTAACACTCAACACACATTGGGAAAGGGTTGGGTTAGATTAGATTTTTTCCAAAAACTACCCCCTACCCCTCTAAACATAGTCAAACACACCCCAAAGTCTACGATCAAGGCCACACCAAGATCCTCCATCATCCAAAACTACCCCTATACTCACCGGTGACGTACAGGACAGTTAAGGGTAGTTTGTGCTAAAGTGACCCCATTTCTACTGTTACGCATTGAATTACTACAGTGGTTTGTAATTAATTCTAATGCCCCATTTTCAATGAGATAATTCTCCTTTTGTGCAATGTCATTCAACCGCTCTACTATTTTAGCTGCAGGAATGTTATGCAAATCAAACCTTTGACAACGTGCAATGATAGTTATTGGTATCTTTTTTATTTCTGTGGTTGCCAGATTAAACTTCACACTAGATGGTGGTTCTTCTAGGGTTTTAAGCAATGCATTGAATGCACTGCTAGATAACATGTGTACTTCATCTATAATGTAAACTTTGAATTTAGAACTTATAGGCAAATAACAAATATCTCCTAATATTACTTTGATATCTTCGACGCTAGTGTCACTTGCTGCATCGATTTCAATCACGTCTGGATGACTTGAATGTTTTATTGCCAGACAATTTTCCCACGATCCACAAGGTTCAAAAGTTGGTCCTAAGGAACAATTTAAACATAAAGCTATTATTCTCGCTGTGGTAGTTTTACCTACCCCACTACTACCAGAAAGTAACATAGATTGTGGAATTTTGTTGAGAGTGAAAGCATTTTTTAATATACGCACTAATATATCTTGACCCACAAAATCTTTGAAGCTGCTAGGACGATATTTTAATGCTATATTCATAGCCTCTAATAAAACAAACAGTGAAGTAGGTATGCTACCCAAAAAGATTCTGATATGGCTACTTCATTTCTGACCTGACCAAGTCACAGAGTTTTTGCCTGCATACCTTATAAAATAAACTTTTTTTTTATTTAGCAAGGTATATCCTATATTAGTTTTACAATTTATATGTTAGACCTCTTACAACATTACTTTAGAATAAACAATTGTTATACCAAGTGCTCTTTTTTTATCATTCCAGTTGGAATCCAGGAAAAAAACAGTATGGATACCTGGAACCCGTGAGTACTGGAATGACAAAGAAGGGATGTTATGATCCTATATCATTTTCCTCTTTGTCCATTTTCACGGAAGTTTAGGGCTCTTCTCAAGGAGAAGAAGTTAAGTTGTAATTTAGTATACGAAAATCCTTGGGAGAAGCGGAATGAATTTATGAGGATTAACCCCACTGGTCAAGTAGCAGTGCTTGTGGATAATAATTTTGTTATAGCAGACAGTAATGCTATTTGTGAGTACCTAGAAGAAACTTACAGCAGCGATATCAAACTGCTGGATTCCTCTATTGTTGTTAAGTCTAAGATACGCGCTTTAATTAACTGGTTTGATAATAAATTTTATAATGAAGTTACCAAATATATCATAAACGAGAAAGTGATAATTAACCACAGTCCCGACTCTAGGTTTCTTCATGCAGCTCAACATAACCTGTCTTTTCATATGGAATACATTGAATATTTAATTAGCAAAAATGTTTGGCTTGCAACCGATAAATTTACTTTGGCTGAAATTAAATGGTATTCTATTGTTAAATCAAGGCCTTGTTTTTAGTATGTTATTGGAAAGAGTACTTGGGTTAACCTCCCCCCCCTCCAAACATTATGCCGACTTTGATTTTTAACTAACGTCAGCTTTAACGCTACAGTCATGCCTTCATCGGTTGGAATCAACATAGAGTAATATTTTTTTCGTCTGATAATCTGTAATTAAATTCTCTTATAGCACGCCACTTTTACGGTGGTGGTGGTTTAAAGGATTGGGAAGCACATGAAGTTCCATGGATCGAACATGGTGGATGGTTTCCGAGGTGCGGTTATTTAAAATTAGTAAAGGGTGAGGATTTTGGGGCACGGTGTCACGCTGTGCGTAGGATGACGGTTTACTCATACCCAATACAACCCGCAAAGAAGAGGAAACAGGGATAGGCAACGCTTTTATTGTACAAGGCTAATGTAATATATTGTTATATAGAGAGCGAAACTAAAAATAATACATATTTCAAATTTACTTCTTGAAGAGGAAACATCCGTCATAAACTTACAAGATGGCTTTGACTGCTAGATATATAGAGTATTATCCGCTGCGCATCGATCAAAAAGATGCTGTTAACGTTTTCTCAACCGAGATGCATAAGCTATTGGATCAAGGATTCAGCATGAGAGTTACAGTCAGCGCCTCGAACTACGGAAAGGATACTACCGACGCTCGTGGAACGTCACCAATATCTTATCCTCCAGAAGCGGAAAAACCAGCCGTTGACGGTATTGCGGAGGAGGAGAATTGACCTGAGAAGAGCTGTTACTTCCATTTACTATTTAGTTAAGTGTAATATAATGTAAATATTATTTTTTTTGTTCAATAAAAAGTTAATGTGATACATGTGTTAGTAATTATTGTTGTAAAAAGAATAACAATTATTAAATATATGCTATAAAAAAAATTTTAAAAAATAAAAAAATAATAAATAAAATAAAACCAGAAATAATTATTGCAAGCATTTGGATGTGATAGAGGTATTTCTTTATTTTAAAAAAACTTGGTATGAAGTGGTTCGTTATTATAAACTAACAAGTTTCTACAACAAATGGACATTCTATATGAAGTAACCGTGTAGATAAATAATAGATACATATATATTTAATATGTTAAACGGTAAAACATTTAGTTACGGAAAGAAGTTTGTAAGAGAAGGAAGTGGTTTATCATCATCACTTATAAGACTTGCGAAGAAAGCGATCGGTATTATTCCAGTTAGTCCCGTAGTCAACAGGGCTATCGACGCTTTACCGGTGGAACTACACATACCGGGTGGGTATAGATATTGCGGACCAGGTACAAAGTTGAAAAAACGTTTGGCACGAGGAGATCTGGGTATAAATAAGTTAGACGAAGCCTGTAAGGTCCACGACATAGCTTATTCCCGATATTCTGATTCAGCATCACGTTCTGTAGCAGATAGGGTTTTAGCAGAAAAAGCTTGGCAAAGGGCTAAGTCTAGTGACGCTAGTATTGGTGAAAGAGCGGGTGCTTTTTAGCGGTGACCGGAGCGATGAAGGCAAAAAGTGCAATCGGAGGTGGACGGATGAAAAGGAGAATAAGAAAAAGACGTAAAAGGGTGTCTGTCAGAAGAGTAGGTCAAAAGAGGACAGACAGTAAGTACAGGAGAAGACGTAGGAACAATGGTTCAAAAAACGGGAGGGGCTGTACCTGCGACCGTTCAGAAATGTGTATTAAACTGTAGTAGAAAACTCGTATTACCGAACAAGGCATTGACGAATGAAGAGCTCGAACGTTACGCATACTGCCTTTCTATACCGAATTTCATAGGCGTCTTTATGAGAGACAATAGTCCGTCAAAACCTCGTGTAAACGAATCAGCTATAGTGAACTTGGACAGCACCGTCGGGTCGGGAACGTTGGGTCTGTTACAAAAATTAGGAAGCACAGTGATTTACTTCGATAGTTTCGGTAACTTGCCACCACCATCGGAATTGAATCACTATTTACGATCGGCAAACACAATTATGAATTACGATTCTATACAATTATGAAAGAAGACAACCGAAAGAGTCTTTAATTTGCGGTCATTTATGTTTAGAATTCCTGGCAAATAAAGTCAGTGTTATTTAAGATGTCTTCCTACACGGTATCCCTTACTGGGGACGAGTCTATACTGAGGAGCGTGCTGTTTCCACCTTTAAGGCTGCACGAAGAAAGCCAGGGGGAAGCGGCTCTATTAGAATTCACTACATACAATTCCATACCAAAAGTCACCAAAGGCATTAACAACAAATTACACTACAGCAAAGCGGGTGACGTAAAAAACAAAAAAATATACGAGATAGAATTGCCTACAGGGTCTTACAAAACTGACGAAGTGAACAGAGTTTTACAGAGGTCCATAGGTTACAGCAACATTTCGCTTACGGCAAATAACAGCCTCCTTCGATGCGAAATAGTTACTAAATTCAACATACATTTCGATCAACCACATTCTATAGGATCACTGTTGGGGTTTAAAAGAAACCTCGCACCAAACGAAGAAAAAAAACCTCATTTAGGCGATGAAAAAGTCAATATTATAAAGGTAAACAACATCGAAATTTCCTGTAACATCATAGACGGTTCTTACAAAAACGGAAAGAGAGAACATATTATACATTCGTTTTTTCCATCGGTTCCGCCGGGATATAAAATGTTAGAAGTACCACAAAATCTGGTTTACTTGCCGATAAAATTCAGTTTGATTTCAGAAGTCGTAGTGAAAGTGCTTGATCAAGACGGGGATCCAGTTGATTTTAGAGGAGAAACTATAAGCATCAGGTTACATATAACACGCGTATGAGCATGGGCTTAGTCTTTATTAATTTTAGAAAACCTTACCATAAAAAGCTCTCTTAATGAGGTTTACTCCTTCCGCTGAGAAAAATATCGCGTAATCTTTTATTTATGGTTTCCTCTATATCTTTAACTAATAGCTGCTTCATTATGGCTATTTTCTGTTTTGCGTCCTGATCATAATGTTCATTTTTATGACAATAATGACTGCTATCACTATAAACATTCCTATAGCCATCGTTTAATTTGGTATTGTGATTTATCCTACTGCCCTTTCTGCCTTTGATTATGAACCTAAGTATCCGTATTATCTTTTCCTTTAAAAAAGATTTCCAGCCTATGCTCAGAAATAATTTTTAGAGAAAATGCGGAGCAAGGAATGCTACTAACATTCGAATATAAATTCCATAATTGAGCTCATCTCTGTTATCATAATACCACTTGCAATACTGAAACAAATGGTAAAATGCATTTTTGAAAGAGCCACATTCTACAGCATACCAAAAGATATTGCTGAGAAACATGAGCAATGAAAGTGCACTTTGTTCCTCCGCAAAAGAGAGAATGATTGCAGCCTGTGAAAAAGTGTTAAAAAAATTCAGTGAAGCTGAAACAGAAAAAATTAAAAGAATAAATAACGATTACGAAAATAGTGAATGGGAGATTGTTGACAAAAATGATTGTGGATTATCAGAACAAGAAGATGGGATTGATGTCAGTGATTGGAAAATAGTTAAAAAAGCACCAAGTACACAAATACATCTATTAGGCATTGCAACAAAGAATAAAGAAGTAATAACATTGTTTGGTTTATCAGAGTGTTTCATGAGCTAGAATGCACAACTTTACTTATAGTTAAAGTGACTTAGTTTTACCGACAATTTGAAAAACCGTCATTCCGCTACTTGTTAGCGGAATTGCGGTATGACGTAAGGAAACCTCTTTTTGATTAGCTATATCATCTTGCTCTTTTTTTATCCAGAATTGTAAGTCAAAAATATGATATAAAGAAAAAAATAGGGAAGATTACCCTACTCAATATAGGAATAGGGTTATTATGCGGCCGTTTAGCGACACAAAATTTCAGCAAAAACTATAACCCCAAAATATGTAAATCATCTAGAACTCCAAAAATCGGTGAAACCATTCCTTCCACACTTTCTTGGAAAATTGGATTTGAGACAACCATAGTTGTAACGTCTTTTATGAATATCTCATCCTTTGCTATTTTATTGTCATACGCTTGATCACTAGCATCAAGAAATAATTCTGACTTTTCTGCTAGGATTGGATTTGTTCGCTTCCTTCTATGTCTTCTATTGCAAATAGTATTTTTCCCACTACTTCTTCATCACTTCCAACTAATCTTCCTTTTTCGTCGACAAGGAATTGGCTAATTATAGCTCCGTTTGATGCGGGCTCCATCAACATTTTTGTCGCACCCAAAATTTCTGGTCACAATTCAGTTCCTACACTAGTTTGAGCTGCTGGACTCTGAGCTTCTCCTTTTGGTCTTAGCATATCTATCTCATCCAAAAACTCTTTTGCTATTTTATCGATGTCAATAGATCTTTTTTCTCTTCCTCTACATTTTTGGTTGCTCCAAATATTTTGTTTGTGAAGTTTGGAATCTTTACGTTAGAACCACCTACTTTAGTAAATTCACCTTTTTCGGCTAGAAAATCTTTTGCTATTTGGTTTCTTTCATCGCCATACCACACATATTCTTCATCAAGAAACTTTCCTAGTGTTTTAACTAATATTGATCCTCCATCTACGCGTTGCCTCAGTATCTCCTGTGCTAATACTTTGTGTTCTGCCAGCGGAAAAAATTTCTCGTTCGCTTCTGGTTTGGTGTACACCTCAAAAGTATTAGCTTTCGTTTCCAATCTATTGTCTATCTCTCCTTTAGTATACACGCCATCAGTATCAGCTTTAGTTTTTAATTTGTTTTTTTATTTCTTCTTTAGTACATATATCACAATTATTAGCTTTGGTTTCTAATTTGTTATTTATCTCTTCATAGGTATACACAATATCAACATTAGATTTTTTATTCAGCTCATCTTTGTCGGCTTTTTTCTCTAACTTCGAATTTATATAGCTAGATACATCATCTCTCCTAACAAATATATGCATTAGCACAGTTTCAGAGATTCTGTTATTACCACCATCTTTTGCATAAAGTGTCGCTTCCACTATAAGCCTTTCTGATACTTTTTCTGCAAGTACTGTTATCTCTCTACCAGGATCATAGTAATTGTCATTTTATATCAAGCAAACTCCTCAGAGCCGCTGCTAAACCATTGACTTCATACTCCACTTCAGCTTGACCATATGGTTTATATTTTAATTTCAAGCCACCATCTGCTGCATCTAAAGTATACGTGTTACCTTTCCTATCGCTCACGGTTATAATTTTTAGAGCCGATGTATTTTGGTCATTTTAAAATTCTATAGAGTATTAGCTGTCATATCACTTTTCTTTAATTACCAAAATTATAAAGTATATGAAAGTCACACCATACCACCAAAATAAAATATACATACTAATAAATTCTGCTTCACAGTTATGTTCCAGGTGACGCAGGGCACATCTCCAGGGCCGCAGCTTAGCCCCAACGGAAGTACTAATTTGATTGCATGCCATTTCAGTTTCGAGTAGGCAGCAGAAGAAGAGGTGCATGTCATTCCTGCCATAAACTCACTAACAAGGTATTTGCAAGGTAATACTTCTCCTTATTCCTTAGCATAAGGTGATCCAAGCCCCCAGGGTTCCTGCATGATCTGTCGCGGGATTTTTCCTGGCAGGGTTTCTTTCTTGCTAGGTTTTTTCATCCCGCTCTTAGCGCGACACTTACTGTACTGTTTCATTTCACTATCTCTTGATTCTCCATGGAAAGAGTTTATGAGCTTGGTATATGGGCAATCAATCCCGTTTCCTTCACTCGCGGTAGGGATACTAACCGCATGCGCATGTGAGACGGAGGTAGCTCGCTAGAGGTTGGCTGCCACGAGGGCTAGGTTTTGGGGGCTCAGACCCGGGTAAATAAAAAAGAAACAGCATGCAACCAAGGGATTCAACAATTACTGCTCGACTGGGGTAGTCTTCCTGGACATTGAAAAGGCCGTTGTCTGGCACAACGGGCTCTTAGCGAAACTTCGTCACTATGGCCTTCCAGACGGGCTCATACACCTAGTTAGCTCATACCTAGGGGGTTTTGGGGGCTCAGACCTGGGTAAAATAAAAAAAAGTAGTCAAATGATGAATTTATGGTTTCAAATACTGCTGGAAATGTCTAATCATTAATAGACATTGTAAACTACATGTTGGGGAACCTAGAAAAATATATACTGTGTGTTATTATATAGAAGTACTCAAATTCGTTTGTAAGAGGATAAATGTTTCAAAAAGGATTTAAGGTTAGAACTATAGAGAAATTTTAAATTAATAACGTCTTTCCGATCATAACAGTTTGTGGCCACAAGTAAAATCAAAATCTTACGGATCGTGCCCTAAACCATACAATTTACAATTGATAGCTACTGCATTCAACAACGTCCATGGGTAAATAGTTTGGGAATAATTACGCAGATGGCAGCACCTACAAGGTCAAACAACCCAAGTCAAATGATGAATTTATGGTTTCAGATTCAACCAACATACTGCTTAAAATGTCTAATCATAAATAGAAATTGTAAATTTTATGTTGGGGAACCTAGAACTATTTACACGGTGCGTTTGTATATTGAAGTCCTCAAATTCGTTTGTAAGACGATAAACATTGCAAAAAGAAATGAAAGTTAGAACTTTAGAGAAATATTAAGTTAAAAACGTCTTTCCAATCTTAACAGTTTGTGACCACAGGTAAAAACAAAATCTTACAGATCCTGCCTTAAACCATATTCTCCATGGAAAGAGCTTATGAGCTTGGTACATGGGCAAGCAATCCCGTTTCCTTCACTCGCGGTAGAGATACTAACCGCATGCGCATGTGAGACGGAGGTAGCCCGCTAGAGGTTGGCCATGTCAAATGATAAATCTATGGTTTCAGATTCCACCAACATACTGCTGAAAATGTCTAATTATAAATAGAAATTGTAAATTACATGTTGGGGAACCTAGAACTATTTATAAGGTGTGCTTTAATCTAGAAGTCATCAAATTCGTTTGTAAGACGATAAATGTTCGAAAAAGATATTAAGGCTAGAACTTTCGAGAAATATTAAGTTAAAAACGTCTTTCCAATCTTAACAGTTTGTGACCACAGGTAAAAACAAAATCTTACAGATCCTGCCTTAAACCATACAATTTACAGTTGACAGCTACTGCATTCAACAACGTCCATTGGTAAATAGTTTGGAAACAGTTACGCAGATGGCAGCACCTACAACGTCAAACAACCCAAGTCAAATCATGAATTTATGCTTTCAAATTCCACCCACCTACTGCTGAAATTGTCTAATCATAAACATTTATCGTAAACTACATGTTGGGGAACCTAGAACAATATATACGGTGCGTTTGTATATAGAAGTCTTCAAATTCGTTTGTAGGGCGATAAATGTTGCAAAAAGAAATTAAGGTTAGAACTATAGAGAAATATTAAGTTACAAACGTCTTTCCAATCTTAACAGTTTGTTACCACAGGTAAAAACAAAATCTTACACATCCTGCCTTAAACCATAACATTTACAGTTGATAGCTACTGCATTCAACAACTTCAATTGGTAAATAGTTTGGAAATAGTCACGCTGATGGCAGCACCTACAATGTCAAACAATTAAAGTCAAATGATGAATATATCGTTTAAAATTCCACCAACATACTCCTGGGTATGTCTAATTATAAATAGACATTGTAAACTACAATGTTGTGGAAGCTAGCACTACATACACGGCGCGATTTTTTATAGAAGTCCTAAAATTCATTTGTAAAACGATAAATGTTTCAAAAATAAATAAAGGTTAGAACTTTAGAGAAATATTAAGTTAATAACGTCTTCCCGATCTTAATAGTTTGGGACCATGGGTAAAAACATAATCTTACAGATCGTGCCTTAAACCATAAAATTTACAGTTGATAGCTACTGCATTTAAAACGTCTATTGGTAAATAGTTTGGAAATAGTTACGCAGTTGGCAGCACCTACAAGGTCAAACAATCCAAGCCAAATGATGAATTTATGGTTTCAAATTCCATCAACATACTGCTTGGAATGTCTAATCATGAATAGACATTGAAAACAACAATGTTGGGGAACCTAGCACTATATATACCGTGTGTTTTTATATGGAAGTCCGAAAACGTATTTGTAAGACTATAAAAGCTACGAAAGAAAATTAATATTCGAACTTTAGAGAAATATTAAGTTAATAACATCTTTCCAATCTTAACAGTTAGTGACCACAGGTAAAAACAAAATGAAACAGATCGTGCCTTGAACCATAACATTTACAGTTTATATCTACTGCATTCAACAACGTCCATTGGTAAATAGTTTGGAAATAGTTACGCAGATGGCAGCACCTACAAGGTCAAACAATCCAAGTCAAATGATGACTTTATGGTTTCAAATTCCACCAACATACTGCTGGGAATATCTAATCATAAATAGACATTGTAAACTACAATGTTGGATAAGCTGGCACTATATATACGGTGTGATTTTATATAGAAGTCCTCAAATTCATTTATAAGACTATAAATGTTGCAAAAAGAAATTAAGGTTAGATCTTTAGAGAAGTATTAAGTTAATGACGTCCTTTGGGAGGCCACTTCCATATACGTATCAATGTTGCGCAGTATACTCACGTACGCTTCACCCGACTGGAGCCATGCAGGCAACTAACGCAAAAGCAGACTCCAGTTATTCCAAAACAAGGTTTTGCGAATAATCACAAAAGCAAGATTAACACTGCTTCACACTGACTAAGTGCCTATCATCAAACAACACCTCCGACACTTAGCAACAAGGTTCTACATACAGGCTCACGCACATACAACATCCACACTCATTTCCTGACTGAGTAGATACGACCTCAACCTCGACACACACACGTTAAATTATTTCTATTATTTAAGCAATAAATTCCAACATTTTCGGGGCAGTTTTACTCAATTTTGATTAATTACCCTACATTTCGTGTTGAAGGAGTTTAGCGAATTTAATGATATTTTATAAAAAATATTCATTTGAAATGAAATAAGTGGTAAAAGAGTGAGTCGTTCTTAAATCAGCGTGAGAAATTATGGATCGCACTGTCTTGGGATATAGGTTTATTTATGTTTGTATCTGTGGGGGGGATATAAAGCACTGACTTGAATTCTCGCCCTCCACTCCTCTACTTTCTCACTCTCTTTCTCTCTCTCTCTCTCTCTCTCTCTCTCTCTCTCTCCATCTCACACACAAACATACCCACACACACACACACACACACACACACACACACACACACACACACACACACACACACACACACACACACACACACCAAAAAAGCCTCATATTATAGCAAACATTTGCACAATGTAAAATTGTTACATTTGTTGTTATTTGGTTACTTTAATTTAGTAAATGTGTGTGAGGTAATTAAGTAATATTTGGCTATTATTGGTTTAAGCATGAAGCTTTGGGGATTAAGTTTTTGGAAAAACTGACAAAGGAATATTATTGTTTGTGTTACTAAATACATTTGGTTTTGCAGGACCATTTTGTGTGAAAAGAACTATTTAACATTAGTTTAGGACATTTCCTAAAAATCCTGTTTAAATAAGTGTAACAATTAGGAAAAATAAGCATAATCCTAAAACTATGTGATGAGATATAAAACAGAGAAAAAACCACAGTGGGTTTTAATTGGAAATGTTCATGTTTGGAGTTTATGCCATATTTATTTGTGTGTAATATTTAGGATGGGAATTGAATATTGATGTCTTGCTTTTGCACAATTAGAGACATTTTAACGGGGAAATGTGTAATAATAAAAATCTAAAGTAAAACATTTACTACCAACATTATAGATTAAATCTTTTAAAAAAGGAAAACCTTTATCTTTAAACGTACTTTAAGATACTAAACTGCAAAGGTAACTTCACATAGTGTAATAGAACGTTATAGATGGAAACAGTTAATGTTGTTGTTGCATTTGCAGACTAATGGTGAACCAAGCAGAGGATGACTTGGGGAAAGCTCCTTGAAGACCCTCGAGGGTCAAGAGCCCCTAGCATCGTGACTGCGCTAGGGTGAGTTGATAAATTGCTTATGTTTGCTGTAATGTAGGAATAGTTGGGTGTTTGGTTGCATAGGTTCTGCTTTGTAAAAGCTTTTAATGAAATAGAAGCAGCACAGATTTTGGTGAGAATGAAAATATAAAAATTAATCAAGCTAAGCTAAAATGATCCAAGAGTGCTGGTATACAAACTCTGGCAAAAATAAAATCCATTCATTCCATGTTTATGCTATTAGTAAGTATAAAATAATTTAGCTATACGCCCAGATAATATTATCTCTTTTCTAGCAACAAACTTAGAGTCCAGGAACAATGAATAATTCCATGGAAACAATAATGTAACCTCAAAGCATGTTACTAGGCACACCTGTCATTGTTAATATCTTTACAAGAAAATATTATGTAATATATTTACAATACAGAATTTTGTATTATTTACGGATTTGTTTAAATATTACAGGCCTGTTTTTCTAAAAATATACATAAAGTTTAATGCATTTGTTCGGCTTTGTATTTACTTAGAAAACAGAAGCCATTTAAACCTGATATTAGGATTAAAACGACGTATTAATCTTTCAACAAATTGTATATTTATTTCGATAAATGTTTTTTAAAATGAGTATCTTCTACAATTTTTGTTCGATACATTCCCGACGACTATTTTTTTTATTATTTGTATTACATTTTTAGTTGTGTTTTATTTGTTTAGTTTGTTTGATATCCTAAAATGCTCAAATAATTACATATAAAGCTAACATGGGTTTTACTTAATGACCTATACAAACAATAGTTGAACATAATCGTTGATACATTGCTATTAGTACTCGAAGAAATTGTTCAATACACCAAAGAATATACACACATACAGCAACAGAGCATCAGACACAAACAAAACTCTCAGCTCAAAACAATAACACATTTACATCCACCACCAGTTTTACCCACACACAATAAACACCATATACATCGAATTTAATATAAACTAATTAGGATTGATAAATATAAACTAATTAAGGTGGACCCTACCCTAGCCGCAGTAACGTCCATGAAGTTGATGAAGTTTCATCAACGTCTGAACTCGAGAAGACAAAACAAATGTACGACAATTTAGCTTTTCGAGTAAAACCAATGGAAAATTCACTACAGATATCCACAGAACCATACCAAAGTAAGCCAGTTTGAAACAGGCCTTCTTTCTCTGCCTTTACATCAAACACTGTTCTAAAAAAACTGCTCTCACCGTTGACGGTCAATACATCTGGTATATTTGTAACCACGTCAAAGACTTCAAATAATACTCTTGATGTCCGTTTCCAACATCCGGCCAACATGAAACACTAAAGAAAGTTCCTGTTCCTCTTTTGTTACCCATCAAGAGGACATATCCTGAGGATGACCAGCTGGATACCAAACCAGACACTCATAAAGCCTTGAAGACTAATTTTGTTGAACGGTCTACATTTAAGATATGATCTCTCGCCTCCTGAGATTGCGAAACAATCTACATCGAATTCAGACGGCAGAAGATATGTGGAGACCTTGGTAAAACCTTCCAAGCCTTCCAGATATCTGTTATTTGTGATATATCTCCTTTGTGTAGCTTTTAAGTTGTTGTGAACGTTTATCATTACATTTTCCTCTACACATTTCTGAGATACGTCTCTCTTAAAGTTACTTTAATCACACGAGTGTATTTGTATAGAGTGCTTACTTTATCCAGGAGCTCAAGACCTGTTCTGACAAATACATTTCAAAGTCACCGTGTCGTCTTCATGGAGGTCATTGTAAAGGTCCATTTCCTCCGACTTTTCCATAATGATCTGTCAGAATGTTCGCACTGTTCACCTCATCCAGTGTTCATTTTCTTTTACTACAATAGTCTTTACTTTTCTAGAAAGCGAAATCATTTTAACTTATATGTTTGAGTACAGTTTTCTGCCATTCCTAACGTTTCAATTATCTCATCTGCTGACACATTTCGGAGTAACTCCATTTTCAAAGTACCTAAGATAGTAGGATTAGGTTTTGAAAATGGAGTTACTCCGAAAAACGTCAACAGATGAGAATATTGAAACTTTAGGAATGGCAGAAAACTGTACTCAAACATATAGAAATTTTCCTAACATAAATGAAGATGAGTATATTAATAATTTCAATTTTAACTTGGCTGATTGTGAATGTTGTGTTTTACAAATAATTCTCGTTCCTGCCTTTTCGTCACTGTGACACTACCTTCATATCTCCTTTTCAGAATTCTTCCATCGCTCAGGGTTACAAGTAATATTACAGCTGTTGTGTAAGTCATAACGCTTAGTTTTATCTGATACAAATTAAATATATGCTACATTATGGAAGTACTATTTTAAAATTATTTCAACCTATCCTCTAAATAACCTGTAAATACAAACACAGTTTGTCTTGTGGGGGTTTACCACATATAACGAACTGCTAGAGTTAACTAATTCCCTTATAAATGCCTTGTTGGGTTTTAAGAATATCTGCAGTGTAATGTGTTAAACTTCTGTGCACCTCTTTCTATAAAGGTGAATAGATGGGTTTTCCCCATCCTAAAATGTCAGATACATCGAGAGAGGTTTTCACTTCATTAGTAGTTATTCTTCTTAGAATGTTACTTTTCATCACCCGAGTAGTCTATAGTTTTATTTAAAATGGTTGCTGTAGTGGTTGCGAAGATTTTTTGATTTACATAAGCAAGGCCTTTGATCTCTGCAAAGAGTATAAAATTAACAACTTGGAGAAAGCCAAGACTATTAAAATGTACAAGACAAAATTCATTCATATGTTAACAGCAGCTTCGTAACAAAATCCGTTAAGGTAAGATAGTTTGAACTAAATAACTTTTCCCATTTACACTTTTGAATTACTCTTGATACATAAGTTTTTTTGTAAAAAATCTTACGTATTCATAAAACTTTTATCTGTTATTTTCTTTTTTTTTAATCTCTTCATGTCTAGTTGAATTAATTTTTTTAACATGTTACTAACTGGTCTTTATAACTATAATTTTCCTGTTCCTTTAGTTTCATTTATTAAATTTCATGTGAACTTCTTTTTGCCACCATAATTCTTGTGTCTCTTCTGTAACACTACTTAACACGGAAAGGTTGACTTCAGGAATTCCCTAACCTCTTTCTCTTGGCAACAGCTTTATCAAGCTAACACCACTTTTATCAGCAACCAGAGGACATGCTTTGACTTGATAAAACGCATTTGCGTTCCAAAATGAAAACTTTTGTCCAATTTATTAATTTTACCTTATATTCTTACCAGATTGCAAATGGTTGCAAGGAAATCCTAGCATATTGGGCATCATCTGGCACCTAATAACTTAGTTTTTTGTATTGTTTTGATAAAGTTGAGAAAAAAAATGGGAAATAAAAAACTGTGTTTTATAATTGAAACAAAATTATGCCTAATTATTAGATGGTGTGCAATAGAAAATTGGGTCAGCATTAATCGAATTTTAAACATAACCTATTCACTAAGAGGTTTAACTCAATATTTCACTAGTGTAGGGTTTGTTGTGTTATGTTTGCTTAGACAGTACCCTTTGTTTATGAAATTGATACTGATTATAGTAAATATTTTCATACTACTGTAACTAATTTCTTGTTAAATTTTATGCAACTATGTCTTTAAGAAATTAATTATTTGACTAAAACTAATTTTTCTTGTTGTAATTGTCTAGAATTTACTGATTAAATTATAATTAAATGATACTTAGCCAAGTGAATACGTAAGGGCTTACTTGCTGGTGCGTTTCAAAACAATCGTTCCTCTTAAGGAGAGGCTGTGCTTCGTAAAAGGAACGATTGTTTCGAAATGCGTTATTAATTAAGGCCTTACGTATTCACTTAGATACGTATCATTTAATTATAGTAAAACTAATTCATAGCTACAAGGTAAATTACCTATATGCGTTCTTGTTGGTATTACAAAATATTTATATGTTTAATTCAAGTGTTTGAAATTGTTACCATGTTCATTTAGCAGTTGTTGTATGGAAAGTAATCATTCATAGCTACAAGGTAAATTAAATATATTTATTCTTGTTGGCGTTACAAAATATTTATGTGTTTAATTCAAGTGTTTGAAATTGTTACCATGTTCATTTAGCAGTTGTTGTATGGAAAGTAATCTTGCATATTTAATTTAAGTAACCAATATACAAAATTATAATTGTTACATTTGAAATTATAAAATTAATTATTTTTAAGAAACTTTGTTAAATTTATTGCATACAGATTAAGAAAAGGTTTGATCCAAAGTAAATTATTGTGTGGTTAATCACAGAACTGTATTTCTGTCATGATCAAGTCATGACTTTCAGTAACGAGCTCGGTGCTTCTTTCTCCCACTTTTTTCATTTCTCTTTATTTCTCATTTTAATATTAAAACTGAGTGTTTATTTCTCTTTCACTTCTAACACTAGCAAATTTTAGATGTCATTGAAAACGAACCATTGAACCTGATCAATGCACTCTATTGGGAAGAATTTTAATTTTGTCTTCTTTTAATTTTGTAATACAAATGTTTACCAGTAGAAATTAAACTGTTATTTTTCCATTATTCTTGTTCTAGACTATATTGTTTATAGATAAATATTTGTTGGATTTGATTCGAATGATCTTATTTAGTAATTTTATACTCACAAAAAGGTTCTTTGTCCTTGAACCCAATGTGCAATTAGTTTTTAATGTTATTGTTTATTAGGTATTTTTAATATATCAGTATTTAGTATATTTTTTATAATTGAAGGGCCAGAGGGGAAAAGGGGCCAAGTCAGTATTATGAAACTTTTCAGGAGAGCACTTTTAAGATTAATGTTTTACACACCACATTAGTACAAATGTTTCAAAATGGTTAAAATACTTATAAATATGCATTAGTTAATTTTGAAGCAAAATATATTTAAAAAAAACTGTTTTCCCCTCATTTTATCAACTTTGTTAACATTTTCATTAGTTGCTACCAAAAATAAGAGGAAAAAAGGGTCTTTTACATGAAATTTAAGCATAGTTTCCTATGGTGAGTTTGAAAAGAAAAGAAATATTAAAAGCACAATCTTGTTGAAATCAATATATTAATATTATTGTTATAAACCTATTTACAATATTTATTCTTCATAATTCTATGGGGTACTAATGTATCCGTTCTAAGATACCCAAAGGAAATATTGTAACATGTATTGAAAATATTTCTGTATGAGTCAATAGAAAACTGAACATTTGGGTTAGCTACTTTAAAAAGCTTAAACATTTTTGATACATTAAGATCATCTGGTAGATATTTTTTTTTAGAGTCCTTAAGACAATAATGAGCTCCATGGCCGTTGAATGATTCTATATGCTCTTTTATGGGCCGAACTTTTTCTTCAGATAACTTATGGTTTCGGTTCAAATGTTTGCCGTCTTTAGGGGACATGCCACTCAATTTTAATGAGTTTATCAAGTACTCTAATTTTTTCTTTGAAACCCCATGAATTGCAGAGATAGCTTTTCTGCAAACATCAAATTCGGTAGCCACTCCTTCTAATATACCTCTAACTTTATATTTACACGATACATCCTTTAACTTGGCATTTTCAATTCCAACCCTAGGCCTACGTTTTTGGACTGGTAAGATAGAAATCAAGCCACATAAGTAAGAGTTCTGTTCATTTGTGTTCTCCAACAAGTTAAATCGGTTAATTATACTAACCCTCACCTCAAAAGGTATTTTATCAAAGCATTTTTTCTGGCATTTGCAATCGGATCCTTGTTGGTGACTCTGCACTCTGATTTTCTTCGCTACATCTCGCATTCTTCCAAATTCTTTTCTTCGAAAATTTTACCCAACTTCAATTTAAGAAAAAATAATGTTTTTAGGCAAAAAAAAATATCAATGAAAATAGCCTTTTTACATGTTTTGGAATGTGTCATGCAAATATAGGCCCTGTTTAGAAATGTAAACAATTACCCAAACTATACACAGACACTCAGACATGTACAGCATTGTCAAAACAGCTGCTGTATATTGTTCACAAAACACCAACAAATATAATTGAAACTAGTCCAATAAATGGATGAATGTTAAATAATGTTAACTAATATTTATATTGTATTTTAAGAAGGCACTGTAGTCTTAAAACGAGTTTTTACCTCGTGCTGTACGGTTTTAAACGCGCGTTTAGTCACTGACAAGACCCTTTCTTCCCCACGACGCTCGGAACTTGACTTCTTCTTCCCACTAGGGCATTATTTTCAATATATTATTTAATAGTGACTAGACCCTTATTTTCCACAAAACTTTATATGAATGTGAAGTGTTCAGCCAGGTCTACCACAATCCAACAAAAAATGCCTTTGTGAAAAAAAGTGACTTGGCCCCCTTTTCCCTCCAGCCCTTCAATTGTTTAAATTTTGTTGTAATTCTTATTGCATAGTTTACTATTGCATTGTGTATGCTTTGAATTTTTAATGCATAATGTAGTTAGCAATTTGTTAGTTTATAATATCTTTCCCTTCTAAACCAAGTTAGTAAAATGATTATAATTTTTTTTCACGTATTGTAAGTTAAACATAATTATGTAAAACTTATATACTACTACTATTAGTATCACTTGGCAAAAAACCACTATTTACTGATATTTTGCAGCAGGCGCATTTCACACTAGGTCAGTGCATTGTTCAAAGCTGAGAGTCACCTATAAGACTTATTTATTTATACTGTTTTATAATTTCCCGACGTTAGGAAAATTTATTTTAAGTCAAATATAGAAAAGATTTTTTTAAATAATGTAGGTGTAATACTTCTTACAGTAAAAATTTGCTAATACAAACCGAATCAAAGAAATAATATAGGTTTGAGTTAGAGGACATATACAGTATATAAATTATCTGATGTACCCATATATTGCAAATTATTGTACTTTAAGATGTGTACAATGTGAAATAAGAAGCAAATTAGTTCCTTATCACAGTTTCCAGTTTCATTTTACTTGAAACAAAAAAATAATTTCTAATAGCACTGGTCATATCTACAAGCTTAACAAAACATCTGAGGTTTTTTCCCTTCAGTTTCTTCAATATTTTAATGTTTTTGTGTTTTATTGTTTACTATTTATTCCATAGACAATGTCACCAGTTTGATTTCCATCTATACTTTGAGTTATTTCATCTTCGGATTGCATAATATATCCAATTTCGTAAACATCCATTTATCATCTTTTAAATATTTCTTATTCTTACATCGGGGTGTTCATCCCTTTCTACAATATTTTTGCACCACTTCTTTAATTTGCTTGGAGTACTATGTAGGCCTATTGTCTTTTTTTATGAATTTTTTAATCATTAGCTTTTTCTATATTTAGGTTGTGTTTCATTGTCTCCCATAATGATACTGTTTTGTCTTTATAGAATTGCCACGGTTCCAGTTCATATCCCAAAGAATCTTTTCCTGATTTTCTTGATACATCTGAACACTTTTTAGGTTTACAATTCAAGTTTAGAACTTCTCTACTTTACTACACCTTGTAAATTCCTGAACCCAAACAATGATTCTCTACTCACCTTAAATTTTTTATCTAGAAATAAAGTATAAAATAGTTCAGCAGCAGATTGTAACTGTACTCATTCAGTCTCAGTTAGTTTTTACAAATTTACAAAATTTAAAGTTCAGATGGTCATAAACTGATGTAAAAGTGATCAATTAAGTTTTAACGAATGTAATGGACTGCAAAATTCAAGAGTTTAATTTTAAAGTTAACATCACTAATCAAAGAAAAATATATGTTTTTTTTCATACCTAAGTAGGTCGATTTACTGATTCCTTCACACAAAGCACTGTGAACGAAAACCCCTTTGACTATATATTTAAATACTTTGTATCCTGTTCTGTAGTAAATAACTCAGTTCACAGCAAACAATTCTGAACACAGTAATCCTTGATACTAACAAATTAGAGTCAAAGCAGATGAAACACCAGGGAATAAACTGAGGGAAGTAAATTTTCAATAACTCATATCCTTTCATTAGAATATTACTAAAGAAAAATGCATTGGTAACACATATGAATTTCCAAAAGTCTGAAATTGTACAAGTTAGCCACTCTTGCAGCCCCGCCCACATTATGGTAGATCTGAATAAATAAAGTCTGAATTAGTGAGGTTTTATTGCTCTTATCCCTCCCAGACCCTCCTTAGATACTTTCTATCCCAATCCATAACTTTAGCTTAACTATCTGCTTCAGTCTCTCATTTGTGAACTCTTTCATAAGATTTTTTTATTTATTTTTTTTTCATTCAGTCAAGGCTTTTTATTTGTTTCTTCTGTCCAGTTTTTGATTATTAAATTTCACCTATGTTGTTGAAAGATGTCTATAGGTGGTAAAAATACAATTTATAAGAGAAAATACAAAATAATTTGCTCTTGATGAATTAGTTTTTTAACTTTATAAAATACAAGGAAACCTTATCCGTATTTAATTACTTAATCCATTTAATTGTATCACGAATATTTCTCCTGACTGAATTGTCTTTTTTTTTATTTAAGAAACCTTTTAGCAGCGCTAAGGAAGCCATTGGGTTTCAAAACTTATGACATCATATTATCACCTGAAAAGCATTGAAATTATTTTGTTTTCTGAAAACTGTCTTTTTTCATTAGATTAAATAAAAAAATTGTAAACATAAATTTCAGGACCGGTACAAGGTATACCCCAATTTCCGCCGCAACGAACGTGTAAATTTAAAAAATTAACATTTTTTTGTCTGTCTGGATCTGTAATTAATATCTAGTACATTTGTTTAGAATAAATTTTATTAAAATATAAACACAATGGCGTACAATTGTGATGTGTGTTTTTACTTAGCATTAATTCTCTTTTCTAACTCTTTCTGTCACTTTTGCTTCGTGTGTTCACTCTGCTTATGCCCAGTTCACCATGGTAAATTCTCATAACACTTTAGAATTTTCAATCTGATATATGAGAACTGCATAAATTAAACTAATAAAACACAAATTTCACTAGGATTAAAACTTTCAAGATCCCCCGCATCATTTTGTTAAACTCACTAATTTTAAAATGATTTAGTATTGTCTAATAGAACCATAGATACTTTTATTTCACACTGTAACATATTACGCTTAAAACCTTATCTGTCATACGTTTCTGTACAATATACAAATCCAATAGTACATTCTTCATTTTCATTGCAGTACCATCTATCTATTTTTACGAAACTTTCTATTCTTTAATTCATCAATAAACTCAATTACCATACCTAACATAACCTAGGAATGATACAGCTTCATTTCTATTTTTATTCTCGAAAATCATAACTGTTTTGATCATTTCTTCTCAATGTTTTCAGAACCATAGAAAGAAACGTATATAATAAGCACATTGCTTTCTAGAGACCTTTTTCTAAATACTATAATTTTTAATTTATTATAAACTGTCTTTCTTTTTAAAAAATAAAAGTTATACAGAATACTCACAAATCATTCATTTATTGACTCACAAGCTTTTCAATGACAAAGGCATCATCATCAGTGAGTGTTGCTACACAAACTCTAACTTACAACAAGTTGTAGTAGAAAACTGATGATGATGACTTTGTCATTGAAACGCGTATGAGTCAATAAATGATTATTTTGTGTGAGTTTTGTGTATAACTCTTATATGTTATAACATAACCTCACAAGCTAAGCTCAAAGAATATTCATATGTCTTTCTTTACTTATAAGTTTCCTTTATGTTTAAAAAGAATTTGTTCTCAAACATTAGTTTGTGCATTATTCTTTGGAATATTGAGTTGATGTCAATTGGTACCATTCTCTGATATTCCTTTACCTCAAAATCCATCTACAACCTAACATATGTATCCCTATGTCTAGTTATATACATTGTGACTGCCTAAAGTGGCTTTCATCCTACAAATTAACCTTTGGCTTACCACTAAATTAGACTGATCTTAATTCCAAACAAACAAGATCTAAAATTATCATCCAAAATTTTCCTTTATCCAACACTATATTTTCTAAGAATACCCATTTAGAGGTAGTCAGACTCAAATATCTCACAATAAAAAATGATGTTATGACTTATTAAAGGTTGATCTAGATTTTTCTCCAGTGAAATCAAAGATGGAAATTTTCTTTATAAGAAAGCTAAAGTTATTTATTCTTAAAAATTTTCAAATAAAATTTAGCATTACAAAAATAATATTGGCTAAAACCCCATAACCAGATACAAAATAACTAATTTCTCGAGTTACCTAAGATTAAACTCGTATGTACTTTTCGATGACTGTATCGTCATCATCAGAAGGTCCGATTACAAAATTACAATCTAGAATACAATACTTTACTTAGAATAATTGTATTCTAGACAGTAATTTTGTAATAGGATTCTCTGATGACGACATATATGTGATCGAAATATATGAGGGATTAGCCTTAGGTAACTTTTGATAGTGTTTTTTGTTGTACTGGTTTTCATGCCAATATTGTTATTGTAATATATTGTACCATTGTGATTTTGATATTGTATAAAATTTACCATATTTTCATTAAGTATCAAACTTTTAAATGACAATAAATATTTATAGTTTGGGAAACAGTGTTTTTCAATATGAACTAAAATTATTTCAATCCAAATTATTCTACAAAATATCAATTTTTTGTTCTGTTGATATTACAAATAAATTGATGACATTCTCATCATGCTGTTTTTTTTGCCAATAATGTTAGTAATATATTATATTATACCATTGTGTTCTTGATATTTTCATCAAGCCTAGCATATTTTCATTATGTAGCAAATATTTAAATGACAATTAAATATTTATAGTTTAGAAAATGAGTTTTATTTTTCAATATGAGCTAAAATTATTTCAATCCAAATTATTCTACAAAATATCAATATTTCTTGTTTTGATTTTTCAAATAAATTAATTACATTCTCCCTAATATTATGAATTACAGCAAGACCTTTAAATAGAACTGCCATTCATCCTCGATCTCGACATGTTTTGGGTCTTCTCATTGGACAATAACTCTTACAGTTGCTGAACTATAAAAAGAGTTGTTTACAGTGTTAACAATTCCTTTAAAATAGGATAGTATGTTTCATGCCCTATGTTTACCTTGAATTGCACTTTATATTCTTATACTCTAGATACAACTTTATAATGCACAGTATTTTGTTAAAAAGTTCTACTTTTTGATGTTTCAACTCTTAACAAAGAAGGGTATTGTATTGTTATAGGATTTAGTTATTTTTTATAAAGTTCTATTACTTGTCAAAGTTTGTAGACAGCTCCAGAAGATGTACTTGTTTCAATCAGTTTATGTAACTTCTCTAAACAATCTATTTTGTTTTGAACCTTATGGTGATCTCTTGAACTTTAGTGTTCATTGCGTTCGGTGAAACTTGATTAATCACTTTTACCAAAAGCAAAACGTTTTTCACCACAATACCATGATGATTATATTAAAATATGTTTATCAAATAGCATAAATGAAATTTCAATTTATTTTTAAAATATACAAAATTATTGTACTTGAAATTTTTTTTTTCCAATTATTGACAATTTTAAAATGTATCGTATATGGTAAAATTTAAATATAATTTAATTTGTTGTAATATTTCTAGAATAATATTTAATAACATATTATAAATGTAATAATAATAATAATAATAATAACATGTTTAATATATTTATACATCAATTATTTGTTGTATTTATTTAGAATAATTTTTAATTTCCATCTTTTAATAAATATTGTCTCATCAATGAAATTTCAATTACATAATTTAATTTATTTTTAATGAATTAACTATATCCCATTTCATATATATCATAATAAAAGTCTGATTGAGCAACGCAGGCAAAACATCTCATTGTTTGGTTGTTAATTATTTTTATTTTAATATGTAGTACAGAATTTAATATTTTACCATCGATTGTTCTATTATTCTAGTTTTTCAATATTGCATTATTTTATCTATAATCAGTACAGTAAACACAAACAGAAATTTAAATGTCACTTTGCTACCAGTTAAACTTATATTTTTTATGATGAATCTGTAAAAAATAAAATTCTTTTTTGTTATGTCTTATTAAAATAGAATACAGTTTTCACTGTCTCTGCTCACTTTATTTTGTTTACCCTTGTTGGTTGTGTTTATAAATTTGATATACTCTTCAGTTGTTCATGTTGGTTGTGTGGATTAATATTCTTCTTTATTATATGCATCAATTTAATACAAGTGTATATGTATCATAGTAGCCCCTGTATAACAATTTGATACAAGACTGATATGCTTGTAATTCTAATCTAAGGAGCATATGAATTTAATACAAGGCTGACATACTAGATGGTCATGAAGGATTTGTACACAACTTGGCAGAGTGTATTGATTTAATATTTAGCCTCACATTCTTGTTATAAGCGTATCAGTTGGATTCGCTTAAATCCTCCCTATTTGTAATAATAGCAATTTGCTAATATTTTTTATTAGGAATACACTGTGGTTAAATATTATTATTAAATTTGTCTTTGTATGTTACTCCTCTGAGGATGGTTACTTTTTACCAGAAATATGCATGAGGATAAAATAAAAAGTATCGTGGTTACCAGGGTTTTGAGTATTTATAATTACTTTGGTAAAGGTTTCCTCTACCTTCTGTTTCTTATTGCATCCAGCAGGGACTATAACTGTTACTCACTAAGTTTATAATGTTACAGGATGTTAATATGGGTAGAATAATCTCATGTAGAGGCTAATTTAGCTTTAGATGGTGATTTTCTTGGTCTAGCACATGGTACGAATCCATATAACGGGTATGATAACAAACCAAACAAATTTAAAGTGATAAAAACATCAAGGCTACTTTTCAAAGTTGCATGATTCAAAGCTTCCTCAAAAAAGTGATATTCTTTCAAATAGTCGTCACAAGAAGCTTTAGTTTATGTCAAATGAAAGAAAAAGTCCATATTTCATTTTTCCAATCCACAATCCAGACTTCAATTTTAAAATATATTTAAAAGTTTTTGCAAAAATGGAAAAAACCGATAAGTATTCTAGTATTAGCTAGATACCACGAACTTCTACCTAGTAGTTCAGCATGAATCCGCGAGGTGACAGCACCTGACAGTAACTCGAACGCAGGATTTTTCCTGGTAAGGTTTCTTCTTGCCAGGTTTTTTTCATCCTGCTCTTAGCGTGACACTTACCGTACTGTTTCATCTCACTATTTCCTGATTCTCCATCAGCTTGATATTGGTACATGGGCAATCAATCCCATTTCCTTCACTCTAGGTAGGGTGCACTTTTCCTTCCTAACCCTATCCGCAAGTGAGAAGGAGGTAGCTCGCTAGAGGTTGGCTGCCACGAAGGCTGGGTGGGTTTTGGGGCCCAGACGAGAGTAATAAAAAAAGCAATAATTTAACTTTACAAAAATGTAAATAACTCAAGAACTAGACAAATTTTTGAAAAACTATTGGTGCCCCATCATTCTACATTAAATGCAGCTACAACCTACATATATAACATAAAATCCGAAGGCGTCCCCCTCCTCATTTCTCAAAAGTCGAAAATTACTCGTTTACTTTTCAAGATGTATTTAAAACTAAAAACAGTGGATGAAAATATAATATGTTAACATTAGCTAAGCCTATTTTAGTATTTTATTAACGAAATAATATCTGAACTTATAGTAGTTGATCGAGAAAAGTGTGACAATAAAAGTTCTTGATTGCACGTTATTTATTGAAGTGCACTCGGATATATAATATTTTTTGGGGCCCAGACGAGAGTAATAAAAAAAGCAATAATTTAACTTTACAAAAATGTAAATAGCTCAAGAACTAGACAAATTTTTGAAAAACTATTGGTGCCTCATCATTCTACATTAAATGCAGCTACAATCTACATATATAACATAAAATCCGAAGGCGTCCCCCTCCTCATTTCTCAAAAGTCGAAAATTACTCGTTTACTGTTCAAGATGTATTTAAAACTAAAAACAGTGGATGAAAATATAATATGATAACATTAGCTAAGCCTAATTTAGTATTTTATTAACAAAATAATATCTGAACTTATAGTAGTTGATCGAGAAAAGTGTGACAATAAAAGTTCTTGATTGCACGTTATTTATTGAAGTGCACTCGGATATATAATAATTTTTTGTATATTGTTTGAAATGTTAGAAAATAATTTTAGATCTTTTTAGGTTGAGTGTTGCCTAGCAACCAAAATTAGGAATGAATTTAATGAAATGTCTTAAGATAGAAAACGATATTTTATGCTATTTTGGTACCTAAAAATTACATGTTGGAAAAAATGAAAAATGAAGAATGTACTATTGGATTTGTATATTGTACAGAAAAGTATGACAGATAAGGTTTTAAGCGTAATATGTTACAGTGTGAAATAAAAGTATCTGTGGTTCTATTAGACAACACTAAATCATTTGAAAATTAGTGAGTTTAACAAAATGATGCGGGGGATCTTGAAAGTTTTAATTCTAGTAAAATTTGTTTTTTCTTAGTTTATTTTTGCAGTTTTCATATATCAGATTGAAAATTCTAAAGTGTTATGAGAATTTGCCATGGTTAACTGGGCAGAAGCAGAGTGAGCACACGAAGAAAAAGTGATAGAAAGAGTTAGAAAACAGAATTAATGCTAAGTAAAAACACACATCACAATGTACGCCATTGTGGTTAAATATGTTCATAAAATTTATTCTAAACAAATGTACTAGATATTAGTTACAGATCCAGAGAGACAAAAAACTGTTAACTTTTTTAATTAAAAAAAAAAAAAACAATTCAGTCAGGAGAAATATTCAGGATACAATTAAATGGATTAAGGAATTAAATACGGATAAAGTTTACTTGTATTTTATAAAGTTGAAAAACTAATTCATCAAAAGCAAATTATTTTGTATTTTCTCTTATAAATTGTATTTTTACCATCTATAGACATCTTTCAACAATTTAGGTGAAATTTAAAGATGAGGTTAAAGAAACAATTAATAACACTGTATTTTGTTCCAACAATGAGATTTAACTCCAATTTAATACCAAATTCAGAATATTATACTTTTTTTCAACACATATCTCTTTAGGTATTACATATTCTTTATTTCTGAATCCAGTTTGAAATGTTATTTATATTTACTTTTACCCGCCTAGAAAAGAGAAGCATAGATGACTAAGAGTGTATAATAAAAATAACTTAGAAGTAGAACAAAGTAAAGGTGGAATTCTTAAGACACTGATTAGGAAAGTATGATAAAGCTTTTGATCAAGAGTTTGTAAATAGTATAGTTTAATAGTGATAAGTTTAAAACCTAACAATACAGTTTAATATGAAATTTCAGATATACAGAAGAGCTAAAATAGATGTTAGCACAGGTAAACAAAACTAGGTACCTGAAAAAAAATTAAAAAACACAATTAAATATCATTTTTAAAACATAAAAGTATTTACAGGCTATTTATCAATCAAAAGCTGGGCAAAAGAAACAAATAAAAAACCTTGAATGAATGAAAAAAATAAATAAATAAAAAAACATTATGAAAGAGTTCACGAATGAGAGACTGAAGCAGATAGTTAAGCTAAAGTTATGGATAAGGATAGAAAGGAGGGTCAGGGAGGGATAGGAGCAATCAAACTTTCCTAATTCAGACTTTATTTATTCAGATTTACCATAATGTGGGCGGAGCTGCAGGAGTAGCCAAATTGTACGATTTCAGACTTTTGGAAGCTCATATTTGTTACCAATACATTTTTGTTTACTAAAATTCTAATGAAAGGATATGAGTCATTGGAAATTAACTTCTCTCACTAAACATCTTACTTTAAACAGTTTATTCCCTGGTGTTTCATCTGCTTTGACTCTAATTTGTTAGTATCAAGGATTACTGTGCTCAGAATTATTTGCTGTGAACTGAGTTATTTACTACAGAACAGAATATTAAAGTATTTAAATATATTATCAAAGATGATTTTGTTCACAGTGCTTTATGTGAAGGAATCAGTCAATCAACCTACTAAGGTATGAAGAAAACCATAGACTTTTCATTGAATAATGAAGTTGACAACTCTAAAATTAAACTCTTGAATTTTGTAGTCCATTCCGTTCAGTGAAATTTATTTAATCACTTTAACATTAGTTTATGACCATCTGAACTTTAAATTTTGTGAATTTACATAAACATACTGAGATAGAACGTTTTTTATCGTTATGTGCCGATCTTCATCAGTGTATTCTGCTTGGAGATGTTAGGTTAAGTGGTGATGGTTTTAAAGGCAGTTTTTTGATAGTATAAAAGAGTATGTGTGATTTGTATTGGGTTTGTTCATTTAATATGTTTGTACTTTGTGTTTTTGTATTTCATATTGTTTTTATGTTTTTTTAAATTTCATATTAATTTTGTGTGTTTTTAAATTTCATATTGTTTTAGTGTGTTGAGATGTGGCTCTTTTTTGTTGGTGTGTAAGATTTCTAGGTTATGGTAAATGTCTGTGTATTTGTGTACTGTTTCTTTTATGTGATTGTAAAATGCTGACTGAATGTTACTGTTCTGTTTGTGTTACTCGACTCTTTGAACCTGCAACCTCTTTCCCAATGTAGAATTTGTTGCATTTGTCGCAGTTTAATTTGTATATGCCTGGTGCTTGTAGTTTATCTTTGTTGCTGGGGTCGTGTTGTATTTTCTATTGTAAATTGTTATTATATGTGTTGTTTTGAATACTATTTTGTATCCTATTTTTTTGAAATTTCTGGGCTATTTTATTTGATGTTTTTTTTATGTATGGTATTGTGATGTGTCTAGTTCTTTGTCTAGATACCAATAAATATTTAGCATACACAAACGGATACAGCAGCACAATAATGGACAAACTATGGCACAATATACAAAAAAAACACACTAAAATAACACCACAGAGAGAGAAAACAGATACAACAGCTGTAATGAACTGCTAATGTTCTCAAACATGAAGAAGGCCTATAGTTACAATCTGCTGCTGAACTATTTTATACTTTGTTTCAAAATAAAAAATTTAAGGTGATTAGGGAATCATTGTTTGGGTTCAGGAATCTATAAGGTGTAGTAAAGTAGAGAAGTTCTAAACTTGAATTGTAAACCTTAAAAGTGTTCAGATGTATCAAGAAGATCAGGAAAAGATACTTTGGAATATGAACTGGAACCATGGCAATTCTATAAAGACAAAACAGTATCATTATGGGAGACCATGAAACACAACCTAAATATAGAAAAGGCTAATGATTAAAAAATTCATAAAAAAAGACGTAGGCCTACATAGTACTCCAAGCAAATTAAAGAAGTGCTGCAAAAATACTTTAGAAAGTGATGAAAACCCTGATGTGAGAATAAGAAATATTTAAAAGATGATAAATGGGTGTTCACGAAATTGGATATATTATGCAATCCGAAGATGAAATAACTCAAAGTATAGATGGACATCAAACTGGTAACATAAAACACAAAAACATTAAAATGTTGAAATAACTGAAGGAAATAAAACCTCAGATGTTTTGTTAAGCTTGTAGATATGACCAGTGCTATTAGAAATTATTTTTTTGTTTCAAGTGAAATGAAAATAGACACTGTGATTAATAAACAAATAATACATTTTAATACAAATATAAACCTGTCACACAAAGTTACAACTATAAAAAATAAAATACTATGCTATATTCCTTGGAAATACTGCATGCTAATATTCTGTTTTCATTCAAGATAGTCAAATAAACATATTAAAAACAGGTACAGAACTAATTTGCTTCTTATTTCACATTGTACACATCTTAAAGTACAATAATTTGCAATATATGGGTACATCAGATAATTTATATACTGTATTATGTTCTCTAACTCAAACTTATACTTACAACTTTTTTTTAAAAATGTTTTAACTTGCCTATAGTAACACTTACTTTTTTTGTTGAGTACGGCCGTTTCGGGAGATGTGTCCCTTTGTCAATTCAGACCGTAACTGATCTCAAGGTTTACGTAGGTTAGGGTGGGGTGGGATATTTTGGTGGTGTGGGTGTATTTTGTGTGTATTAGGAGTTATGATGTCAAAAAGTGCGTGTGAGTTGTAATGTAATTGTGTATTGAGTATGTGTGTAGGGTGTAGTTTGAAGTGCCTATATATTTCGTATTGTTCGGTTGTGTAGCGTTGGTTATTTCTGTGTTGTTTATAAAGAATTTGTAAGTTAGATGTTATGTCTGTGTAGTCGTGTTTTGTGGAGTTGAGATGATCGGCGAAGTTTGATTGGTAGTTATTGTTTTTAGTGCTTTTATATGTTCTTGGTATCGTGTGTAAAATGATCTCCCTGTCTGGCCTATGTAAAAACTGGGGCATGAACTGCAAGTTAGTTTGTAAACCCCAGTGGTGTAGTTACAATACAAACTCCAGTGTCGTTGATTTTGCTGTTGGGTTTAAATTGTTTGTTGAGTGTTGTGTGTTGAGTAAGCTATTTTGTAGTTGTATTTTCGTAATGTGTTGGTTAGATTGTGGCTTTTGGATGATCTGTAAGGTATTGATAAGTATTTTATGGGATTGTCATCTTGTGTGTTTGCATTTGGGTTATTATGTTTATTTTTTAGGCGGTTGTATAATTTGTCTATCATTGTTGGGTTGTATCCGTTTGTTTGTGCTATATATTTTATGGTGTTTAACTCCTGGTAGTGTTCATCTTTGTCTAGTGGTGTTTTAAGGAGGCGATATATCGTGGTATTGTAAGCAGCTAGTTTGTGTTGGTGTGGGTGGTTTGAGGAACTGTGTATGGTCGTATTAGTGCTGGTGGGTTTTCGGTATATGTTGAATTTATGTGTTTGTTTGTCTGTTCGTTTAATTGTGAGGTCTAAGAAGTTAATGGAGTTTTGTTGTTCTGTTTCGATGGTGTATGTTAGGGTGTATGGAATTTAGGTGTTTTAGAAATATGTGTGCTCTGCGTGTGTTGCCTTTATATAATGTTATGATGTCGTCGACGTATCTGTACCAGTAAATTATGTTATCTGAGTATTTGTTGTTGTGTAAAATGTGGCTTTGTTCGATATGGTGTATGAATATTTCTGCTAAGATGCTTGCTATGGGGGAGCCCATAGGTAGTCAATCTTTCTGGCTGTAGTATGTGTTATTGTAGGTGAAGTAATTTTGAGAAGTGATTAATCTTGTGAGGTGGATGATTTCGTCAATGTGTGTATGTGGTGTATTTGTGTCTATTAGCATGTTTTTGAGGATGTCGATGGTTTCTGGAATGGGGATGTTTGTATATAGATTTGATATATCAAAAGAGACTAAGGTGGAATTGTGTGGAATATTTATGTTTTTAATTTTGTCTATTAGATTTAGGCTATTTTTTATGCTACAATGATTATTAAATTTTATATGGTTTCGGATAGTTTTGTCGAGGAATTTGGCTAGAAGATGAGAAGGGGCGCTTGTATGGTTTATTAGTGGACGTATTGGGATGTCTGTTTTGTGCAGTTTGGGCAGGGCGTTTAGTTTAGGGGCTATTGGCTTTATTTGTTTTAGGTGCTTTTTGGTGTGGTGTGGTATTATAAGTTTTGTTTTGTTAATTGCTTCTTTGATTAGAGCGTTGTATTTTGTTGTTGGGTCTTCTTTTAGTGTAATGATGTTGTTATTTTGGATGAAGCTGTGTACTTTTATGTTGAGGTCGCTATTCTCAATAATTACCGTTGTGTTGCCTTTGTCAGCTTTGGTAATGGTTAATTTTTGTTTTTTAAATTTTGTTTTTTTAATTTGTTTTTGATGGATTTGGCTGCTTTTAATTCTTGGGTGTTTGTCCTAAATCTAATAGACAAAATTAAAAACGTAAATATTCCACACAATTCCACCTTAGTCTCTTTTGATATATCAAATCTATATACAAACATCCCCATTCCAGAAACCATCGACATCCTCAAAAACATGCTAATAGACACAAATACACCACATACACACATTGACGAAATCATCCACCTCACAAGATTAATCACTTCTCAAAATTACTTCACCTACAATAACACATACTACAGCCAGAAAGATGGACTACCTATGGGCTCCCCCATAGCAAGCATCTTAGCAGAATATTCATACACCATATCGAACAAAACCACATTTTACACCACAACGTTTACGTTATAGGCCTACATGCCATTACAACCTATCATTTAAAATGTCTAAAAAATAACTTTCCGTATTTTCCGTGGAGAAAAAATTGATATTTGTGTTCTACACATTAAAGAGAGTCATTTAAAAACAAACAAAAAAAATGTTTAAAACCAACATCATTAAGACTATATTTTTACCAAGTTACGTTATATATATATATATATTATTTATTTATTTATTTAAATGTGTTTGCGGTAAAAAAAAACTTCAGATTCGTGTTCAGCAAGGTCAAATTGAACGCGAAAAAAAAATGTTGCTGATCGGAGTGGTAGGCGCTGATCTAAATAATTACCAAAATGTAGATAGATGGTGATGTTGAATATAATAATAGCCAAATCTATCCTTACTGGATACTTCATATATATATTTTAATGTAGGTATATAGTAATATTGTATAAAATTATAACCAAAAGTTAAATATTTAGATTTTAACTTGAGTAATAAAATAAATTCACTTTGACGCAGTGCACTTGTTGACTGATACATGGTATTACAGACTAACTTAAAAATGTGCAAAAAAATAAACTTTTTGTATTTTCCGCAGAAAAATGTTATTATTTGTGTTCTACACATTGAACAAATAATTTAATTATTTTTTTTAACAGTGTCAATAACACTTGTTTATGTTATACATGCTTCCTTCGATGCTAAATCTGTGGATTATAACTTTTCACTCCTTAGAAGCATGCTGTACAATGTTTGCATCAGCTCCTGCGCTCGAGTCAAAAGTTATAAAGATAAACTGTATTATAGTAGAAGTCAGTACTTAGGTTTTATAATTTGAAAGCAGTCTAATACAAATTAAAGTATACTAGTTAATTCCATCCTCACCTGAAATACTAGTTTTTAATTAAAAACACTTGTGAAAATGTTACACTTGTCTATAGCAGCACTTTCTTTTATAAAATTTGAGGATGGCTGTTTCGGGAGATGTGTCTTTTCAGAGTTACCATCTAAGTTGACAATTTTGGTCGGTTTTGTTGGTAAAAATATTATTTGCAATAAGCGATATTAAATAGACAAAATTGTGTACAGTAAGGAAATCAATTTACTTTTCATAAGATTATAAAATTTAATTGAAAATAATGTTCATTATAGTAGTTAAAAGTACAGGAATATATCATATTTAAATGCTTAATTTTCATGCTGCTATTGCTCTTTAAGTTGAATTGTTATTGGGCCGAAGTTGAAAAAGAAAGGCGTGTAAATGTTCAATGCAACTTTTTCTGGTTTGTGTGTTGTGACTGTGGAATAGTATCTGTAATTGTTTGTTTTGTCCTTTTGCAACTTTATCAAAAAAAGATGTGTTGGTGTTTTATAAAGTCTATAAAATTTGCACATGTCTTGTTAATGGCGGTTTGGTAAACATGAATTTGATTCAAAATTTGTAATTTTTTAGGTATCACCAGCACGTTTAATTAATTTTCAAGGTATTTTGATAGTTTCTACCTCAAGAAAGTATAGGCAAAACATTGAAATTTGATTTTTGTGGGTCACTGCATTTTTCTATAATTTGAAATTTTTTAGGAAAGTAGAAGTTTTTATTTTTCCTTTGTGATAACTTTCTGTATCGCCTAGTATAATTTTAATGCAAAGATCTATTATGTGGCTAAAGGAAAGAAATACCTAATTTTTCTAAAGAAAAGAAATGCAAATAGGAAATAATTATTACAGTTTTTAGTAAGGATTTTAAGTTCAATGAATTTTCCAGAGTGCAGCTGTTGCCGCGAATGGGAAACATTGCTATGCAAGTTCAATGCATAGGCAAGGGCTACAGACAAACACAGCCCACTAACTCAGTCCAACACTTGAAAGAAAGTAAGAAATGGTAAGTTATATTCTCTGAACAAAAATGGTTCTATTTTACAGTTTATTGATTATTGCCGATTTTTAATGTATTTTATTAAACTTTAATTATGAATTTTTATCCTTTGAGTATAAGTTCAACATATATATCATTATAGTTTTTGTTTTCAATAAATTTCTTACATGAATGTCTTGAATGATTAAATAACTGCATATTAACTCACAAAACCATATACTTTATTGTCATACACATTTCAATGACTTATACCATCATTGTCACTGATACTAATCAAAGTTTACAACTGCAACTTAGAGCCAATAATAAAATTGACATTGTGTTCATGCAAGAGGTTAGGTACCTAGGGGCGTGTATAGGGCTAAATGTTTTGTAGCTTAAATATTGCATTTCATGTTGAATATTTATTATTGTGGTTTTCATAAATTAAATTGTGGGTTTTATTGTCCATGATGATTGGCAAATGTTAAAGTTTAATGAATGTTAAAACTTGTATACAATTGGTATTTTATATAAAAACATTTATTAATACATGACATAATTTTACTTTTTTTATATAATAAAATTCTATATACATAAAAGCAATAGCTATAAAAATGATTTTGTAAATAAAACCCTTTTTTTCAATTTCAGAATCTTTAAAGGTTCATGAAACTCGCTGACAAGATGTAAAGACTACAAAGAGACTGTTAACACTCGTAGCTTTGTAGAGTGTGAAAACATTTCCTAGGGAAATGCTGTAGAAGTTGTTTGTTGTAAGTAGACAAATGCATTAATATTTTATTAGTTAATGTTAAATTACTTATTACTGGATTTGGTACTTCTAAATTAGTTTTAGGAAAGCTTAGAATTTTTGCATTAAATTGTCAATAGAATTTTTTCATTAAATTATCGAGATAACCTTGGTAATAGATTATATGTTATAAAACTATGTTATATTTTGTTGTCGGTAATTGTGAGAATTTCGGACCACTTGAGATTAAAATAGAAAAGTATTCAAAAACACGCCCTAGGACAATATGCACAAGAATTTTTTTTCCAATTAGAAAATTATTCTTTATCAATTTAGATTTGGGTAAGAAATTCAGTGTGGATTAGTAAGTTTTGTGCAACGTCCGCGGAGTGATATAGTGATGTCACGCTATGTCTATTCATAACTTATGTATGTAAATATTTAAGAAACGACATTTTAGCTGAAATTTTATTGTTTTTTTGCGTAAGAATTTAAATATACTTATAAAGTCTCCAGTTGGATAGATTTTGTTGTAATTTTATACGTTATTATGTATTTATATTAAAATATACGTATAAAGTGTCCAGTCAAGATAGATTTGGTTGTTATTTTATACGTTATTATGTATTTATATTAAAATATACGTATAAAGTGTCCAGTCAAGATAGATTTGGTTGTAATTTTATACGTTATTATGTATTTATATTAAAATATACGTATAAAGTGTCCAGTCAAGATAGATTTGGTTGTAATTTTATACGTTATTATGTATTTATATTAAAATATACGTATAAAGTGTCCAGTCAAGATAGATTTGCTTGTAATTTTATACGTTATTATGTATTTATATTAAAATATACGTATAAAGTGTCCAGTCAAGATAGATTTGGTTGTTATTTTATACGTTATTATGTATTTATATTAAAATATACGTATAAAGTGTCCAGTCAAGATAGATTTGGTTGTAATTTTATACGCTATTATGTATTTATATTAAAATATACGTATAAAGTGTCCAGTCAAGATAGATTTGGTTGTTATTTTATACGTTATTATGTATTTATAATAAAATATACGTATAAAGTGTCCAGTCAAGATAGATTTGGTTGTAATTTTATACGTTATTATGTATTTATATTAAAATATACGTATAAAGTGTCCAGTCAAGATAGATTTGCTTGTAATTTTATACGTTATTATGTATTTATATTAAAATATACGTATAAAGTGTCCAGTCAAGATAGATTTGGTTGTTATTTTATACGTTATTATGTATTTATATTAAAATATACGTATAAAGTGTCCAGTCAAGATAGATTTGGTTGTAATTTTATACGCTATTATGTATTTATATTAAAATATACGTATAAAGTGTCCAGTCAAGATAGATTTGGTTGTAATTTTATACGTTATTATGTATTTATATTAAAATATACGTATAAAGTATCCAGTCAAGATAGATTTGGTTGTAATTTTATACGCTATTATGTATTTATATTAAAATATACGTATAAAGTGTCCAGTCAAGATAGATTTGGTTGTATTTTTATACGCTATTATGTATTTATATTAAAATATACGTATAAAGTGTCCAGTCAAGATAGATTTGGTTGTAATTTTATACGTTATTATGTATTTATATTAAAATATACGTATAATGTGTCCAGTCAAGATAGATTTGGTTGTAATTTTATACGTTATTATGTATTTATATTAAAATATACGTATAAAGTGTCCAGTCAAGATAGATTTGGTTGTAATTTTATACGTTATTATGTATTTATATTAAAATATACGTATAAAGTGTCCAGTCAAGATAGTTTTGGTTGTAATTTTATACGTTATTATGTATTTATATTAAAATATACGTATAAAGTGTCCAGTCAAGATAGATTTGGTTGTAATTTTACGTTATTATGTATTTATATTAAAATATACGTATAAAGTGTCCAGTCAAGATAGATTTGGTTGTTATTTTATACGTTATTATGTATTTATATTAAAATATACGTATAAAGTGTCCAGTCAAGATAGATTTGGTTGTAATTTTATACGTTATTATGTATTTATATTAAAATATACGTATAAAGTGTCCATTCAAGATAGATTTGGTTGTAATTTTATACGTTATTATGTATTTATATTAAAATATACGTATAAAGTGTTCAGTCAAGATAGATTTGATTGTAATATTATACGTTATTATGTATTTATATTAAAATATACGTATAAAGTGTCCAGTCAAGATAGATTTGGTTGTTATTTTATACGTTATTATGTATTTATATTAAAATATACGTATAAAGTGTCCAGTCAAGATAGATTTGGTTGTAATTTTATACGTTATTATGTATTTATATTAAAATATACGTATAAAGTGTCCAGTCAAGATAGATTTGGTTGTAATTTTATACGTCATTATGTATTTATATTAAAATATACGTATAAAGTATCCAGTCAAGATAGATTTGGTTGTAATTTTATACGTTATTATGTACTTAAAATATACGTATAAAGTGTCCAGTCAAGATAGATTTGGTTGTAATTTTATACATTACCACCAATGGCAATGGTAATGTAAGTAATGTTGGTTAAATGTATAAAATTACAACCAAATCTATCCAGACTGGATACTTATTTGGTATATTTCAATATAGACACATAAAATAAACATTCCTTGCAAATAATAAAAAAAATTGTTGATAATATAGCTTCAGGACATGTTTTGATTAATATTATATGCATTTTATTAGGAGTGGCAATCTGAGTATTTACCAAAGTTTAGATCCCTAAAACATCAACTTTAGTTGTTATCACTCCATGGATGATGTACAACTTACTACTCTGCACTGAATTTTGTACCCAACTATAATTTGATAAAATTAACTTTTTGTGTTGAATAAAAAAAAATCTTGTACATATCGTCATAGGACATGTTATTGAACAATTTTCTATTTTGATCTTAGGTGGTCCCAATACTCACAATTATTTTATTGTCTAACGTTAGTTATGTTTTCAATACTGTGAATTCCGTTTAATTATACCATTGGTTTATGTAATTAGGTGTATGAACCAATATTTAAAAATACTAGCAAAAGCATATTGTGGTTAATTTGTTGTGGACAAACACAAATTTACACTGGTTAACTGATCAAAATAGCTGCGTCATTGTTAATTTTTTTTGGGACCAATTTATTCTGTTGAGATAAATGTAGAAGTCAACTAAGAAAACTGAACCTTAAAAATGTTTCAATAACCTTCAGAGAAAGTGGGATCAAGGTCACCCTTGTCACTCAAAAGTGACAACTAATAAATATTCTACACTTTCATTAATGTTATGTAGGTTGATCTAGTCAGGCTTGTTGGCTAGTTCATTTGTAAATTCAGTTAGATTTACAAGTGCTATATTGTCAATATAGATAATGCTGTATTTTAGAAATACAATAACTACTTTAGCTTGTAACTTTGCGAGAGCATATTTCAGGACTGTTTACCAAACACGTAGCTTGCAATTAACACTGTCATGTACAGAGCGTACTCCTGAATAACAATTTGTGAAACTACTAAAATCGAGGTTATCCAAAAGGTAAAGTAAAGTATACAGTTTTTAACGTGCATGAAAAAAGGGATTGATTTGCAATTCAAGTATATATTATTTCATTGATTAAGTTTTCTAAATTTTATTTCCACTTTAATGGTTGTTTTGGAGGAATGTCTATTCTAAAATCTTGACACAGTGTCGTAGTTATACCCTCTTTTATAACAGGCAGGTTATATACGTTTAAAACTATGTATTTTACCGCAAAGCGAAATGTTAAAATTTTTCAAAATTAATGATACATTTAAAAACTGCTAATATTTTAATGCTACTTAAAGCATCTTAAAACAGGATACACAGATACAAATAAAAGTAATAAAAACATGTATTTTATCCAACGGTAGATGGTGCGTTTTGAATAAATATAAGCTATTACAGTCCGTTCTCTAGAGGAAATACTAACTCACAGAATTAAATTTACAAGTAGGCTAAATATTATTTTCTATTGTCGTTCTTATTACCCTATACCTAAATTCCAGTTAAATATATAATATTTTTCATATCATTTTTAATCTTTGTATAAATTTTCATTTCTTCTCATAATAAGGGGGTTCCGGCCTTTCTTGGGTGTGCCACTGATATATATACATATTTTATTCCCGATTTTAATTTCGTTTACTTTTTTATGGTTTTCACTTTCAACAGTTTTAAAATTTATTTTGGCGAATTTTAATGTTAATATCTTCCAAAAATAATTTACGGTTTATAAATTTTTGAACCCTCCGTCTTTTGATCTGTTTGAAAGGCACCACATCTGTTGAATTCAGCCAATTTTAGGGACCGAAATCCCTAAAAAAAGGCTTGGAAATTGCACCATTACATTTTTCTAGTCACATATTTCCTGTACTTAGCACAAAATGTTGGAATTTAACACTTTTATATCATTAAAAGCGGAGTGGTTTGAATCTCCGTCCAGCGTTTACAACTTTTCAAGACCCACTGCACCTTCTCCCCTTTCTTCTTCTATCTCCCCATACTCCCTATACTCACCTGTTGTCTCTGGTCCAATCAACATACTGTAAAAAGTGACGTAATATGGTTCGATTCCTCCCCTTAAAATCGCATGATCCTCAACGTCACAGTTTCCAGTGGTTGGTAGCTTCTTCATTTTACTACTATCTCCCCATACTCCCTATACTCACCTGTTGTCTCTGGTCCAATCAACATACTGTAAAAGGTGACGTAATATGGTTCGATTCCTCCCCTTAAAATCGCATGATCCTCAACGTCACAGTTTCCGGTGGTTAGTAGCTTCTTCATTTTAGTACTATATCCCCATACTCCTTATACTCACCTGTTGTCTCTGGTCCAATCAACATACTGTAAAAAGTGACGTAATATGGTTCGATTCCTCCCCTTAAAATCGCATGATCCTCAACGTCACAGTTTCCGGTGGTTAGTAGCTTCTTCATTTTACTACTATCTCCCCATACTCCCTATACTCACCTGTTGTCTCTGGTCCAATCAACATACTGTAAAAAGTGACGTAATATGGTTCGATTCCTCCCCTTAAAATCGCATGATCCTCAACGTCACAGTTTCCGGTGGTTGGTAGCTTCTTCATTTTATTACAAAATTTTATATTTGGTCATAACTTTTGAGATTTTGGATTTAGGCAATTTCCTTATTCTAGATGTTCTTCATAATTTTTCTTTCTGCACACTTTCAAATGTCAATGAACTTTCTACGTGAATTTTTACTAATATTCTATTTTCTTTTAGTTTCTTTCTCCTTCAAATCAATAAAAAAACTTCCCTCTATAAAACTGACTTTACTTTATAATTTTTTTTTTTTTGAAATAGCTGCTTATGGCACTGTATTTATATTTATTAACGGAAATTTAAATTTTATATTTTAATTCCTATTGTAACGCTTAGATTTTCAATTTAAGCCCTTTACAACATTAATCACTTAAACAATAGTTTATGACTATCCGAACTTTGAATTTAGTAAATTTGTTAAAACTTACTGAGACAGAACGTTTTCGATCGCTATGTGCCGATCTTCATCAGTGTCTTCTGCTAGGAGATGTTGGGTCAATCGGTGACGGTTCTAAAGGTAGGTTTTCGATAGTATCAAAGAGTGTGTTTGTATTGTGTTTGTTCGTTTAATATGTTTGTACTTTGTGTTTTTGTGTGTCTGTAAATTTCATATTGTTCTAGTGTGTTGAGATGGGGTCCTTTTTGGTTGATGTGTAGGATTTCTAGGTTTTGGTAAATGTCTGTGTATTTGTGTCCTGTATCTTTTATGTGGTTGTAAAATGTTGAGTTGGTGTTCTGTTTGTGTTCTTCGACTCTTTGTTTAAAGCTGCGACCTGTTTGTTCATTGTAGAACTTGTTACATTCAATACCTTTACAACACTTCAAAGAAGCTAGAAAATTTACTACCAGCTTAAGCTGAAGGTACTCTAAAGAAACTCCAAGAGGTACATTCCATTTCCTGATTAAATAGTGAAAAAAATTACAGAAAGTAAGAGCATAGTAGAAAATCCAATATACTTTTACCAGATTTGGCAACTCAAATATTTTAGTGTTTTTTATTTTTTTAAAATTCCAACATTCTTGGAAAATATCAATGTTTAAATACTCTTGAAATATTTTTGTTTCTGATTAGCTAAACCGGTTCTACTGCCTATACTGAGTATAAGTTGGTTTGCACCAAAACTTAATCCTAACGTAACCAGAATATAGCTCCAACTGATGCATTTCTATTTTAATAAAAATATTAGGCTCTAGTATTTCCCAATGTTCTTTAAACCACTGCTGTGCATTTGCACTAAAAACAAATCCATACACCAGAACATTTTCTAATCTGAGCGTGGTTAGTTTTACCATCTAAAGCCATAGTCTGTTACGTCCTTATTTATAAACGAATAATTTACAAACTGGACTGACCTTCATAAATTAGTTAGTTTAGTTCGTAACTTTTTGTATTCTAGATTGTAATTTTGTAATAGGACTCTTTTATGGTAACTTGTAATATTAGTTATTTTTGTGGTTTTTGGGTTTTCGCCAATATTTTTATTGTAATTGGTTTTTCTTGTTTAGAAAAATACTTAAGGAGAAGAGATGTATAAAAAAGTGTAAAATAAGTAAGACTCATATGTAATATAGGGTTTTCACTTATATGAGAAACATCTCTCAAAACAACTACCTTCATTTCGACAAAAATTAAGTGCTACTACATGAAAATGTTTACATATTAATACATGTTAAATGGTATAAATGTGAACAAGTAGCTCAAGTTGAGAATGGAAAAAATATTGATTTTTTTGTATAATATAAGGTGTTATATTCATGATTGAATCGAATACTTTTTATTGTGCTACCATGAGCAACAGAAACTTTATTTCATAGGGCAGTTCATTCTTATCAATACAACATGAAACTTTACAATATATAATAATCCTGTAAAAATTGCAATTATATCAGAAAGAGTCAAGAAGTTCCTGGATTCTTCAAAATAAAATTTAATATAATTTAGAATATTCTTCATTATTTACCTTCAAAGTATTGTTCTGCATTTACACACTTATTTCATCACTTCTATAGCTGTCAAAAAACAGAGAATATTTTATGGTTTCCAAAAATCTATCTAAACAGATGGATTTTCAAAGAAAGATATTTTTAGAAAGTTCCTTAAATTGGCTTATTACATTTTCTATCTTTCTGCATTAGAAAAACATATCTTCAATTAAATTTTTGTCATGAAAACTTGTAGAAATTGGCTAATCCTAAGTTGAGAGAGTAAGAAAGTTGTTCCAGAGAACATTATTGCCTAGCAAGGTGATGTTTCACTGTCAGTTGCCTTTAGGCACTGTCATGCCACAAAAACTAATTATTTCCTATCTTATTTCCATCTGAATGAATCTCTTACAGTCAGATATGTAAAGAGCTCCACATACATTTTTTTTTTTTAATTGACAGTTTGCCCTTCAGGAATAAAAGTTGATGAATCATAGCACCTAAATAATGTCAATGCTTAGTATTGGCATTTATTTCTTTGGAATTTGTCTCTTAATTACAGAGCCTAGGATTTGCAGACAGGATTAGTAACACCTATAGTAGCACTGAAGGTCTGGGCAAGTATTACACTGTATATGGAATACCATTTATAAAAGGGATTACTTTATTCTTTTTTATTCTAAAAATTCTGCTTATATCCTCTCAAGAAGCCTCATTATAAATGGTAACGCCAGAGCTCACAAATTTAGAATTGAAAACATTACATTTATTGTCATGTCAGAGAATTATGCTCCTAAAATATTCTTCTCCTCGTTCTTTATAGAGGTTAAGATCTTTCTTCATGTCTTTCAACTTCACACAGCTACTTATGCAACTAATTCTTGTCAAATGCATTTAGTTTTTACTCACAATTAATCTTTCATGGAGTTTTTCATGCTTTTGCAAGTATTCCATGATTTCGTAAAATTAACTCTCACAAGATTATGACAGAGACTTTTTCCATTTTTGGGGGGTGAAGTTGATCGCCTGCACGTGGTGCCCCCTGCTCTCGACTGAACGATCAACACAAAGTTCGCCTTTAAGCTCGCTGACCAGATACTAGAGAACCTTAACCAAATGACATCATTGTCTGCAAACGGCCCTTCTCAGGGCCCTGACATGAGCCTCCGAATATTATATTGGAACGCAGGAGGTCTTAATGATACAAAATTCTTACAATTCAAACGAAACGTCGTAAAACTCGACGTGGACGCATTTTTTATAGTAGAAGTGGGAGCTGCGACTGAATTCGCTGAATTCTACAAAATTCTAAATTATACAAGATATACTCTACCACGATCAAGACAAGTGGCTTCAGGCATTTTGATTGGGGTTAGAAGTACACTCCGAGCCAAATTTGAGATATTGAACGAAATGCAAGCCAGTGACAAGGCTGAAGTGGTGCTGCTGCGGATCTGGAAAAATGGAAAGAGTTACAACATTGTTAACTTGTACAACCCCCCTGGAAATATATTGTCGACAGCAAAAATAGAAGACACTCTCCAATCAAACACTATCCTTGTAGGAGACTTCAATAGCCCCTCAACTAGATGGGGCTATAGAGCAACAACTCCATCTGGACGAAAAATAGAAGATATGATCGATGAAGGCCTGCTTGAAGTAAAACAAACTCCCCCTACATTTCTTTCTTACGCTGGGCAGAGCACTCGCCTTGACTTAGTGCTTGTTAGTCCTAACATAGTACTTAAAACGCAAGTCAAACTCCTAGAGGATGCAGCGGGATGTGGACATCGAGCTATTTACGTAAAAATTGATACTGGGAAACTCTGCTATATACCACAACGGGCCCCAAGATGGAATTTTAGGAAGGCGGATTGGAACCAGTATAGAAAAATCACAAATGAAGGATTTTCAGACCAACTAAGTCACCAAACGCCCGAACTTGCTGTGGAAGCCTTCAACAGGACCATCCTCAAATGTGCCCACAAATGCATACCAAGAGGGCAGGTGAAAACTTTCCGCCCCTTCTGGAGCACCAAACTTGGCTCACTAAAACAAGCACGCAATGTAGCAAGGAAAAAAGCAGAAAGAAATGGTAGCCTTGCTGACTGTGTCTAACTCAGGAAGTCCCAGGCTGTGCTACAGAGGGAAATAAAACAGTCAAAGAGATCTGCCTTTCGTAGCTTTCTGAGCACAATGGACTTTCATAGAGATGGAATAAAGGCACATCGTTTCATCTCTCGACTAGAAAATGATTCCGCTCCAACAGAACAGGAACCCTTCAGGACTGGTGACAGAATGTATTGTGAGCCCGAAGACATCGCCAACCTTTTCTGCAAACACTATGCAAATATCAGCAGAGTCCTCAGACCAAGAGCTGCATTTAGATTCCTGCTGAAGAAACCGCTACCTGGTTGCACTACTGCCGCTGACCTTGATATTTGCATGAGAAAATTTACGATCTCAGAGCTAGAACAAGCGCTTCATAATACTAAAATAAATAAAGCTGCAGGGATAGACCAGATTTTCTCTGAAATGCTGAAGAACCTGGGAGGCACTGCAAAAGAGGCGCTCCTCAAAATAATAAACCTGACATGGAGCAAACACATTCCACAGCAGTGGAGGAAAGGTGAGATAATTCCAATCCTGAAAAAGGGTAAACCCGCTAGCGACACAAGTAGTTATCGACCAATTACACTTACTAGCGCCGCATGCAAAGTAGCAGAAAGGATGGTTGCAACCCGCCTGCACAAATTCTTCGAATTACATAATGTCATTGACGATGCACAAGCGGGATTTAGGACAAAGCGCAGCACAATGGACCATGTTGTTTATTTCTCCCAATGCATAAAGGATGGTTACAATCGTAGAATGTCTTCTTTGGCGGTCCTGGTGGACCTGAAAAATGCATTCGACACAGTATGGAGACAAATGCTAATACATAAACTATCACAGAGTGGAGTAACTGGCAATCTGTTTGCATGGATTAGGTCCTTTCTTTCTCAGAGACTGATCAGAACACGCTTTGCGGGTGCTACGTCCAAATATCGTCTTCAGCGGCAGGGCTTACCACAGGGAGCGGTCCTGAGTTGTGGTCTTTTTAATCTGATGATCAACGACATCCTTGAGGCTGTAAAGAGTGTTCCGGGGGTGGAAGCCCTGCTATATGCCGATGATTTAATTATGTGGGCTACCAGTAGCAACATCAAGTCTCTGGAAAATACTCTTAACGCTGCCCTATCAAAACTTGAACAATGGGCAAATGAAAATGCTATGGCAGTAAATCACTCAAAGACTACATTCCAGCTCTTCTCTCTGTCCACCAAACGCCAACATTTAATCTTAAAATACAAGGATAACGTTCTTGAAGAACACAACATCTCTAAATACTTGGGAGTCTCAATAGACCGAAAACTAACCTGGAAACCGCATATAGAATACTGTGCCCAGAGAGCTATAAAGAGATCAAAAATATTAAAACGACTTACGGCCACTACTTGGGATGCAAATCAGGATGTCCTTATTGCAGCTTATAAGAGTTATGTCAGGCCGATCCTCGAATATGGAGCTGAGGCAACTATTACAGCATCAAATGCAAATTCGCACAAATTAGAGATCACCCAGAACATTGCCCTTCGAGTTATAACAGGGGCCCCAAAATCTACCCCTGTTGCTGCAATGGAGGCCCAAACCCAAATCGAACCTATGCTGGCTAGAAGAAACAAACTAACACTCAATTTTTGGGAGCGGTACAAGAGGACATACAGTCATCGCTGGACATATTACAGGCATGCGACCGAAAGGCTAAAAACCCAAAAAACATCACTATCAACGTACAACGATCTCCTGAATAAATACAATATTCAGCCGGGAGTACCAGCTAAACCGGCTCAACATTTGACTTTTAACAACCTACCACCAGCTAGTCTGAAACTGCAAAACCATAATGCCTCAAAAAATCAATCAAATCCCTCAGAGCTGAGGGCAGCAGCCCTTGAAACTATTAATTCTAACTTCCCGCCAGATGACTGGCTGCACATCTACACAGATGGATCATCAGCAAGCGGTGGAACAGGAGCTGGGTTCCACAGCCGATTATTCGAAGGGGCTGTGGCAGTTGGCAGTAGCCAGAGCAATTATGATGGGGAGGTTGAAGCTATCTTGGCAGCATCCATTGAACTTTCAAAAATCAAAGGGACCTATAAGGCTGTATTTCTTGTGGACTCTATGGCAGCAATACAGGGTGTCACTAGCAACAGACAAGTGGAGTGCCACCGAACATTGTCCTGTAGAAAGCAACTAGACTCCCTTCAGGAGAAGGGTTGGCAAATTCACATTCAGTGGGTGCCAAGTCATGTCAATATAGAAGGAAACGAGAAAGCCGACACTCTCGCTAAACAGGGAGCTGCTTTGCCGCAGCCACTTATCTCAACCTCTTTTCAATCGGTCAAAATACAGATAAACTCAGCTTTAAATCGCAGCACGAGAGAAAACCTAATCAGGGCCTCTCAAAACAAAAGCTGGGCTACACTCGTCACCGAAGGACCAATAAACCGTAGCCTTCCCCGCCGCACTGGTGTAGCACTGTTCCGCCTGACTACTGGCCACGACTACCTGGCGGCACACCTCCACAGGATTCATGTACTCCAATCGCCGGATTGCATGTTGTGTGGAAACGGAACCATGGATGCGGATCACCTCCTCACATGCACTTCCTTGGGCTACGTCCAGCCAGACAAAGAGGACAATGAGGGACGTCTCTCTCGATTGTACTGGTCAGCGCGCCACCAAATGGCCCAACAGCCAAGGGTGGGCGTTGGCTAGTAAGTAAGTAAGTAAGTACTTTTTCCATTTTTGCCTTCCTTAATTACATTTGCAGATTAGCTTTAATTTTCCTCAAAGACTTCTTAAAAACATTTTCTACCTAAGCTTCCGGAACCAGCACAACTCCTGTTCCTTTATCCAATTATATTCTGAGAATAGTCAATACAGGCTAATTTTTTAAAGTCTTCAATTTCATAAATGATATACAATGTGAGGAGCACAGTAGTAAAACAAAATAGAACAAAAATATTGGAATCTTAGGAAACTTGTATTATCAGTTATTTTTGTGGTATTAGAGTTGTTTCCCATATTGTTATTGTTTGTAAATGATGAATGAAATTGTTGACTGAGGTAGAAAAAAACCCCCAGCTAGTTACTACTATTGCCATCACTTGGCAAAAATACACTACTTACTGATGTTTTTCAGCAGGCATGTTTTGCACTAGATCAGTGCATTGTTCAATGCTGTGAGTCATGGGCGAGACTCACACACAAAAACTCCCAGCTAGCTAGTTTTCATGATGTGTTCAAAAAATTTAGTGTACTACTCCAATCAATAACTTTTTCCTTTTAATGGCCTTTCCAGGATAAAAAACTTAAAATAACTAATTAAATAATAATAATGATAAAAACTTAGGAACTTTTCAAGTCAAAATTTTTAAGGGAAAGGAATTGTGGATAAGAGTTGAGCAGCAATAGCTTAAACTGCATTTTATCTGACTTTATTCGTAAAATGAAGTGAACGTTGTTTCATAGTAGTAATTAACTGCGCTTTAACTGTTTGTTATTTTATCTTTTTTTAGAATATTGAGGACACTAGTTTTCACATTAAAAATGGTTTCTTTTCAGACCAAAATTTTATCATTTTTCTGCAATTTAAAAATTAAGTGTGAAGGGAAAGGCTATTTCATTAAACAGTTTATTCCAATATCACCATAGTAGCAATATTATGTCAAAAATAGTGTATTATTTAATCAGTTATTTTAACATTTGTTGATTCAATCTTCACGTAAGCTACTAGTAATCACTAAACACTTTTAAATGTTTTAAATTTGCCTATAGTAGCACTTACTTTGCTTGTTGAGGATGGCCGTTTCGGGAGCCCACCCTAACCTAGGTAAACCTTGAGATCATTTACGGTCTGAGTTGACAAAGGGACACATTTCCCGAAACGGCCATCCTCAACAAGCAAAGTAAGTGCTACTATAGGCAAGTTTAAAAAATTTAAAAGTGTTTAGCAGTTATTTTAATAACACTATATTATTATGTTTTGAAATGTTTTTGAAATAACATATCAGTTTAGTACTAATAGGAAGGTAGGTATCATTATCCACATTATTTCTTTTAAATTGTGGAATGAAACAGTATATTGTGTAATATTTTATTTAAATAAACTTCATAAAGATTTTATAATTTATTTTTAGATTTAAAAACCATATCTTACTCAGAATTGTTTTCCTTTTGTTTCAGGTTTTTGTAGTCTGAAGCCCAGAGCTTGCAGACAGCAGGTCAGTGTTAGTTTAAGCCGGAGTCCGTTATAAAAATTTTACTCGATACACAAATAATTTCGCGCTGGAATTTACGTACATGTTAGCAAGTAGTGCTCATGTCAGCTAACCAGTGTATCCATCACTATCTTTGTTTTTCTTTCCTTTTTAAAAGATGGCTAAAGCCAAAAAGGTTTCATCTTATATAATTTAAAACCTTCAGAGAACAGGGTGGTTTTATCATGGGCCTCATTTGGCCTATATGTACTTTCTCTTTCAGGTACCTTTATGTTTTCGGCTATTTTTTTTAATTTTCAGGTATTTTTTAAAAAATTTTAGATCCGGAGAAGCCCACCCCTCAGTTAATATTTAGTTAGTTTCAAGTTACCACTCCTGTCTCTGATTTCCAGTAACGCAAAGATGTGATGGAGTTTCCTGAAATGTAATGGAATAGAATTTCAGATCCGTTCGCCGCTGACACACAGTATCTATAAACGGTATCGGTTCCTTTATCACATTATTCCTCTTTTTTCTGTTTCAATACATTTCTCAATTTATATAAAATTGATTTGAAATTGTTTCTCATCTTAATTTTAAACTAAAGTTGAATACCGTCTGATTTTTCATAACCAATTCTAATAATACAAATAAAAAAATAAAATTATTTGATTAAAATTTTTAAAATACCAACTTTCAAGAAATTAATTTTTTAATTGTGTTAAAAAAAGTAAAGAACAAAACTTTCTAACATATACTCTTTCTAAATCAAATGTTAAATCAATTAAATTTATTATTTTTTCATAATGTTCATGCAAATATTGAAATAATTAACAATTTTAATTCAAAGCTACTTGAGTTTATAACTTTAACCAAAACATCTTTGTATTCACTGTTAATTTACTTGTCATTATATGATGACTTGAAGTTGTGTGACCAATGATAAAAGTAAATTGTGTAATACACTGTGCAATGTTCAGTAGAAATATATAGGAGATAATTGGTTAAAACATTTTGCAATTCTGGGTTATTTTTTGGGTATATTTTGGGTCCAGACTGAACATGAAGACTAACTGGACAGACTGGGTCATGACTTTAACACTCTGGTAAAAACATGGTATTCAGGATAAAGAAGGAGAGCAATAATAAATCTAAGTATATTTATTGCTCTTGTTCTATAGCATGGAAGGTTTTTATGTTTGTAGGATTTGTAGATTTTTTTTGTCTGTAGGTTATAATTTCTTGAGATTTTCGCCTTTGGTTAAAAGCAAGCCTGAATATTGCTCTTGTTGTACAGTATAGCATGGCAGTATTGGGATGCTTTTATATTTGTCGAGTAGGGTATCTCAGTTTTTGTCCATTTATAAGTCATCTGTTAGGTTTAGTTTAGTCGGTCAGGGATTGTTTTAACCTATTGTATTCTATATACCTTCTACAAGAACAAGTTCTAGTATTTAGGTTTTATACTTAAATTGCTTCCAGTATTTGACTGAGATTACTCATTCTTATTTTAAAAGAAATAACATTAAAAACACAAATTATTAAATAATTTTAAAAAAACAACATTTTAAAAAAATAATATACACTCATAAACCACTTATACTAAAAGTGAGACTAAAATAATTAAAATAATCTATTGAGGTAATAATATGAAATAGAAAAACAAAGAAAAATCATGCGAAGAGAACAAATTTACACATTAGACATAACAGTAATTAATTTCTTTACGTTAAATAGATGTTAACTATAAAAGTTTAACTATAAATATTTATTTTGTTTCAATTTATAATATTTATTTATATCTTTAAAATATCTTACTGACCCAAAGTTAAATGAAATCAATGTATACATTTTTTCCATGATATGGCTTTTTCCAAAATTTTTTTCACTTTTTTAAAAACAATTTAATAAATTAAAAATTTATTAAATATGAATAAAAATAAAAAATGAAGAAAAAATATTTAATTTAATATAAAATAAAAATAAAAATTTTAAGAATCAAATAAGTACTTAAAATAATAAGAAAAAAGAACTTATTATTATAAGACTTAAAATTGGAATAATTTTTATTAAAAGTATTACACTTTTCAGTAGAATTAGATAAAGAAAAATACGAAGACAAGGAATCAATTTTTGTAAAAAGATCTAAATTAATGTACAGATGCAACGAAGTCCCTACATGGTCAGCTGGCATGTGTTTAGAATATACTCTAGTTGTAAGTCTTGATCACATTTCATAAACAACAATCTAAATAGATTTTTGTTAAATAGTTTATAGTACTAAGAAAAATAATCTTTCAAGTATAACAGACACACAAAACATAATATTCTTTGAGAAAATGAAGCTTTAACTTCCCATCTAATAAATAAAACTAAAAGAATTTTAATTTTATCCTACAATAAAAAAATATTTGCAGTTATTGATACTATAGAAATGAATATACTATGTAATTAAATATGCATACATATAATATGTGTATAAAAACATATTCTAGTATACACTAGAATAATATCAAGAACCATTTCTAAAAAAAAATAGTAACTTTTGTTACAGATGGTTTGATTTAGATCTTGTCAAACAAACAATATAAAATGTATGATATTGCATGAGGTAGGACTAAGGAAAGAAGACAGTCGGTTCTGCTTTATATTTCAATATTATAAGACTAGAATATAATTAAAACAAAAAAACAAAAATTTATCCAGTAAATAGTTTTAAGGAAAGAAAATTATAGGTTTTGCCTCAGTATTAATTAGCACAACACTATTTAATGTGCACAAAACTAGATTATTACATTAAGACGAGTTAGAGAGGGAAAATATTATGTTAATAATCATAATTCACTAGTATAAATAGTGTACATTAAGAGAAGTTATTGCAGTAGCAAGCCTATTCAGTCGGACAACATCTAGTGCATCAGCAATCTGGACCAATGGAACATCAAGTCTACTCAGCTTGGGATCATCTAATGCAGCAGCAATCTGGGCCAATGGAGCATCAAGTCTACTCAGCTTGGGATCTTCTAGTGTAGCAGCATTCTGAACCAGCGGAGCATCAAATCTACTCAGCTTGGGAGCATCTAGTGCAGAAACATTCTGGACCAGCAGAGCATCAAATCAACTCAGCTTGGGATCATCTTGTGCAGAAGCATTCTGAACCAGCGGAGCATCAAGTCTACTCAGCTTGGGATCATTTAGTGCAGCAGCATTCTGGACCAGCGGAGCATCAAGTCTACTCAGCTTGAGATCTTCTAAAGAAGCAGCATTCTGAACTAATGGAGGATCAAGTCTACTCAGCTTGGGAGCATCTAGTGCAGCAACATTCTGGACCAGCGGAGCATCAAGTCTACTCAGCTTGGGAGCATCTAGTGCAGCAGCATTCTGAACTAATGGAGGATCAAGGCTACTCAGCTTGGGAGCATCTAGTGCAGCAACATTCTGGATCAGCGGAGCATCAAGCCTACTCAGCTTGGGATCATCTAGCGCAGCAGCATTCTGGACCAGCGGAGCATCAAGTCTACTCAGCTTAGGATCTTCTAGTGCAGCAGCATTCTGAACTAATGAAGGATCAAGGCTACTCAGCTTGGGAGCATCTAGTGCAGCAATATTCTGGTCTGATAAAGTGTGTGAAGTGTACTCAACCTTGGATCATCTTACCAAGTTTGATAAACGACTTGTTCACTATATTGTTACATAAACATTAATGTATTAAATACACAAGTAATTAAGGTATTCTTGAGACTTCTGTTGTGATGTGGCATCAAGTGTACTAAACCTGGGACCATCTAGTGCAACAGTGTTGTGGATGGAAAAGTGTTGAGACTATTCAACCTTAGAACATTTAATGGATGAACATTCAGTGTTATGAACTGTTAAAGGATTTGTTCTACTGTTAAGGCTAATATGTCAGAGACTATATAAATGGGAATTGGACTTCTTAAGCCCTATATTTTGATGTTTTTAGTTTTGAACGCTTACAAAAAAGGAATAGCACATTTAAAGTGAAAATAAATAGTGGATTCTGTATTAGGTCAATGTAATCATATTACCCTATAAAATGTCAAGATGGCAGTTGAATCATTTGTCTCTTTGGATCTGATGAGGTTAAAGAAGGTGATACAGATAGTTGTTAAAACATCTGTCCCTCGTGGTTTGCCTCCCTTGTAGTGTATGCTACATGTTGAGGGCCATGCTGTTTGTCATTGTAGATAATTATCTACAGGCAAATAGATCTTTGCGGAAAACTGTCTTGTTTGATTTTATCTTTCCAAATTTGATAAATGATTTATTCACCATCTTGTTACATGAACAATAACATATCAAATACACAAATATTTAAGGTATTCCAGAGACTTCTGATGTAGCATCAAGTGTACTAAACCTGGGATCATCTATTGCAACAGTATTCTGAATAAAAATGTGTTAAGACTATTCAACCTTGGAACCTTTAATGGATCACTGTTATGACTTTTGAATAAGTATTCTCAAGATAACATTACAAAACATTAATGTGTGACATATTATTACAACACATAATTTTTATATGATAAAGTAGATGGTGCATCATGATTCATTAGCAATATACTACAGATATTTTCAAAACTAATAATATTGCATTAGGTTGGGTCAAAGAAATAAAATAATGGGTTCTTTACCAGTATTTAATCTTTTAACGTTAGAGTGTATTTACAAAAGTAAGATTACTGTATTACGTAGTATCATGGGAAGGAAGTGGTCTCTGTATTAAATTTCACTATTATAATTTACAGTATGTTTGTAGAAATAATATTAATAGTAGTGGAACTTGCAGTGATTGTGTTTTACATTTTGAAGCTTTTATCTAATATATGCTCATTGATATCACTCGGAAAAAACACTACTTACTAACATTTTTCAGCCGACTCATTGAAATCAGTGCATTATTCCATGATGTAGGTCACGAACAAGCTATCATAATTAACTACTAGGATGTAAGAGTATATTTACAAAAGTAATATTATTGTATTAGGTAGTGTCAGGGAAACAAAGAAGTGGGTTCTGCAACAGGATTCACTCCTATAATATTAGAGGGTGTTTGGAAAAGTAATATTATTGTATTAGTGCCAGGGAAACAAAGAACTGGGTTCTGGATCAGGATTCACTCTTATAATGTTAGAGTATTTTTGGAAATGTAATATTATTATATTAGGTAGTGTCATGGAAACGAAGAAGTGGGTTCTGCATCAGGATTCACTCCTATAATGTTAGAGTATGTTTGGAAATGTAATATTATTATATTAGGTACTGTCAGGGAAACAAAGAAGTGGGTTCTGCATCAGGATTCACTCCTATAATGTTAGAGTATGTTTGGAAATGTAATATTATTATATTAGGGAGTGTAAGGGAAACAAATAAGTGGGCTCTGCATCAGGATTCACTCCTATAATATTAGAGTATGTTTGGAAATGTAATATTATTATATTAGGTAGTGTCATGGAAACAAAGAAGTGGGTTCTGCATCAGAATTCACTCCTATAATATTAGAGTATGTTTGGAAATGTAATATTATTATATTAGGTAGTGTCATGGAAACAAAGAAGTGGGTTCTGCATCAGGATTCACTCCTATAATGTTAGAGTATGTTTGGAGATGTAATATTATTATATTAGGTAGTGTCATGGAAACAAATAAGTGGGTTCTGCATCAGTATTCACTCCTATAATGTTAGAGTATGTTTGGAAATGTAATATTATTATATTAGGTAGTGTCAGGGAAACAAATAAGTAGGTTCTGCATCAGGATTCACTCCTGAAATGTTAGAGTATGTTTGGAAATGTAATATTATTATATTAGGTAGTGTCAGGGAAACAAAGACGTGGGTTCTGCACCAGGATTCACTGATATAATGTTAGAGTATGTTTGGAAATGTAATATTATTATATTAGGTAGTGTCAGGGAAACACATAAGTGGGTTCTGCATCAGGATTCACTCCTATAATGTTAGAGTATGTTTGGAAATATAATATTATTATATTAGTTAGGTTTAGGGAAAAAAATAAGTGGGTTCTGCATCAGGATTCACTCCTATAATGTTAGAGTATGTTTGGAAATGTAATATTATTATATTAGGTAGTGTCAGGGAAACAAATAAGTGGGTTCTGCATCAGGATTCACTCCTATAATGTTAGAGTATATTTGGAAATGTAATATTATTATATTAGGTAGTGTCAGGGAAACAATGAAGTGTATTCTGCATCAGGATTCACTCTTATAATGTTAGAGTATTTTGGAAATGTAATATTATTATATTAGGTAGTGTCATGGAAACGAAGAAGTGGGTTCTGCATCAGGATTCAATCCTATAATGTTAGAGTATGTTTGGAAATGTAATATTATTATATTAGGTAGTGTCAGGGAAACAAATAAGTGGGTTTCGCATCAGGATTCACTCCTATAATGTTAGAGTATGTTTGAAAATGTAATATTACTATATTCGGTAGTGTCAGGGAAACAAATAAGTGGGCTCTGCTTCAGGATTCACTCATATAATGTTAGAGTATGTTTGCAAATGTAATATTATTATATTAGGTAGTGTCAGGGAAACAAATAAGTGGGTTCTGCATCAGGATTCACTCCTATAATGTTGGAGTATGTTTGGAAATGTAATATTATTATATTAGGTAGTGTCATGGAAACATTGAAGTGGGTTCTGCATCACGATTCACTCCTATAATGTTAGAGTATGTTTAAAGATGTAATATTATTATATTAGGTAGTGTCAGGGAAACAAAGAAGTGGGTTCTGCATCAGGATTCACTCATATAATGTTAGAGTATGTTTGGAAATGTAATATTATTATATTAGGTAGTGTCATGGAAACAAAGAAGTGGGTTCTGCATCAGGATTCACTCCTATAATGTTAGAGTATGTTTGTAAATGTAATATTATTATATTCGGTAGTGTCAGGGAAACAAAGAAGTGGGTTCTGCATCAGGATTCACTTCTATAATGTTAGAGTATGTTTGGAAATGTAATATTATTATATTAGGTAGTGTCATGGAATCATTGAAGTGGGTTCTGCATCAGGATTCACTCCTATAATGTTAGAGTATGTTTAAAGATGTAATATTATTATATTAGGTAGTGTCATGGAAACAAAGAAGTGGGTTCTGCATCAGTATTCACTCCTATAATGTTAGAGTATGTTTGGAAATGTAATATTATTATATTAGGTAGTGTCAGGGAAACAAATAAGTAGGTTCTGCATCAGGATTCACTCCTGAAATGTTAGAGTATGTTTGGAAATGTAATATTATTATATTAGGTAGTGTCAGGGAAACAAAGACGTAGGTTCTGCACCAGGATTCACTGATATAATGTTAGAGTATGTTTGGAAATGTAATATTATTATATTAGGTAGTGTCAGAGAAACAAATAAGTGGGTTCTGCATCAGGATTCACTCCTATAATGTTAGAGTATGTTTGGAAATGTAATATTATTATATTAGGTAGTAACAGGGAAACAAATAAGTGGGTTCTGAATCAGGATTCACTCCTATAATGTTGGAGTATGTTTGGAAATGTAATATTATTATATTAGGTAGTGTCATGGAAACATTGAAGTTGGTTCTGCATCAGGATTCACTCCTATAATGTTAGAGTATGTTTGGAAATTGTAATATTATTATTATAGGTAGTGTCATGGAAACAAAGAAGTGGGTTCTGCATCAGGATTCACTCCTATAATGTTAGAGTATGTTTGGAAATGTAATATTATTATATTAGGTAGTGTCAGGGAAACAAATAAGTGGGTTCTGAATCAGGATTCACTCCTATAATATTAGAGTGTGTTTGGAAAGTAATAATATTGTATTAGTGCCAGGGAAACAAAGAAGTGGGTTCTGGATCAGGATTCACTCTTATAATGTTAGACTATTTTTGGAAATGTAATATTATTATATTACGTAGAGTCATGGAGACGAAGAAGTGGGTTCTGCATCAGGATTCCCTCCTATAATGTTAGAGTATGTTTGAAAATGTAATATTATTATATTAGGTAGTGTCAGGGAAACAAATAAGTGGGTTCTGCATCAGGATTCACTCCTATAATGTTAGAGTATGTTTGGAAATGTAATATTATTATTTTAGGTAGTAACAGGGAAACAAATAAGTGGGTTCTGAATCAGGATTCACTCCTATAATGTTGGAGTATGTTTGGAAATGTAATATTATTATATTAGGTAGTGTCATGGAAACATTGAAGTTGGTTCTGCATCAGGATTCACTCCTATAATGTTAGAGTATGTTTGAAGATGTAATATTATTATATTAGGTAGTGTCAGGGAAACAAAGAAGTGGGTTCTGCATCAGGATTCACTCATATAATGTTAGAGTATGTTTGGAAATGTAATATTATTATATTAGGTAGTGTCATGGAAACAAAGAAGTGGGTTCTGCATCAGGATTCACTCCTATAAAGTTAGAGTATGTTTGTAAATGTAATATTATTATATTAGGTAGTGTCAGGGAAACAAAGAAGTGGGATCTGCATCAGGATTCACTTCTATAATGTTAGAGTATGTTTGGAAATGTAATATTATTATATTAGGTAGTGTCATGGAAACAAAGATGTAAGTTCTGCATCAGGATTCACTCCTAAAATGTTAGAGTATGTTTGGAAATATAATATTATTATATTAGTTAGGTTTAGGGAAACAAATAAGTGGGTTCTGCATCAGGATTCACTCCTATAATGATAGAGTATGTTCGGAAATGTAATATTATTATATTAGGTAGTGTCAGAGAAACAAATAAGTGGGTTCTGCATCAGGATTCACTCCTATAATGTTAGAGTATGTTTGGAAATGTAATATTATTATATTAGGTAGTGTCAGGGAAACAAAGACGTGGGTTCTGCACCAGGATTCACTGATATAATGTTAGAGTATGTTTGGAAATGTAATATTATTATATTAGGTTGTGTCATGGAAACAAATAAGTGGGTTCTGCATCAGTATTCACTCCTATAATGTTAGAGTATGTTTGGAAATGTAATATTATTATATTAGGTAGTGTCAGGGAAACAAATAAGTGGGTTCTGCATCAGGATACACTCCTATAATGTTAGAGTATGTTTGGAAATGTAACATTATTATATAAGGTAGTGTCAGGGAAACAAATAAGTAGGTTCTGCATCAGGATTCACTTATGAAATGTTAGAGTATGTTTGGAAATGTAATATTATTTAATTAGGTAGTGTCAGGGAAACAAAGACGTGGGTTCTGCACTAGGATTCACTGATATAATGTTGGAGTATGTTTGGAAATGTAATATTATTATATTAGGTAGTGTCAGGGAAACACATAAGTGGGTTTCGCATCAGGATTCACTCCTATAATGTTAGAGTATGTTTGGAAATATAATATTATTATATTAGTTAGGTTTAGGGAAAAAAATAAGTGGGTTCTGCATCAGGATTCACTCCTATAATGTTAGAGTATGTTTTGAAATGTAATATTATTATATTAGGTAGTGTCAGGGAAACAAATAAGTGGGTTCTGCATCAGGATTCACTCCTATAATGTTAGAGTATGTTTGGAAATGTAATATTATTATATTAGGTAGTGTCAGGGAAACAATGAAGTGTGTTCTGCATCAGGATTCACTCTTATAATGTTAGAGTATTTTGGAAATGTAATATTATTATATTAGGTAGTGTCATGGAAACGAAGAAGTGGGTTCTGCATCAGGATTCACTCCTATAATGTTAGAGTATGTTTGGAAATGTAATATTATTATATTAGGTAGTGTCAGGGAAACAAATAAGTGGGTTTCGCATCAGGATTCACTCCTATAATGTTAGAGTATGTTTGAAAATGAAATATTACTATATTCGGTAGTGTCAGGGAAACAAATCAGTGGGCTCTGCTTCAGGATTCACTCATATAATGTTAGAGTATGTTTGCAAATGTAATATTATTATATTAGGTAGTGTCAGGGAAACAAATAAGTGGGTTCTGCATCAGGATTCACTCCTATAATGTTGGAGTATGTTTGGAAGTGTAATATTATTATATTAGGTAGTGTCATGGAATCATTGAAGTGGGTTCTGCATCAGGATTCACTCCTATAATGTTAGAGTATGTTTAAAGATGTAATATTATTATATTAGGTAGTGTCAGGGAAACAAAGAAGTGGGTTCTGCATCAGGATTCACTCATATAATGTTAGAGTATGTTTGGAAATGTAATATTATTATATTAGGTAGTGTCATGGAAACAAAGAAGTGGGTTCTGCATCAGTATTCACTCCTATAATGTTAGAGTATGTTTGGAAATGTAATATTATTATATTAGGTAGTGTCAGGGAAACAAATAAGTAGGTTCTGCATCAGGATTCACTCCTGAAATGTTAGAGTATGTTTGGAAATGTAATATTATTATATTAGGTAGTGTCAGGGAAACAAAGACGTGGGTTCTGCACCAGGATTCACTGATATAATGTTAGAGTATGTTTGGAAATGTAATATTATTATATTAGGTAGTGTCAGGGAAACAAATAAGTGGGTTTCGCATCAGGATTCACTCCTATAATGTTAGAGTATGTTTGAAAATGAAATATTACTATATTCGGTAGTGTCAGGGAAACAAATCAGTGGGCTCTGCTTCAGGATTCACTCATATAATGTTAGAGTATGTTTGCAAATGTAATATTATTATATTAGGTAGTGTCAGGGAAACAAATAAGTGGGTTCTGCATCAGGATTCACTCCTTTAATATTAGAGTGTGTTTGGAAAGTAATATTATTGTATTAGGGCCAGGGAAACAAAGAAGTGGGTTCTGGATCAGGTTTCACTCTCATAATGTTAGAGTATTTTTGGAAATGTAATATTATTATATTACGTAGAGTCATGGAGACGAAGAAGTGGGTTCTGCATCAGGATTCCCTCCTATAATGTTAGAGTATGTTTGAAAATGTAATATTATTATATTAGGTAGTGTCAGGGAAACAATTAAGTGGGTTCTGCATCAGGATTCACTAATATAATGTTAGAGTATGTTTGGAAATGTAATATTATTATTTTAGGTAGTAACAGGGAAACAAATAAGTGGGTCTGAATCAGGATTTACTCCTATAATGTTGGAGTATGTTTGGAAATGTAATATTATTATATTAGGTAGTGTCATGGAAACATTGAAGTGGGTTCTGCATCAGGATTCACTCCTATAATGTTAGAGTATGTTTGAAGATGTAATATTATTATATTAGGTAGTGTCAGGGAAACAAATAAGTGGGTTCTGCATCAAGATTCACTCCTATAATGTTAGAGTATGTTTGGAAATGTAATATTATTATTATAGGTAGTGTCATGGAAACAAAGAAGTGGGTTCTGCATCAGGATTCACTCCTATAATGTTAGAGTATGTTTGGAAATGTAATATTATTATATTAGGTAGTGTCAGGGAAACAAATGAGTGGGTTCTGCATCAGAATTCACTCCTGTAATATTAAAGTGTGTTTGGAAAGTGATATTATTATATTAGGTAGTGTCATGGAAACAAAGATGTGGGTTCTGCATCAGGATTCACACCTAAAATGTTAGAGTATGTTTGGAAATATAATATTATTATATTAGTTAGGTTTAGGGAAACAAATAAGTGGGTTCTGCATCAGGATTCACTCCTATAATGTTAGAGTATGTTTGGAAATATAATATTATTATATTAGGTAGTGTCATGGAAACGAAGAAGTGGGTTCTGCATCAGGATTCACTCCTATAATATTAGAGTGTGTTTGGAAAGTAATATTATTGTATTAGTGCCAGGGAAACATAGAAGTGGGTTCTGGATCAGGATTCACTCTTATAATGTTAGACTATTTTTGGAAATGTAATATTATTATATTACGTAGAGTCATGGAGACGAAGAAGTGGGTTCTGCATCAGGATTCCCTCCTATATTGTTAGAGTATGTTTGAAAATGTAATATTATTACATTAGGTAGTGTCAGGGAAACAAATAAGTGGGTTCTGCATCAGGATTCACTCCTATAATGTTAGAGTATGTTTGGAAATGTAATATTATTATTTTAGGTAGTGTCAGGGAAACAAATAAGTGGGTTCTGAATCAGGATTCACTTCTATAATGTTGGAGTATGTTTGGAAATGTAATATTATTATATTAGGTAGTGTCATGGAAACATTGAAGTTGGTTCTGCATCAGGATTCACTCCTATATGGTTTGAGTATGTTTGAAGATGTAATATTATTATATAAGGTAGTGTCAGGGAAACAAAGAAGTGGGTTCTGCATCAGGATTCACTGATATAATGTTAGGGTATGTTTGGAATTGTAATATTATTATATTAGGTAGTGTCATGGAAACAAAGAAGTGGGTTCTGCATCAGGATTCACTCCTATAATGTTATAGTATGTTTGTAAATGTAATATTATTATATTAGGTAGTGTCAGGGAAACAAAGAAGTGGGTTCTGCTTCAGGATTCACTTCTATAATGTTAGAGTATGTTTGGAAATGTAATATTATTATATTAGGTAGTGTCATGGAAACAAAGATGTGGGTTCTGCATCAGGACTCACTCCTATAATGTTAGAGTATGTTTGGAAATGTAATATATTTATATTAGGTAGTGTAAGGGAAACAAAGAAGTGGGTTCTGCATCAGGTTTCACTCCTATAATGTTAGAGTATGTTTGGAAATGTATAATTATTATATTAGGTAGTGTCAGGGAAACAAATAAGTGGGTTCTGCATCAGGATTCACTCCTATAATGTTAGAGTATGTTTGGAAATGTAATATTATTATATTAGGTAGTGTCAGGGAAACAAATAAGTGGGTTCTGCATCAGGATTCGATCCTATAATGTTTGAGTATGTTTGGAAATGTAATATTATTATATTAGGTAGTGTCAGGGAAGCAAAGAAGAGGGTTCTGCGTCAGGATTCACTCCTATATTGTTAGAGTATGTTTGTAAATGTAATATTATTATATTAGGTAGTGTCAGAGAAACAAAGAAGTGGGTTCTTCATCAGGTTTCACTCCTATAACGTTAGAGTATGTTTGGAAATGTAATATTATTATATTAGGTAGTGTCAGGGAAAGAAAGAAGTGGGTTCTGAATCAGGATTCACTCCTATAATATTAGAGTGTGTTTGGAAAAGTAATATTATTGTATTAGTGCCAGGGAAACAAAGAACTGGGTTCTGGATCAGGATTCACTCTTATAATGTTAGAGTATTTTGGAAATGTAATATTATTATATTAGGTAGTGTCATGGAAACGAAGAAGTGGGTTCGGCATCAGGATTCAATCCTATAATGTTAGAGTATGTTTGTAAATGTAATATTATTATATTAGGTAGTGTCAGGGAAACAAAACAGTGGGTTTCGCATCAGGATTCACTCCTATAATGTTAGAGTATGTTTGGAAATGTAATATTATTATATTAGGTTGTGTCAGGGAAACAAATAAGTGGGATCTGCTTCAGGATTCACTCATATAATGTTAGAGTATGTTTGCAAATGTAATATTATTATATTAGGTAGTGTCATGGAAACAAAGAAGTGGGTTCTGCATCAGGATTCACTCCTATAATGTTAGAGTATGTTTGGAGATGTAATATTATTATATTAGGTAGTGTCAGGGAAACAAAGAAGTGGGTTCTGCATCAGGATTCACTTCTATAATGTTAGAGCATGTTTGGAAATGTAATATTATTATATTAGGTTGTGTCAGGGAAACAAATAAGTGGGATCTGCTTCAGGATTCACTCATATAATGTTAGAGTATGTTTGCAAATGTAATATTATTATATTAGGTAGTGTCATGGAAACAAATAAGTGGGTTCTGCATCAGGATTCACTCCTATAATGTTAGAGTATGTTTGGAGATGTAATATTATTATATTAGGTAGTGTCAGGGAAACAAAGAAGTGGGTTCTGCATCAGGATTCACTTCTATAATGTTAGAGCATGTTTGGAAATGTAATATTATTATATTAGGTAGTGTCAGGGAAACAAAGATGTGAGTTCTGCATCAGGATTCACTCCTATAATGTTAGAGTATGTTTGGAAATATAATATTATTATATTAGGTAGTGTCAGGGAAACAAATAAGTGGGTTCTGCATCAGGATTCACTCCTATAATGTTAGAGTATGTTTGGAAATGTAATATTATTATATTAGGTTGTGTGAGGGAAACAAAGACGTGGGTTCTGCATCAGTATCCACTCCTATAATGTTAGACTATGTTTGGAAATGTAATATTATTATATTAGGTAGTGTCAGGGAAACAAAGAAGTGGGTTCTGCATCAGGATTCGCTCCTATAATATTAGAGTGTGTTTGGAAAAGTAATATTATTGTATTAGTGCCAGGGAAACAAAGAACTGGGTTCTGGATCAGCATTCACTCTTATAATGTTAGAGAATTTTGGAAATGTAATATTATTATATTAGGTAGTGTCATGGAAACGAAGAAGTGGGTTCTGCATCAGGATTCAATCCTATAATGTTAGAGTATGTTTGGAAATGTAATATTATTATATTAGGTAGTGTCAGGGAAACAAATAAGTGGGTTTCGCATCAGGATTCACTCCTATAATGTTAGAGTATGTTTGGAAATGTAATATTATTATATTAGGTAGTGTCATGAAAACAAAGAAGTGGGTTCTGCATCAGGATTCACTCCTATAATGTTAGAGTATGTTTGGAAATGTAATATTATTATATTAAGTAGTGTCAGGGAAAGAAAGAAGTGGGTTCTGAATCAGGATTCACTCCTATAATATTAGAGTGTGTTTGGAAAAGTAATATTATTGTATTAGTGCCAGGGAAACAAAGAACTGGGTTCTGGATCAGGATTCACTCTTATAATGTTAGAGTATTTTGGAAATGTAATATTATTATATTAGGTAGTGTCATGGAAACGAAGAAGTGGGTTCTGCATCAGGATTCAATCCTATAATGTTAGAGTATGTTTGGAAATGTAATATTATTATATTAGGTAGTGTCAGGGAAACAAAACAGTGGGTTTCGCATCAGGATTCACTCCTATAATGTTAGAGTATGTTTGGAAATGTAATATTATTATATTAGGTTGTGTCAGGGAAACAAATAAGTGGGATCTGCTTCAGGATTCACTCATATAATGTTAGAGTATGTTTGCAAATGTAATATTATTATATTAGGTAGTGTCATGGAAACAAAGAAGTGGGTTCTGCATCAGGATTCACTCCTATAATGTTAGAGTATGTTTGGAGATGTAATATTATTATATTAGGTAGTGTCAGGGAAACAAAGAAGTGGGTTCTGCATCAGGATTCACTTCTATAATGTTAGAGCATGTTTGGAAATGTAATATTATTATATTAGGTTGTGTCAGGGAAACAAATAAGTGGGATCTGCTTCAGGATTCACTCATATAATGTTAGAGTATGTTTGCAAATGTAATATTATTATATTAGGTAGTGTCATGGAAACAAATAAGTGGGTTCTGCATCAGGATTCACTCCTATAATGTTAGAGTATGTTTGGAGATGTAATATTATTATATTAGGTAGTGTCAGGGAAACAAAGAAGTGGGTTCTGCATCAGGATTCACTTCTATAATGTTAGAGCATGTTTGGAAATGTAATATTATTATATTAGGTAGTGTCAGGGAAACAAAGATGTGAGTTCTGCATCAGGATTCACTCCTATAACGTTAGAGTATGTTTGGAAATGTAATATTATTATATTAGGTAGTGTCAGGGAAAGAAAGAAGTGGGTTCTGAATCAGGATTCACTCCTATAATATTAGAGTGTGTTTGGAAAAGTAATATTATTGTATTAGTGCCAGGGAAACAAAGAACTGGGTTCTGGATCAGGATTCACTCTTATAATGTTAGAGTATTTTGGAAATGTAATATTATTATATTAGGTAGTGTCATGGAAACGAAGAAGTGGGTTCGGCATCAGGATTCAATCCTATAATGTTAGAGTATGTTTGTAAATGTAATATTATTATATTAGGTAGTGTCAGGGAAACAAAACAGTGGGTTTCGCATCAGGATTCACTCCTATAATGTTAGAGTATGTTTGGAAATGTAATATTATTATATTAGGTTGTGTCAGGGAAACAAATAAGTGGGATCTGCTTCAGGATTCACTCATATAATGTTAGAGTATGTTTGCAAATGTAATATTATTATATTAGGTAGTGTCATGGAAACAAAGAAGTGGGTTCTGCATCAGGATTCACTCCTATAATGTTAGAGTATGTTTGGAGATGTAATATTATTATATTAGGTAGTGTCAGGGAAACAAAGAAGTGGGTTCTGCATCAGGATTCACTTCTATAATGTTAGAGCATGTTTGGAAATGTAATATTATTATATTAGGTTGTGTCAGGGAAACAAATAAGTGGGATCTGCTTCAGGATTCACTCATATAATGTTAGAGTATGTTTGCAAATGTAATATTATTATATTAGGTAGTGTCATGGAAACAAATAAGTGGGTTCTGCATCAGGATTCACTCCTATAATGTTAGAGTATGTTTGGAGATGTAATATTATTATATTAGGTAGTGTCAGGGAAACAAAGAAGTGGGTTCTGCATCAGGATTCACTTCTATAATGTTAGAGCATGTTTGGAAATGTAATATTATTATATTAGGTAGTGTCAGGGAAACAAAGATGTGAGTTCTGCATCAGGATTCACTCCTATAATGTTAGAGTATGTTTGGAAATATAATATTATTATATTAGGTAGTGTCAGGGAAACAAATAAGTGGGTTCTGCATCAGGATTCACTCCTATAATGTTAGAGTATGTTTGGAAATGTAATATTATTATATTAGGTTGTGTGAGGGAAACAAAGACGTGGGTTCTGCATCAGTATCCACTCCTATAATGTTAGACTATGTTTGGAAATGTAATATTATTATATTAGGTAGTGTCAGGGAAACAAAGAAGTGGGTTCTGCATCAGGATTCGCTCCTATAATATTAGAGTGTGTTTGGAAAAGTAATATTATTGTATTAGTGCCAGGGAAACAAAGAACTGGGTTCTGGATCAGCATTCACTCTTATAATGTTAGAGAATTTTGGAAATGTAATATTATTATATTAGGTAGTGTCATGGAAACGAAGAAGTGGGTTCTGCATCAGGATTCAATCCTATAATGTTAGAGTATGTTTGGAAATGTAATATTATTATATTAGGTAGTGTCAGGGAAACAAATAAGTGGGTTTCGCATCAGGATTCACTCCTATAATGTTAGAGTATGTTTGGAAATGTAATATTATTATATTAGGTAGTGTCATGAAAACAAAGAAGTGGGTTCTGCATCAGGATTCACTCCTATAATGTTAGAGTATGTTTGGAAATGTAATATTATTATATTAAGTAGTGTCAGGGAAAGAAAGAAGTGGGTTCTGAATCAGGATTCACTCCTATAATATTAGAGTGTGTTTGGAAAAGTAATATTATTGTATTAGTGCCAGGGAAACAAAGAACTGGGTTCTGGATCAGGATTCACTCTTATAATGTTAGAGTATTTTGGAAATGTAATATTATTATATTAGGTAGTGTCATGGAAACGAAGAAGTGGGTTCTGCATCAGGATTCAATCCTATAATGTTAGAGTATGTTTGGAAATGTAATATTATTATATTAGGTAGTGTCAGGGAAACACATAAGTGGGTTTCGCATCTTTATTCACTCCTATAATGTTAGAGTATGTTTGGAAATGTAATATTATTATATTAGGTAGTGTCAGGGAAACAAATAAGTGTGCTCTGCTTCAGGATTCACTCATATAATTTAAGAGTATGTTTGCAAATGTAATATTATTATATTAGGTAGTGTCATGGAAACAAAGAAGTGGGTTCTGCATCAGGATTCACTCCTATAATGTTAGAGTATGTTTGGAGATGTAATATTATTATATTAGGTAGTGTCAGGGAAACAAAGAAGTGGGTTCTGCATCAGGATTCACTTCTATAATGTTAGAGCATGTTTGGAAATGTAATATTATTATATTAGGTAGTATCATGGAAACAAAGATGTGGGTTTTGCATCAGGATTCACTCCTATAATGTTAGAGTATGTTTGGAAATGTAATATAATTATATTAGGTAGTGTCAGGGAAACAAAGAAGTGGGTTCTGCATCAGGATTCACTCCTATAATATTAGAGTATGTTTGGAAATGTAATATTATTATATTAGGTAGTGTGAGGGAAACAAAGTCGTGGGTTCTGCATCAGTATTCACTCCTATAATGTTAGACTATGTTTGGAAATGTAATATTATTATATTAGGTAGTGTCATGGAAACGAAGAAGTGGGTTCTGCATCAGGATTCAATCCTATAATGTTAGAGTATCTTTGGACATGTAATATTATTATATTAGGTAGTGTCAGGGAAACAAATAAGTGGGTTTCGCATCAGGATTCACTCCTATAATGTTAGAGTATGTTTGGAAATGTAATATTATTATTATAGGTAGTGTCATGGAAACAAAGAAGTGGGTTCTGCATCAGGATTCACTCCTATAATGTTAGAGTATGTTTGGAAATGTAATATTATTATATTAGGTAGTGTCAGGGAAACAAATAAGTGGGTTCTGCATCAGGATTCACTCCTATAATGTTAGAGTATGTTTGGAAATGTAATATTATTATATTATGTATTGTCAGGGAAACAAAGAAGTGGGTTCTGCATCAGGATTCACTTCTATAATGTTAGAGTATGTTTGGAAATGTAATATTATTATATTAGGTAGTGTCATGAAAACAAAGAAGTGGGTTCTGCATCAGGTTTCAATCCTATAATATTAGAGTGTGTTTGGAAAAGTAATATTATTGTATTAGTGCCAGGGAAACAAAGAACTGGGTTCTGGATCAGGATTCACTCTTATAATGTTAGAGTATTTTGGAAATGTAATATTATTATATTAGGTAGTGTCATGGAAACGATGAAGTGGGTTCTGCATCAGGATTCAGTCTTATAATGTTAGAGTATGTTTGGAAATGTAATATTATTATATTAGGTAGTGTCATGGAAACAAAGAAGTGGGTTCTGCATCAGGATTCACTCCTATAATGTTAGAGTATGTTTGGAGATGTAATATTATTATATTAGGTAGTGTCAGGGAAACAAATAAGTGGGTTCTGCATCAGGTTTCACTCCTATAACGTTAGAGTATGTTTGGAAATGTAATATTATTATATTAGGTAGTGTCAGGGAAAGAAAGAAGTGGGTTCTGAATCAGGATTCACTCCTATAATATTAGAGTGTGTTTGGAAATGTAATATTATTGTATTAGTGCCAGGGAACAAAGAACTGGGTTCTGGATCAGGATTCACTCTTATAATGTTAGAGTATTTTGGAAATGTAATATTATTATATTAGGTAGTGTCATGGAAACGAAGAAGTGGGTTCGGCATCAGGATTCAATCCTATAATGTTAGAGTATGTTTGTAAATGTAATATTATTATATTAGGTAGTGTCAGGGAAACAAAACAGTGGGTTTCGCATCAGGATTCACTCCTATAATGTTAGAGTATGTTTGGAAATGTAATATTATTATATTAGGTTGTGTCAGGGAAACAAATAAGTGGGATCTGCTTCAGGATTCACTCATATAATGTTAGAGTATGTTTGCAAATGTAATATTATTATATTAGGTAGTGTCATGGAAACAAAGAAGTGGGTTCTGCATCAGGGTTCACTCCTATAATGTTAGAGTATGTTTGGAGATGTAATATTATTATATTAGGTAGTGTCAGGGAAACAAAGAAGTGGGTTCTGCATCAGGATTCACTTCTATAATGTTAGAGCATGTTTGGAAATGTAATATTATTATATTAGGTTGTGTCAGGGAAACAAATAAGTGGGATCTGCTTCAGGATTCACTCATATAATGTTAGAGTATGTTTGCAAATGTAATATTATTATATTAGGTAGTGTCATGGAAACAAATAAGTGGGTTCTGCATCAGGATTCACTCCTATAATGTTAGAGTATGTTTGGAGATGTAATATTATTATATTAGGTAGTGTCAGGGAAACAAAGAAGTGGGTTCTGCATCAGGATTCACTTCTATAATGTTAGAGCATGTTTGGAAATGTAATATTATTATATTAGGTAGTGTCAGGGAAACAAAGATGTGAGTTCTGCATCAGGATTCACTCCTATAATGTTAGAGTATGTTTGGAAATATAATATTATTATATTAGGTAGTGTCAGGGAAACAAATAAGTGGGTTCTGCATCAGGATTCACTCCTATAATGTTAGAGTATGTTTGGAAATGTAATATTATTATATTAGGTTGTGTGAGGGAAACAAAGACGTGGGTTCTGCATCAGTATCCACTCCTATAATGTTAGACTATGTTTGGAAATGTAATATTATTATATTAGGTAGTGTCAGGGAAACAAAGAAGTGGGTTCTGCATCAGGATTCGCTCCTATAATATTAGAGTGTGTTTGGAAAAGTAATATTATTGTATTAGTGCCAGGGAAACAAAGAACTGGGTTCTGGATCAGCATTCACTCTTATAATGTTAGAGAATTTTGGAAATGTAATATTATTATATTAGGTAGTGTCATGGAAACGAAGAAGTGGGTTCTGCATCAGGATTCAATCCTATAATGTTAGAGTATGTTTGGAAATGTAATATTATTATATTAGGTAGTGTCAGGGAAACAAATAAGTGGGTTTCGCATCAGGATTCACTCCTATAATGTTAGAGTATGTTTGGAAATGTAATATTATTATATTAGGTAGTGTCATGAAAACAAAGAAGTGGGTTCTGCATCAGGATTCACTCCTATAATGTTAGAGTATGTTTGGAAATGTAATATTATTATATTAAGTAGTGTCAGGGAAAGAAAGAAGTGGGTTCTGAATCAGGATTCACTCCTATAATATTAGAGTGTGTTTGGAAAAGTAATATTATTGTATTAGTGCCAGGGAAACAAAGAACTGGGTTCTGGATCAGGATTCACTCTTATAATGTTAGAGTATTTTGGAAATGTAATATTATTATATTAGGTAGTGTCATGGAAACGAAGAAGTGGGTTCTGCATCAGGATTCAATCCTATAATGTTAGAGTATGTTTGGAAATGTAATATTATTATATTAGGTAGTGTCAGGGAAACACATAAGTGGGTTTCGCATCTTTATTCACTCCTATAATGTTAGAGTATGTTTGGAAATGTAATATTATTATATTAGGTAGTGTCAGGGAAACAAATAAGTGTGCTCTGCTTCAGGATTCACTCATATAATGTTAGAGTATGTTTGCAAATGTAATATTATTATATTAGGTAGTGTCATGGAAACAAAGAAGTGGGTTCTGCATCAGGATTCACTCCTATAATGTTAGAGTATGTTTGGAGATGTAATATTATTATATTAGGTAGTGTCAGGGAAACAAAGAAGTGGGTTCTGCATCAGGATTCACTTCTATAATGTTAGAGCATGTTTGGAAATGTAATATTATTATATTAGGTAGTATCATGGAAACAAAGATGTGGGTTTTGCATCAGGATTCACTCCTATAATGTTAGAGTATGTTTGGAAATGTAATATAATTATATTAGGTAGTGTCAGGGAAACAAAGAAGTGGGTTCTGCATCAGGATTCACTCCTATAATATTAGAGTATGTTTGGAAATGTAATATTATTATATTAGGTAGTGTGAGGGAAACAAAGTCGTGGGTTCTGCATCAGTATTCACTCCTATAATGTTAGACTATGTTTGGAAATGTAATATTATTATATTAGGTAGTGTCATGGAAACGAAGAAGTGGGTTCTGCATCAGGATTCAATCCTATAATGTTAGAGTATCTTTGGACATGTAATATTATTATATTAGGTAGTGTCAGGGAAACAAATAAGTGGGTTTCGCATCAGGATTCACTCCTATAATGTTAGAGTATGTTTGGAAATGTAATATTATTATTATAGGTAGTGTCATGGAAACAAAGAAGTGGGTTCTGCATCAGGATTCACTCCTATAATGTTAGAGTATGTTTGGAAATGTAATATTATTATATTAGGTAGTGTCAGGGAAACAAATAAGTGGGTTCTGCATCAGGATTCACTCCTATAATGTTAGAGTATGTTTGGAAATGTAATATTATTATATTATGTATTGTCAGGGAAACAAAGAAGTGGGTTCTGCATCAGGATTCACTTCTATAATGTTAGAGTATGTTTGGAAATGTAATATTATTATATTAGGTAGTGTCATGAAAACAAAGAAGTGGGTTCTGCATCAGGTTTCAATCCTATAATATTAGAGTGTGTTTGGAAAAGTAATATTATTGTATTAGTGCCAGGGAAACAAAGAACTGGGTTCTGGATCAGGATTCACTCTTATAATGTTAGAGTATTTTGGAAATGTAATATTATTATATTAGGTAGTGTCATGGAAACGATGAAGTGGGTTCTGCATCAGGATTCAGTCTTATAATGTTAGAGTATGTTTGGAAATGTAATATTATTATATTAGGTAGTGTCATGGAAACAAAGAAGTGGGTTCTGCATCAGGATTCACTCCTATAATGTTAGAGTATGTTTGGAGATGTAATATTATTATATTAGGTAGTGTCAGGGAAACAAATAAGTGGGTTCTGCATCAGGATTCACTTCTATAATGTTAGAGCATGTTTGGAAATGTAATATTATTATATTAGGTAGTGTCATGGAAACAAAGATGTGGGTTCTGCATCAGGATTCACTCCTATAATGTTAGAGTATGTTTGGAAATGTAATATTATTATATTAGGTAGTGTCATGAAAACAAAGAAGTGGGTTCTGCATCAGGATTCACTCCTATAATGTTGGAGTATGTTTGGAGATGTAATATTATTTTATTAGGTAGTGTCAGGGAAACAAAGAAGTGGGTTCTGCATCAGGATTCACTTCTATAATGTTAGAGTATGTTTGGAAATGTAATATTATTATATTAGGTAGTGTCATGGAAACAAAGATGTGGGTTCTGCATCAGGATTCACTCCTATAATGTTAGAGTATGTTTGGAAATATAATATTATTATATTAGGTAGTGTCAGGGAAACAAATAAGTGGGTTCTGCATCAGGATTCACTCCTTTAATGTTAGAGTATGTTTGGAAATGTAATATTATTATATTAGGTAGTGTGAGGGAAACAAAGACGTGGGTTCTGCATCAGGATTCAATCCTTTAATGTTAGAGTATGTTTGAAAATGTAATATTATTATATTAGGTAGTGTCAGGGAAACAAAGAAGTGGGTTCTGCATCAGGATTCACTCCTATAATGTTACAGTATGTTTGGAAATGTAATATTAAAATATTAGGTAGTGTCAATGAAACAAATAAGTGGGTTCTGCATCAGGATTCACTCCTATAATGTTGGAGTATGTTTGCAAATGTAATATTATTATATTAAGTAGTGTCAGGGAAACAAAGAAGTGGGTTCTGCATCAGGATTTACTCCTATAATGATAGAGTATGTTTGTAAATGTAATATATTATATTAGGTAGTGTCAGGGAATCAAAGAAGTGGGTTCTGCATCAGGATTCACTCCTATAATGTTAGAGTGTGTTTGGAAATGTAATATTATTATATTAGGTAGTGTCAGGGAAACAAAGAAGTGGTTTCTACAGCAGGATTCACTTCTATAATTTTAGAGTATGTTTGGAAATGTAATATTATTATATTAGGTAGTGTCAGGGAAACGAAGAAGTGAGTTCTGCATCAGGATTCACTCCTATAATGTTAGAGTATGTTTGGAAATGTAATATTATTATATTAGGTACTGTCAGGGAAACAAAGAAATGGGTTCTGCACCACCAAACATTTCCAAGTATGTTTGGAAATGTAATATTATTTTATTAGGTAGTGTCAGGGGAAAAAGTGGGTTCTGGATCAGGATTCATTCCTATAATGTTAGAGTATATTTAGAAAAGTAATATTTTTGTATTAGGTAGTGTCTGGGAAACAAAGAAGTTTGTTCTGGATCAGGATTTACTCCTATAATGTTAGAGTATGTTTGGAGAAGTAATATTATTGTATTAGGTAGGGTCAGTGAAACAAAATAATGTGTTTTATACCAGTAGTTACTATTATAATATAAAGTGCATTCGAAAAATAAGAATAATATTAGGGAATTAAAGTATTTGGTTCAGCATAAGGAACTTTTCTACCTAGTCTCTTATTGTATGGTTTTTATTGTACAGGTACACTTATAATGCTTACAAATAAAATCCATCACTAATTATATATTTCAAAGAATCAGTAAATATAGAAAGTACAAAAAAAATACAATACAGATACTGTTTAAGTTACAATTGCACTTTAAAGGTAATTTTTTAACCATATAAATCTACATAAATAAAAAATACTTTTCAAAATATCATATTATTTCAGGTTGAACATACAAATCTTTTATATAAAATATTTATTATAAACTATAAAACTAAACTTTTTATTTGATAAAACTTTGAAATCACTGTGATATCTAATGTAGTAGACTAAAGGTATTAATTGTTATATGTTTATTGTTCAGTTTTAGAGAAAATATATAGTCTACCATTAATGAATTTAAATTCAGGACCTTTTAACAATAAATTTTACTAATTATTAATGAACTTTTGACAAACATCATGTAGTATAATTTTTCATTGATAATATTTTTTAGATCAAGTTAAAATACTTTTAAAATCTATTGGGTTTGTTATATTTGAAATGGATCAAGATAGTTTTTAAGTATTATTTACTTAACTTGTACTTTCTCTTTCAGTCCACCCACTCTTAGAGCTCAGAGAAGGGTGAGTATAATCTTCTCTGAGCTATCATCAGACACACACTAGAATAAGCAGAAGTTACTTCTGTGACGTCTAGCACCATTAATATATACACACACTTGACAAATAGCCAAGTGTTACACTTTACACTATCAAGATGCTGCAGAGAAATACCTCCATTAGTAGAGGTCATATCTGAGGTAAGCTCTATAGACTTTGTTGGATTGAATTTAGATACCGCGGTCCCTTTGTCATTTTATGACATTTTGTTAGGATTGCTAGGATGTCTTATTTTAGGATTTTTTGTGTAGGATGTTTTGTGTTATTATGAATCTGTTTCAGGTTTTTAGGTCATTTCATAAGTCAACAGGAAACATGAATGTTTTCTTCAAAGTCTTCAATAATAGAAGAGTTTTGACAGATTCATCATTTTCTCCATCATCGAATGGGCTCTTTTAGTTCTAAGCTATTTTAGTCTTAAATTTTTCTCTTATTATGAAACAGGAAACTTTTTAGTTGGTTTTTATGATATCAAAAGAAGAAAAGAAGATCTGATTCTCATTATAAAACAATAAACTTGTTTTGGTTGATTTTTATGACATCAAAAGAAGAAAAGAAGATCTGTGATTTGAGCAGATAGTGAAGAAATGTCCTGCAGAAAATAAATTATGAGAGTAAATAATGTTACTATATGTTTTTAACATTTATGTGTGATTCTGATAAAATACCTTTGCATAAGAGATTGATACAGGGTCGGTTCACTGGGGTGAAGCTATTTATATGAAGCACTAATACTATATGTGTTTCCTCTATATGTATATGAATCCTCTAATAATGTCTCTGATGTAATGGTTGTGTGTATGTGTGGTATGATGTTTGTGCGTGTATGTTGAGGCATTTTTATTGACACCAGTAAAGTTAATGTTCATTTTAATTTTTCAAAAACAGTCTCAGAATTCTTGTTTGGACAGTGCCACTATTCTTTTAGAAAACAGTGTTACATGAAGAGACAATAGGAAAATTGGAGTTAGAGGAGCTTAATAGATATTCAGATTTGGCAGTAGCTAGTCAGAACTGGATACAGACCAATGAAAGAATAACAGAAGGTTAAATAGGTATGTTTATGATATTGAGTCATTTATAATTTGTAGTTTTAAATCACCTCTGGTCCATCTGGATAAATTTTAATATTTATTGATGAATAAAATTTCTTCCAGATCTCTTCTGCTTATCATTAAAATAAAGTTTTATAGGCCATGCTTATACTAGTGTCCCCAAACTTCTGTGATGAAGAAAAATCACCTAGAATCCCAAGTCTGTGACATCTTCGAGCAATTTTTTGATATGGGATATTATTTGGAGTTTGTATGCATTCATAATGAAGAAGTTAAAAATTGTTTTTGTACACATGAAATACCTATGAGACTCAGAGTTAACACAGTTAACTAGGCTACACATTCACCCTTATTACAGACTGCTTTAGCTCACATTAAACGCGATCCATCGCACCATTAGGGGAGCCCTAACAAAAATAGTTAGTGTAATGGTAATTGTATATTCTTTTGAACTACAGTTTTGATGAGCTAGCTATGTATCATTGACCTTATCTGACACCTTTTTTTGATGTTAATCCCATGACTAACGGATTTGCAACGATGTGGAGTGGGGGTAAAGTGTTGCGCCACTGTTCAGTTAGGGCTGTCCTAACAGCGTGATATTTTGTGTCACAGTTTTTAGCAATACGTTTCGTTTTGGGGCCAATCATTATCAAACAATTTTTGTTTCATATGTTCCTAAAAAAAAAACAAACCAATGTAATTAATAATGCTATCAAATTTACATTCAGACGATGGAATTGATCACGAAACAGGAGATTCGTTTAAACCACATGTGATTTTGCTCTACAACTTATCAAAGGAAGGAGTTGATAGAATGGAGAATGCAAGAACTATACTACTTATATAAAGTATAAATGTTTGAAACAGAATTTACACAGAATTTGGTTTCATTTTAGAAAATCTTGGAGGAAAGGCCCCATGATGTTCGTACTGTCAAATAATGAAGAACCGTTATATGAAACAGAAGGGTCATGAATGTAATAGATCAATCTGTCAAGGGCATACTAGATTAAAGGTCTCAATTTGCATGATGACGGCTAGTTTACTAGCTGTCACTCCATTTCAATTCGCTTCATCTAAACATTCCCTGTAAATTTATTTTAAATATTTTCTTACTGCTAAGCTGTTCTAAAATTTGTATATTACATATCTCTTAACCATTTTTTCCTAACAATTTAGACTTTAATGGTTGCTATAATTAATGTGTTTGTAAATGTTAGAGGCTCCCTATACGGCGACCATTTATGTTACAAAACAGGATGCAAACTATCGCGAGTTGATAAAAGAAATTCAGTGCCTATGTGAAAAATTCAGCCGTGAGTTGTCTCCAAATTAATGGGATAATGTTGGGAGGAAAATAAATAGCTAAGAATTTATCTTGTTACCAGAAAATAAAAAGAGATGAAATATTTTATTGAAGTAAAATAACATAAATGAAAGTGCTACATTAAGGTAATGATGAAGTGAAGGGATACTAAAGGAAACTTAACATACAAATTAATATAAAGAATGGTTCGCTTGAATAGGTTTAAGTGTAGTACCTAGCATGTGTTGTAAGTTCTAATATGTGTGATGAAGTGAAAAGGAAATTCATTTGAAGGATAACAAGCTACAAATGCATGGGAAGTATACACATCCCTATAAATGCACCTTACATTATCATTAAGTAGTGAAAGTCCACTCTGACAGTAATGACTTGATACCTACATTACATATATAAAGGCTATGCACTAGTGGCTCACAATTTATATTATCAAAATGATTGTAAAATTAGAGTATAGAATTAGAAGTAAAACTTTTAATACAGCCAACTATATTTCACAGTCACACTTTTATACAGTGACCTACCTGACATCGAGGAGTAATAGAATATACCGTGTATATCTTTAGAGAGTGTTTAAAAAGAAGGATATTTAATATTATTATCAGTTCTCACAAAAGCTATTGGAAAGGTATGCATACAAGTTGGTTGTGTCTTCTCACACAACCAAAGCTATATTATATTAATTTCCTAATTCAGTTTCCTGCGAAAATATTTTAATAACAGTGAATATTCAGTATATTTGTTTACTTCAATAGATCGAGCTATCCTGTTAGAATTTTATACTTTGAAAATGGGATAAACTTCATTTAGACCTTTAAATATTTATTAGGAAGAGTCTATTTTAATTATCTTTAAACCAACTTCCGTCTTTAACATGTCCCATAAGGGACTAAGTTGAAAATTGTAAGTCAATGACAGGAGTATATTTTTTTGTAAAATGTTTTTACTTATATGACACAAATATGGACATGACAAAACACTTTTTATAGTGAAAAGAGGCAAGCAATTCAGCATCACATGGTCAACTTGGGGCTTAAGACTAAATTTTTATTAATAAAAGATGGTTGATGTATGAGTTAAACCATTTATTTTCAAAATAACTGCGACATTTCAAAAGCTAGTTTGCCATTTTAATCAGGCCTAAAGTCGCAGAAATAAAAAAATAAACGTCTACTATATGATATGAGACATGGAATAGTAAATTTTTGTAACCTATTAAATCTATAAATCATCATAAACCTGTACATAAACGAGATGTAGCTATTAAATAACGAGATTGACATTGTAAAATATTTTATTTTTATTTTATACATAATTAGTTATTATCAGCTTCAACATTCACTCATTCTTCAAGACACATGCTGCTTTCTCTTATATAGCTTCCATAGACGCAATCTTTTCCTTTTAATGCAGATTTCACCTTAGGAAACAGACGTCAGATGATTCAAGAACTGGTGAATAAGGTGAATGCTCTAACACAGGGATGCTGTTGATGGCTAGGAACCTCTTGACAGATAAAGCCATCAAGAGAACCCTTGATTTGTCCTTCCATATTTCAGGACATTTTCTCCTTACCTTTTCATGTAATTTAGAGAGTATGTCAAGGTAGTAATATTGATTAATTGTTTGACCTTCAGGAATGCAATGAAGGTACAAAACCCCCACGGATATTGAAATAACAATCATCTTTGCTTTAAGTTTTGACTAGCCCATTCCAGCTTTTTTGGCTCTTGGTGAAGTTGGGCTCTTCCAGTGCATGGATTGGCGTTTTGTTCCGGGATCATAAGTAAAAGTTCCAGTAGCAGTTTTCCAAGTTTTATAGAGAAATTTCACAATAACTCGTTGGTTTGCTATTACACTAACCATTCAGCAAAACAAAAAAATAAGGGGAACAAAGGCTTTGATTAAATGGTGTTGTTTACAGACTAACTGCCTGCTAAAGAGAAAGGTTCACACTAAAACAGCTGTTGAACAATGGTGGTTGGCGCATGCTTCCTTGATCCACAGCAGTGTCAAACTTGTTATTTAATAGTCACACCTCGTATATAACAAGCTGTCAAAACGTAATTGTTATTTTGAAAAGTGTAATTGACTCATATATCAACCGTATTTTGATCTTGTGCTCAATAAACAGGCTTCAATTACGAGGTGTCGAGGTGCCATTTCTCTGGGTGCCTGGTCACTGCGGAATATTCGGAAACACTAAAGCAGATGAAGATGGAAAAGTTAACTACAAGTATGGTGCCATTAACACAACGTGTGATGGCATCAGATTTTTATGAAATGTTGAAACTACAATATTCCCCGTTTTGAACGAAGAATGGCAAAATGTAAATGGTAACAAGCTGAGGCACATTAAGAATACCGTCCGATCATGGAGGTCATCTGTTCGTTCGAATCGTGGGAGGAAGTGGGGGTTACTTGTCTTCGCAACGGCCACTCTTTGTTAACGCATGGATGGTTAATGCAGCAAGAGGATCCACCTCTATATCAGTTTTATAGAAGTACCACCACAGTCAAGCACATTCTGCTTGATTGTGTTGAGTTGATTGATCAGTAAATAAGCTACGATCCTCGAGGTAGTTTAAAGGTGGTTTTAAGGGACGTTGCCACAGCTATCAACCGAGTTATTGCTTTCAAGCCAGCTGAATGTATTAAAATTTTGTAAAATTTTAATTTCTTTAGTTTCAGATACTTAAAATTAGTTTTAACTATTTATTTTATTTTGGTTAGTTTCACTTATGGAAATTTCATTTTAAATAACACTCGAGGTAGGCGATGATAACCTTGATTGATTTTTCGTCTGGAGAAAAAAAAAATTATTAATATCAAGACTTGTGAGTGTATATATACAAATTAATACTATATCGTTGTTTAAATAGCAAACCTTATCCTCAGGGAACTTTTATTTTGGTAATAGGTAGGCTGTTGACTGAAATTTGTCCATCCATAAACTGTCCTTGTCATAAGATCAATAATAAAAATAACAGCTTTTTTTAATATTGTTGTGCAACACCTTTTAAAACAATTTTTTAAGATTTATAATTATATTCAGTTTTGTTAGCTGTAAGTATTAAAAAAATTACATTACATTACATTTTGAATTAGACAATTCAAATACCATGATAAGAAAATAGGAGATGATATAATATATAATGTTTCAATGATTCATGTCATAATTTTAGTGGTATTACTACAAAATCCTAACATTGTGAGTTCATGTACAGCTGTTTATTTATTTAATAATAGCTCTATTTAAAAAAAGATTGGGAACACTGATGAACTACCTACAGATTTTCTTTCTAACCTTTTGCATACTAAAGAATACAAAATTCATTTAACTTACATATTGTTCCTGTGGTCCTTAATTATTGCAATATACAGTACTGTACTCTGGTTTATGAAATCTTTGTATTTCATGAAGAAGTCATCTTGAAAATTGTAGAAATTCCATAAAAAGAACAAGAATTCTAAAATACAACGTCAAGCGCTCAGAGGTGCAATGTTTTAGAATAAAATACCCAATGCTACCAATAAAAACCCAAAATCCCAATAAAAACCCCCAATGCTAGAAAAGTAATAAAAAAATAACTAATATAAAAAGCTACCTAAGATTAAACCTTTACGTATATTTCCTTGGCCATGTGATCATCAACAAAGAGTCTTATTACAAAATTATAATATAGAATACAATAATTTACAAACTAGAATGACGCCAACCCTTCTCCGTCTCCTCTCTGCCTTCGACTAACAAACAACGGTCTGCCATCTTGAGCCATGTCAGTAGTATAAACTATAGGCAATAAGAATATATAGAATAAAAATAATGCAACAAATATATTTAAAATAAAACTAATAAAGCAAAGAATATAAAGGTGAGTTAGGCCCTTTATCTATACTCATTAATGTATCATTTGATCTAACCATCAAAGGTTTAATCTTAGGTAAATTTTAATATTACTTGCTTTTTTATTTGTTGATTCCATCTTCTCGTGAGCTACTAGTTCTCACAAAACACTTGCAACTAAAAACTTGTGAATATTTACAAACTTGTCTATTGCAGCACTTACTTATATTTGTTGATTCCATCTTCTCGTGAGCTGCTAGTTCTCACTAAACACTTGCAACTAAAAACTTGTGAATATTTACAAACTTGCCTATTGCAGCACTTGCTTATATTTGTTGAGGATGGCCGTTTCGGGGGATGTGTCCCATTGTCAACTTATCCGTAACTGATCTCAAGGTTTACGTAGGTTAAGGTATTAGGGTGGGGTGGGATATTATGGTGGTGTGGGTGTATTTTGTGAATATTAGGAGTTATTATGTCAAAAAGGGTGTGTGAGTTGTAATGTAATTGTGTATTGAGTATGTGTGTAGGGTATAGTTTGAAGTCTCTGTATATTTCTTATTGTTTGGTTGTGTAGCGTTGGTTATTTCTGTGTTGTCTATGAAGAATTAGTAGGTAAGATGTTATGTCTATGTAGTCATATTTTGTGGAGTTGAGATGATCGGCGAAGTTTGATTGGTAGTTATTGTTGGTTAGTGATGAATTTTGTAAGATCCATTATTATGCTTTAAACATTTAGTTAGAAAAACATGTGTCACAAATTTTTGTTCTTTTGTTTTTCTAGAAAAGAGATAGCCTACATAAGGACCAACATTAGAATGAAAACATCGTCCTCCTCAACCTCATCAAGGCAACAACTATCAACTCTTTAACTATGGTCATCCTCTATATTTAGTGCTACAAGCAGTGACTTTGATCTGAATTTTAGGTAAGTTTATCTATATAAACTTTTTTGTAATATTTTCAATTCAATTTTCTCTTGGTGACGATAGCAGCATCTAAAATGTCTAGTTTCTTAAAACATATGTGTTTAGTCATTAATCTGGCAGTCATTATCCCAAACTGGAACTTCTTTTATGGCTGTGAAAAAAGGTATTATTTTTTTATCAACTATAGAATAATATAATGAAATAATATTTGGCACATAACTTTACCAAATGATTTTTTCATTAACAAAATTTGTTCCTTTACTTTAATTGCTTATATCCCTTGTACCATATGACTTACGTATAAATAAAAATTTTATAAAATGTTCATTGATTCACTGGGATAAAAAATTGTTCTATGTGTATAAGATCAAATGAAAAACAAGGATTATACATAAAATAAAACGATGCACAGGTCTGGCTTTTTTGCTATTGTGGAGAAGATTTTTTTTTTGTTATAAAAAAATACAATACAAATTTAATATATCATTGTTTTTGTTATAAACTAGAGAATAATATGACATAACATATTCTACATATGTTTATCTGAAATTCTTTTTTTTTATTTGTACAAAAAAATATATAAAAATAAAATGGTTTTCACTTATATATTTAGCTATTAACCATACAACATAAGGAAGAAATTTGAAATGTATGTTAAATCTTCACTAAACACTTTTGAATGTTTACAAACTTGCCAATAGTAGCCCTTCCTTATATTTGTAACTGATCTCAAAGTTTACGTAGGTTAGGGTGTTAGGGTGGGGGTGGGAAATTATAGTGGTGTGGGTGTATTTTGTGTGTTTTAGGGCTTATGATGTCAGAAAGTATGTGGAGTTGTAATGTAGTTGTGTATTGAGTGTGTGTGTAGGGTGTAGTTTGAAGTGTCTGTATATTTCGTATTGTTCGGTTGTGTAGCGTTGGTTATTTCTGTCTTGTTTATGAAGAATTTGTAGGTTAGATGTTATGTTTATGTAGTCATGCTTTTTGGGGTTGAGATGATCGGCGAAGTTTGATTGGTAGTTATTGTTTTTTAGTGCTTTTATATGTTCTTGGTAATGTTTGTAATCAAACTTCGTCGATCATCTCAACTCCAGATCCATGCTTCATAGACTTAAAGAAGTTCCAATGACCACAGAAACCATAAACTAAGAACTAGACACAATTAAATATTTAGCATACTCAAATGGATAGAACACTACAATAATAGACAAACTATGGTACAAAATACATAAAAACACTAAAATTAACACTACAGACAAGGAAAACAAACACATCACATTACCATACATAAACAAAACAACAAATAAAATAACCCACAAATTTCAAAAATCAGGATACAAAATAGCGTACAAAACTAATAACAAGTTACAATACAAAATACAACAAAGACAAACTACAACCACCAGGCGTATACAAACTAAACTGCAACAAATGTAAGAAATTCTACATTGAACAAACAGGTCGTAGCTTTAAACAGAGAGTCGAGGAACATAAACAGAACACCAACTCAGCATCTTAGCAAACACAATACAAATCACACACACTCTTTGATACTATTGAAAACCTGCTTTTAAAACCGTCATCGCTTGACCCAACATCTCCAAGCAGAAGACACTGATGAAGATCGCCACATGGCGATCAAAAACGTTATCTCAGATAATTTTAACAAATTTACAAAATTTAGGAAGTTTGGATGAACTTTTAGTCAATAGTCATAAACTATTGTTAAAGTGATTACCGAACGTAATGGACTACAAATTTAAAGAATCATAAATATTTTTATCCTATAAATGGGTCATATTGAGAATATTATACAAGATTATGACGGACAAAATTTCAATAAATGTCAACAAAAAGTTGGTTAAATATTATGCAAGTAAAGATTATTACATCTGTAAACAATATGTGATAAACTAAGGGCAAAAATATGATAATAATGGTTTTTGAAAGAAATATATTAAAACTAAGTTAAAGATAACTGCACCTTTTATATTTGTTGATTCCATTTCACACGAGTTCCTAGTTTTCACTAAATCACTTGTAAATATTTTACAAACTTGCCTATAGTAGCATGTACTTACATTTGTTCAGAACGGGTGTTTCTCAACAATGGGACACATTTCTCAAAAAATATAAGTAAGTGCTACTATAGGCAAGTTTGTAAAATATTTACATGTGTTTTAGTGAGCTTTTTACTAATTTGAATATCAAGAAATTTATAAGAGAAGTATTTTTATAGAAGCTACAAAAAAAAACAAACATATTGAGTATATTAACTCAAGAATGGTAGTTAAAAGAAATAAGTTGTTATAAAATATTAAATGAATATTATATGTTTATGATGCAGCATAAAAATAATCTTATACCAGCTGATTTGTCTGTTTCAGGTTTGAAAGTCACAGCTGGGTGAGTCCAACTGATTTCTCTGTTTCAGGTTTCAAAGTCGCAGCTGGGCGAGTCTTAGATAGTGTCTGGCATGTCAGCTCAACTTACATTGCCATGATACCTTACTTATTTTCTGCATGTGCATGTTTTATTTGGGTTAGTGGGTGGACTTAATTACATTGTCTTAGATGGGAAGATGTAGTTAATTGCATGATGTACTTGATTGCACGATGTTGGTAATTGCATGATGTAGTTAGTTGATATTTACCCTCTTTGTCTCTGTTCCCTGTTATAAATAAGATACTGTGATAAGTCCTTTATAATGGAATAGAAGTTTGTTGGCCTCCCTTCGGTGTTATTGTTTTTAGTAACTCTCTTTTTGTCTAATTTTAAAACTACTTAACTAAGTGAATACGTAATTGCTTACTTGCTGACGCATTTCAAAACATTTGTTCCTTTTATAAAGATAACCCTCTACTCGAGTAGTTAAGTATTTTTAAAATTAGTTAAATCAGTGAATTCAAGATGATTACATCAAGCAACTTCTCTTTTTGTGTTCAATTATGCAACATGGTAATGTCCTCTACTTAACCACACATACTCTACACAAAAATAACTAACAAACTTCTGTTTCATTACATATTTCAGTAAACACTAAACATTAAAATATGAAATTATTCTTGCCAAGAACAGAGGGCCCTCTTTTATGGTGTAGTATGCTAGATTTTGTATGTTAGATTTTGTGCTAGATTTGATTTAATATACTTATATTAAGAGGTTTGTATTTTTGTTTTAGTTTTAATATTTTAAGTAACAAGTATTATGTATCATAACAAATGTTGTTATGACAAAAATATATAACAAATATTGTTATATTGATAGGAGGTAATTAACAAATATTGTTAAAATCTATTTTTTCTGAATTTTTTGGAACATGTTGAGAAGATGAAAAACAAATGACTTTCATCAGGAACAAAATAATGGTAAGTAAATTAATACACATTTATTTCTGCTGCTTTGTTTTTAGAAGAAATACTTATAAAGTTTGTTTCAGTATGATCTAGGCACTTCATCTGAACAGTACCTTAGTGTGACATGACTGGAAATCGACCTGAAGCGCTGAACGATCAACAAAAGGTGGAGGCCCAGATAATGAGAGGTGTGTACAAGAATGTGTTGTTAAAAGACAGTCAAGAAATATTATCATCACCTAAATATTTAAATGTAGTAATTACACTAGTGATGTTTAAGAATCGTCCCATTTTCTAATAAAATAGTCAAATGGTTAAAATTAAAAATAACTTTTGAAACTACCATCATTAAGCCATAATTCTTTTTATTTATTTCATGTTATGATGTCCTAGCTTTTTTTATCACGGTCAGCTATGAAGAGTGAGAAAGGATTTTGAATAATATGATTAGGATAGGGTTATACAGCTCCCTGGTATAAAACATCACCTGTGGAAGGTCTTCTAGCTAAAGTAAATCTATTCTCTATTATAATTGTGAAAATAGTCATAATAAGAAAAGGGTTCCTATACTTCTTTGTAAGAAGGGTAAGAGAAATAAAGTGAAGTAAGGGTCAATCCCCTGATACTGGGAAAAGGAGAAAGTTATGGTTAAACGCTAAGAGGCAGTGTCATCTCATAACTGTTGTACTACTCATAGAAAAGCATTTTATATTTCTTACAGAGTAAAATTTCGTATCTCATTTCAAAGATGGAAACAAATATTATTTGTGTAAAAAAAGTCATAACATAGCTTTTTATCATGTATTTTTAAAAAAATCGTTTGTACCTCCTTACATGTAGATGTTTCTTCTGTTGCATAATTCTTTTCGGATTAAGCTAATAAAACAGTTTTTATCAGCAAGTGTCACATAAATATACAGGTTGCCCCATATAAAAGTAGCCCCATAAATAAAATGTAACACAATTAAAATTATATTTGTTTATTTATGACATATCCTGGATTGTTGTAACAATTTACAAATATCATTTACTATTTTGTTCAATAGTCGTAATAGTTGTAATAGTGGGTATGCAGTTTGTGATCGAGAGCTTTTCATCTTCAATGGTTTTTGGATTGCTGGCATATATTTTATTCTTTAAATTCCCCCGTGAGTAATAATTAGGAGACAAATCCAGTGATCGCGATGGCCCTAAACCTGAGGGGATAGTACTCTCATAGGTAAAAACACATCGCACACAAGCTAGTGATCCACAAGGTGTGTGACAAGTCTTGTTGGTAAGAAGAATATGTAATTTCGTGTGGTATTAGCTAATTAATAATTTTATAGAAAATCTCCATGTAGATATCGGTAGAAACGTTATACAATCTATAAAAGTATAAACGCTAAGTTACTTTTATGTGTGACACCACGAATGTTAAAGTGTATAGATAAAAATAGTTTCCACTGTCACTTTTTTTAAAAGCAAAATATTTTAATTAAAGTACTTATAAATTTATCTGTACTATTGAAACTTTTGCAAAAGTTAGTCTTCCCGTCATTGTGTTTAATATTATTAATTATGAAACACAGTAACCTAAATATTTTCTTTAAATATTGTATTAGTATTTATTTTTCTTTAGACTGAATAAAAGATTTGTCCTTGGATTCAATCCATTTCTTTGGTTCAATTCGTATAATATGGTTTTTGTTTTTTATTATATTAGTGACTTTATATTTTTGTATTCCATTTTCAACCTATAGCTCCTAACTCACACGTAAAGACTTGGAAATATATTAATGTATGCCACTGTCAATATTTTCCTTACTTTTGGTTGTTGTAGAAGAGTTACAGCCTGAATATATTCTTCTTCATTTCTTTTACACCTCTTTTACCCAATTACACAACAGTTCTCAGAACATGATCAACATCTAAGTCATCTTGGAAAGTTTTATTAAGAACATTATCATCAATTAGTACTTAACCTATATTCATCTGATACACATCTCCCAACAACATCAACTTCTACAATAAACACAGAGTTCTACATTTTGGCAAGTTTATAGTTTAATTGCTAGCAAAAGCACATTACTTTGTTGTTCAAGTTCAAAGCTAAACCAAAAATCAGTTCTTTTGAATTATTATTTCAAAGACTAATGTATCCTTCTTAATTCCAGAACTTTTTTTACTAAATGTATGTGGTGGGTTTTTAAAGTTTATACACTAAAACAAAAGAAGCTATTATTACAATAACTTCAATGGTTTTGTTCTGAAATACCATACCCAACAGTCTAAACTTATAAGATTATGAGTAATTATTGCATAGCTGTGTGAATACTTATGAACTTATTTGCTGGCGCGTTTCAAAACATTTGTTTCATTGAAGAAGCCAACCCGCTACTGCCAGTGGTTGCTGGACATATGATTTATAAGGTTGGAGAGGGTTTGGGTTAAGCAGGTTGTTTACTGTGTAATGGGATAAGGTGTTAGATTGGAATTGTGTGTGAACGTTTAGGATATGTTGTTTTTTTTGTTGTGTGATGTTTGAATATTTAAAATTTTTCTGTAGTGGTTAGTTTTTTATTATGGTTTAATACTCAGTTTATGTTGTTGATGAAACAAAAATTAAAAATCCAGCTACACAACACATATACAGAACCCCCAATACATACACAAGCATCCATACTAATTTAAATATTCTCCACATATTAAACCATAGTAAATGAACTAATCATTACAGAAAAATTAAATATTCAAACATTACACAACACAAAAAACAGCATATCTTAATAATCACAACCACTTCGAATCTAACACTTTATTCCATTATATAGTGAACAACCCTCCCCCTCATAAATCATAGGTCTTGCAACCTTCAGCGATCGCCAGGAGTAGCAGGTCAGCTTTGTCAATAAAATGATAGTTTGGAAACACGCCAGCAAGTAAGTTCATAATTATTCACAATAGTTACTTATGATTTATTATAAAATTATAGTACAATAAAACTTCCAACCAACAAATATTGTTCGTATCTGATCAAAATACCATTGCAAAAGTAACAATTTCTCATCCTTTTAAGTAGGGTAAACGGGAAGAAATTTCACCACAAAATACAAGGAGTACATAAACACACACAACCTAATCCTAATTTCAGCATACTTATGCAAAATGCATTACACACATACACCAACATTGACACAAACCTGAAAGTTCTATACTTTACCAATATAAGCAGTAAACTGAACATTACAGAACATTTTGAAATAATGTGTACAAACACCACAAACATCAAAGAGACTACATAGCTAGTGACAGAACACACGGTTAAAAATACAATAAAACACTATATACAAATAAATAATCAACTCAGAACAGCCCCACATTACAGAACATCAAAATACCACTTATCTGAGCAGACAATCTTGTCCATGACTTGCAACATTCAACAAGGGAAGTGTATTAAAGGCATTGTATTGACTAAGTGGAAACATGTCTGCTGACAAATATCAGGAAGTAATATTTTTATTACAAGTCAGATTCAAATATGTTTATTCCTTTGAATATAAAGAGTAAATGCACCTGCTCATACTTAAGAGTGTTATTGTTGAGAGAGATTTGATAGATGATTCTTTTGCAATGGGACTGAGGATTGAAAACGTTATCAAAAGTTAGAGTCATTTTGTAACATGGGAGTGTCAATAAGAAGATGTTTGGCTGCACTACTTAGCTTAAGGGATATAATATGTTTTGTCTGTAAATTGTTCTAAGTGCTTGTATTGTTTCTAGAATCTGCAGCTGCAGCTTCCCTCCTCTTTCTGACCCTCTGTAAGTATTGAAATTTATAAACATAATTTAGTATTTTTCAAAAATAGTTACTTTATAGCTTTTACAGCCTAAAAAATTATTTTAAATAAGAAAATTATGTAAAATTAAAAATAATAAACAGGATAGATGGAAATGAGAATTAATTTTTTTTTTCAACTGTTCAACAACACACTTTTATTTTGAAATGATCTGAAAATGATAAAATACTATTTTTGTTTTATTAAGGAACACTGAAATATTTTTTAACTAATGCTAAAAGTGTGAGGCTGTTTTAGTTTGTATAAATTGCTTCTTATTTGAATATCAGGTTTTTTCCAAGTTAGAAAAATCATTGGACAAACCTAATCAATATCATTATACAAACTATAACTTGATATAAAATTTGTATTTGTTACTATAATTTATAGAAAACATTGTTCATTACAACAAATGAATAGATATTCTAAATTAAAACAACATAATATTTACAATATTACATAAACTGCATTTTTGTTAATAATAACAATTATTTTTATAGTATAAACATGTAATGTAAATTTATTGTTAACTTGTTTTTTTGTTTTAGTGGGTGTGAAGCTGGGCGCCTCCCCATGGTGCACCCGGGGTAACGCTAAACGTTCAACAACCTGTTTTCTATCAATACATATGAAGGTAATTATACTATATTTAAAATATGTCTTAACTATAATATTTTAATACCTTTGCTATTTCGCACACACACACAATTGTATAATACATATATAATTCCTGCTTACTTACTTCATACTTACAGATACTTACTTCATTTTCATTAAGACCGCTGCCATGTAATAAACCACCAGCATTAGCGACCAGAACCACCAACACCTAAATCATCACCACCAATTGCAAACTAAGTCTTTCAACCAGGTGAATTTATTTTTCCATTTCAAGTTTTTAAAAGTACATATTAGTCTCGCAAGAAACAAGATTAGTTTAATTTATAGATTCGGCTAATATAATGTAGAAAATTAAAAACACTTTATCTCAACTGTAGAATATTATCTGTATTTTAGCTCTATTTTTCCTAGAATTGTTATTATGCTGTTAGCAGGCAGGTTTCGAAAGGTTTTCAATAATCAGTTGATTTATTATGTTTTTTCCAAATAAATTATAAATATGTAGTCATGTTTAAATATAGAGTCAAAGATATTTATTTTAATATTGCAACATTTCGGGTTTCAATATTAAAAAGTGGGTTTATTTTAAACTAGGGCTGAATACTTATAAATATAATATTATAATATCCCTATATTTGTCCTCGACTGGTGGCTCTGGTTGGAGCTGGTAAAGGTGTCGACCGGTAGACTCTTTTTCCCAATTTTCACACTAAAGTTTTTGGGAAAATTCCCTGCTTACACTTTTGCAATGTAGCAGGGAGTGTTTGCCTTCATCTGTAGGTCCCAGGGTTGAGGCTGTTTTCGCAATTTTGTCATCCTTTTCGTTTCCGGGTACACCGCAATGGGCAGGTACCCATTGAAGAGGTCATCCCTTCCCGCAATCCACTAGTTCTAGGATGGTTTTTCTTATTTCTGATATTCGAAACAAGTATGAACTTGTAGAGTTATTTAACAATGACTGAAGGGCGACTTTAGAATCCGATAGGGCGCATATTTTTGAATTGCCCTTTAAATCCACACAGCTAGTCAGGGCTGCACTTATAGCCAAAAGCCCTATCCATGCTGGAATTGGAATTAACTGGGATGTAAAAATAGTCTCCGTTCGATTCATTATAGTAATCTGCCCCCAATTAGCTCTTCTCCTGGTCGAGCGAGCCGTACAACGAATTTCTGGAGGCCGTGACGGCAGTTGAAAAGGATATTTTCGATGTTTTGAAAATACGTTGCATGAAGACGGCTAGACTCCGAGAGCTACATGCAATCTTGAAAGATATATTTTATAAGTAGACGCTGTGACTGTTGCGGTTCATTAATAGAATGGGTGCGAAACGGGACACACCTGTTGGTTGTAAACGCGGTGTCGTAAAGACAGGACGCGGACTAGTGTCTGGAGTTTTAAATAAAGCCATCGATTTACTACCAGTCGAGTACCTTCGTACAATTATTGCGGACCGGGAACAAAACTGAAAAATCGCTTGGCGCTCTGTGATAAAGGTATAAATCCGTTGGATGACGCCTGTAAACAGCACGATATCGCATACAGCAATTACAGTGATTCGGATAACAGACGCGTAGCCGACGGAATATAAGCGGGGAAAGCTTGGGGCAGAGTCAAAGCGGGTGACGCATCGCTCGGTGAACGAGCTGCTGCTGTGGCCGTAGCGGCGGCAATGAAAGCCAAGACGGCATTTGGTGGGGGTAAAAAACGTCGTCTTCGTCAGCCTACCGTTCAACAGCTGCTGAAACGTCTGCAAGGCAAAGGGCTTTACTTGAAACCGTACAAGAAACAGGTCGCGGGAAGAAAGGATGTACGAAAAAAAACTTCGATAGATTGTATACCCGTTAGACCGTTGACTAATATAGATCTGGAGACATACGCTTTAGCCATGGGAGTACCGTGGTTCAGAGGTGTATACATGAGAGACACAAAACCTGCACGACCTTTAAGAAACGAATCGGCTATCGTGAATTTGGATAGTATAACCGGCTCCGGGACCCATTGGGTATGTTACAAAAAAAGAGGAAACTCTATAGAGTACTATGATAGTTTCGGGAATCTGCGACCGCCAATTGAGCTAAGTAGGTATTTTGGTGAAGACGCCAACGTACACTATAACTACAGGAGGCATAAAAAGACAACTCAGTCGTTTGCGGTCATTTGTGTTTAAAGTTTCTCACGTCATGAGTATAGTGCTAACAGATCGCACACCTCTTTTGTTATGTGACTTTTTCTTGCCAATTGATGTTTCAAAAGGCGAGTGGGAAATAGGTTTTATCGATCTGGCAACATACAATTCGATACCGAACATCGTTGAGAATGTAAACAACCGTTTTCATTATGGTGATGATAATGATATTCACACTATTTCATTACCGACCGGATCCTACGAAATATCCGATATTGAGAGGTATATTAAATCGAAACTCGTTGACGATACTGTTTTAGTATTGACACCTAATAATAACACACTCAAAGTTGAGATAAAATGTTCGCACGCGATCTTTTTCTACAAGGCCATGTCTATAGGCCAGCTGATGGGGTTCAGCGAGAAGAAATTAGAGGCAAATTAAAAATACTCTTCTGATCGGCCGGTAGATATCATCAGGGTTAACGTGATTCGCGTGGATTGCAATGTGGTCGTCGGATCGTTTCAAAACGGCATAGAATGCCATACTTTGCACGAATTTTATCCGCAGGTACCGCCCGGTTATAAGATTGTAGAAGTCCCGCAGAGCGTAATATATTTACCTGTCAACGTAAGCGTCATTCCTAATATCACCGTAAGTCTAAGAGATCAGAACGGTGATACAATCGACTTTCGTGGAGAAGTCATTTCCGTACGATTACATTTACGAAGACGCCAAATGGGTCTAATATTTAACGAGCGCTTGTATAAGTGGGTGGCAGTTTACGTCCGACGACGGCACAGTTAACACTGCGAAACGTTAAATTTCTCAGATATTTGGGTTTTAAAGTGAACAATGGAGAACCTTTTGGCAATCGACTCTAGCGCCGAGTACGACAACACCCTTAACGGGCTGGAGTACCATACTCATCGGCCGTACTCGTCCGCTACGTTTGGTAATAACGATGAAATTCGTATCCCCATTCATCAGCAAGATGTAATTACGATTCCATTTCAGAGCACGTTGCATATAAGAGGTACGTTGAAGGCTACAAAAAACGGAGAGGTGACCGCTGAAGTGTCTTTGGTAAATAACGCTATAGCTTTTCTTTTTGACGATATGAGATACGAGATCGGAGGCAACGAGATAGACAGAACCAGGAATGTCGGCAAAACGATAGCCATCAAGAACTTGCTTTCGTTGCGCGAAAACGAGAAAAATAAACTCGGAAATTGCGGTTGGCTAGGAGTGGGTAAAACAGATAACGACTGCAAAGAGTTCAACGTGGTTATACCGTTGCGTATGCTGATGGGGTTTTTCGAGGATTACAATAGAATTGTAGTCAACGTGAAACTGGAGCTCGTCCTTTTGCGTTCATCCTCAAATTTTAACGCAATAGTTAGCGCAGATGCGACAGATATTGATCTGAAAATAAATACTATCTATTGGCGAGTTACACACGTCACCGTAGCCGACCCGATAAAATTAAAACATTTGAAGATGATTGAACGCGATATCACCGTTCACGTGCCACACCGAAAATGGGAACTAATAGAATATCCCGGTTTACCTGCGACGAAGCAACTCACCTGGACTGTAAAGACCGCTTCGCAGCTGGAAAAACCTCGTTACGTAATTTTCGCTATGCAAACCGATCGCAAAAACAAGATTAAGTCTAACGCTTCAGAGTTTGACGATTACAAGGTAACGGATGTAAAGTTGTATCTCAACTCTCAGTACTTTCCCTACGATAATATTCTCGGCGACACCGACATTTTGTACGACATGTACGTTAGATTTCAACAGTCCTATTATTTACGCGAGCCATCACCCTGTCTAGACTTGTCTACCTTGAAAGGGAAAGCACCGATTTTTGTAATCGATTGTTCGAAACAAAACGATACGATAAAATCAGGGCCTGTAGGTGTGAGACTTGAAATCGAGGCGTCTGACAATATTCCGCCTAATACTTCCGGTTACTGCTTTGTTATTCACGATTCGCATATTGTCTATAACCTGCTATCTGGTGTTGTTAAAAAGATTACGTTATCTGTGACGACGCGATAAATTACCCGATTTGTGTGCATTTAGTCTCAGTTGCGGCTTGTACTCTCAGACGGGTTGAAACATGCAAGCTGTGGTTGAGTTTCATGCTTTCATCGACAACGCGGGTAAATACATTGTCAAGGAACTGGCTGTGGTTGCCGAACACTAACACAGTGTTACAATTTTCAAGCCGCCTTACAGATTTCACAATTTAAACGAGTCAGCGCAAAAGTCTGCTCGTTGGTTACAGTCGCGCTATCACCGTATCGGCTGGTACGAGGGTAGCATACCTTTTAACGAAGACACTATGCGAAAGATGTTTGCACAGTTTGACACCATATTCACAAAGGGTTTGGAGAAGGCTAGATTTCTAAGGCAGTTTCACACAGATGTACGTGAGTTGCCCAATGAGAAGCACGACGTCTCTTGTAAATACTATAAATGTATATTACCTCAGCATAATAATGATGTAGATTGTAGATGCGCTCTGCGCAGTGCTAAATACTACTACGATCTGCTCCTAGTGTAGTGTCACTTGCGTGAAGATAATTCTTGTGTGTCTGGGTCACTGGCGTGGAGTTAATTCTTCCGTAAACCTATGTGTGTGTCACTGGCGTGGAGTTAAACTTGTGTGTGTGTGTGGGTCACTGGCGTCGAGTTAATTCTTCCGTAAACCAAAGTGTGTCTGGGTCACTGGCGTGGAGTTAATTCTTCCGTAAACCAAAGTGTGTTTGGGGTCACTGGCGCGGAGTTAATTCTTCCGTAAACCTGTGTGTGTGTGTGTCACTGGTGTGGAGTTAACCCTGTGTGTGTCTGGGTCACTGGCGCGGAGTAAATTCTCCCGTAAACCTATGTGTGTCTGGGTCACTGGCGTGGAGTTAATTCTTCCGTAAACCTATGTGTGTGTCACTGGCGTGGAGTTAAACTTGTGTGTGTGTGGGTCACTGGCGTCGAGTTAATTCTTCCGTAAACCAAAGTGTGTTTGGGGTCACTGGCGCGGAGTTAATTCTTCCGTAAACCTGTGTGTGTGTGTGTGTGTCACTGGTGTGGAGTTAACCCTGTGTGTGTCTGGGTCACTGGCGCGGAGTTAATTCTCCCGTAAACCTATGTGTGTCTGGGTCACTGGCGTGGAGTTAATTCTTCCGTAAACCTGAGTGTATTCACGTGTGGAGCAGATTAAAAAATTTAAAAATAGAAAAATACAACAAAATATAAAAATTAAAAATTCAAAAAACTTTTCAGGAGACTACATTTTGTCATGGAGTGGTAGTCACTTAGGAGTAGCGTTGGTTTGGGGCTACTTCCCAAGGGGCAAGCCTTCTACTTGCCCCGGCTTGTAATGCGGGCATTGAATCGGCTTCACTGATTCAGTTGGCGGTCCTAACCCCGTGAAAACTGCAGAAGGCAAGCGTAGCGACATCTTGAGAGGTCGATGGGGTATCTCAGATCGAGGGCAGTCGTTTGATTGATGTCGCACGGTAGGTGTAATAATCATTAAATTGTATTATTATTATTGTGTATCAGTTTTTTTTTGTTGCTATATTGTTTTCGATCTTGTATTTTTAGAGACATTCGAGCTGGCTCAGACCGTATTGGGATTGGTCGGTGGATAGCAGTCTCTACAAAACTATTTTGGTATGCGTTGGTAGCTATGTATATATTGTCTAGGCTCATATCATATAGGCTACTTATCGGATACTATGTGTTAACACATCGTCAAGCTATCCATCGGATACTATGTGTTAGCCAATAGCTATTGTGGTACAGTAGCTATCTTTATGGAGATATTGTCTATAGCTCAGGTCATAAGGGCTTTGGCCAGTGGTTTACCGACATAGTAGGCCCTTGTAGGGATTCATGTATGTCGGCTTAGCATAGTGTGTATGTAGGCTTACATGCATATTTGTTTAACACATTATGTGGGCTATCATATATACAGGCTTAACATAGTATATATGCCCACACACCTTACAGCGACCGTTTGCGTTGTAATGCTTAAGCCTACCGGGCCCCTGCAATGTGATTAGTCGATTCAGCTTGTTGGCTATTTGAACTCAGTGTATAATTTTTAGTCGGTTAAGATTAGCGTTTAGTTGGAATGTTGGTCGTTTGATCTAACCGATCATTTTTTGGGCAATTTCATATATTATTTGATAACCACCCCCACTTAATGCCAGATTCCAGGGTTACTTTACCTATGGGCAGTCTTCGGGATGCCTTTTACCTGAGGCCTTGCTCCGTGTTAGCTTTACCTAAGGCCTGGGTGGTTTTACCTCAAGCACGACTCCAGGGTGACTTTACCTATGGTCTGACTCCAAGGTAGCTTTACCTAAGACTTGGGGGAAGTATTTGTCTTAGTCGAGAGGCTGAAATAGATATAGCAACCATCCTGAACCTAAAGCCCGACTCTTGGGTAGCTTTACCTAAGGCATGGCTTGGGGTTGGCTTTACCTGAGGCCTGGCTCCTAGATGGCATTGCCTCAAGCACGACTCCAGGGTGACTTTACCTAACACCCGACACCATGGTAGCTTCACCTAAAGTCTACCTCCAAAGAGGCTTTACCTAAGGCCAGGCTCCTAGGTAGCTTGACCTTAGGCCTGGCTCCTGGGTGTCTCTAGGTAAGGCCCGGATTCGGGATGGTTTTACCTGAGGCCATGCTCCGTATAGACTATACCTAAGTCCTGGGTGACTTTACCTTGAGCACGACTCCGGGGTGACTTTACCGAAGGTCTGACACCTGGGTGGCTTTACTTTGGGGCTGGCTTCGGGTTGGCCCTACCTAAGTCCATGCTCCAAGGTAACTTTACCTAAGGCATGGTTCCTGGGTGACTTTTACCTAGGATCCGTTCATTTTTGGCAATCTGAAAACAACCCCCCGGTGAACCCACCCCGCAACAGTCCATACTGAACTCTAGACATATCCCATACGGTCATTTGATCCAACCGATCAATTTTTGGCATTTTCATATATTATTTAAAAACTACCCCCAGGTGAAACCACCCCCAACTATAGCGATATTGCACTCTAGACTCACCCTATCAGTCAAGACACATTTTTCCGAAATTTTTTCGAAAACTACCCCCCACCCCGATTCCACTACCGGAGCTACCCCCGGGGAGGGTCCTGAACGTAGCTGAGGACACCCCTTCACCTAGGGGTAGGTTAGGTTAGATGCAATTTACATACCTTAGGTTAGTGGGTTAGAATATATTTTTTCCAAAAACTACCCCTTACCCCTCTAAACGTGGTCAAACCCACCCCAAAGTCTAGGATCAAGGCCATACCAACCCCCTTCATCATCCAAAACTACCCCTATACTCACCGGTGACGTACAGGCCAGTTAGGGGTGGTTTGCGCTCATGTGCCGCAGTTAACTACTTATATGGAGGCACAACTGTATTTACGTTTACAACAATTATACATATTCTAGAAATACACATATTAACCTTATTATACACTTACGTGCCTAAAAACATACATTTTTGTATATGAACATATATTTTTAAGTATATGCTTGAACTAGATGGTGTTAAACGTTGCTTTGCCATAAAAAGTATTTCTAGTGGATATTTTGGTTTCCAAATAAAAAATACCAACTTATTGTAAGTGTGTGGGGATGTGGTATATGACTGAAAGAGGAGTGGATGACGGCCATTAAAAATAACAAAACACCAAACATCAATTTTTTTAATTCATAGTACACAAGAATCTCGTAAATCCGAGTCTCTGATATTTCGATCGTCCGTGTAATTCGAGCCTATTTCTATTTGAATCCATTTTATATATTTGAAAGGAAATGAGTAGGGTGTCCAAGAAATGCTTATAGGCATAAAGAAAATGAATCTGGCGTTCAAGAAATATTTATATCAATACGCCATGCAAAGGAAATGACTCAGGCTTCCAAGAAATGTTTTTATCAAAGCGGTATTTTTCTTCCTCCCCATTCTCTTGCTGTTTTGCTTTAGCTCATGCTAGCTGTTATGTTGTGTTTGAATGTCCGTATCAGTTATGTTTAGATAACAGAACGTCAATGTGCTATAAGTATCTTTCTTTATTTATGCTGTAAGTTTTGACAGCCGACAAATATCCCGGTACAAAAGTCTAGTCTCGTGCGTGACATATCAGAAAATAAACTCTCTTGAAACTAACACACCAATGAAACAATGACGACACTTATGATTAGCTAGGCTGGTCTTTACTCTCGCTATTAATAAACCCGGTTCGGGCTGTTGTCACATTGATCTGGATATGAGGGATTTTACTGTATCAGCGTTCATTAGAAGTCCTATTATTTCAGTAGTTTCTATCTTACTTTATAATATTGTTATAACAACACAATTTATTATAAAAGTTTGATTAGAAAAAAGGAATAAAAGTAGGTTTCAGAACGTAATCTAAGTGAAGACCTCAGATCTTCTTCCGTGTACATCTAACGTACTTGATGTAGGAAACTAAATTCTTTCCACTTAAAACTAACTTGACCAGGTACTTTTTAGGTATACTGTAGCATATCTCTGTAGACTATAGCGCTCAGCTTTACAGAGCAATATCGAGGTTATATAATTTTGAGGATATTAAAGTTTATTTAGGTATTTTTCAAGGTTTAACCACTACTACTAGCTCTTAACAATTATAAGAAAGTGTTTCTTGTTAGAATGTAAAATCAGGGTTGATTCACTTTTTTCACATTTGCCTTAAGCTGTTTCACGTTTGCCTTAAAATCGAGAATTGTAAGTTGTATAAGTGATTTGTTTTATAATTTTTGGTCATTTTATTTGGTGTTTATGTAAGTTTGCTTTGTAAATTTTGAAATCGATTTGATATAAACTTTTCCAATAATGAAACACTTTTGTATGCAAACTTTGTGTAGTTTTTATGAACAGGAACTTATTTGTTTTTCACATTTATGAGTTTAAACCACATCACTTCTTCAACACGCCCCAGCCATTGCCAAAGTAAAATGCTACACAATCGGAACGTAGGCCGAAGCAGTGACGTCACAAAGACGTTTGCATTGACTTACAACAATCAGCCTTTTCTAAACAATCACTTAGATCAGCTGGTAAAATGCACATTTTAGTTTTTAGGTTATGGTTCCTAAATGTTATAATTTAATGTTTCCAAGAGTGTTGGTTACTTTTATTATTATTTATGATTGCTAAGAACACACGATATCTAAGTAAGTTAAATGTATTCTAAACTATTTATCTAAATTAAAATAAATTAGTTAATATTTCAGAAAGTTGAACTTGTTTCAAAGCAGTTTAGGAAAGGCTCGTAACAATTTCGTAATTACTTCTAGGAAGTATTATAAATAAAAGCCAATAAAAGTGTGTCTAGACATAATCTAGCAAATGTGGGTTTAAAAGTATTTATTAGTAATGGAATAACTGTAGGCTACAATGGTTACCGTTGTTTTCTTAACTCATAATAATCTTGGAATTTGTGTGAATAAAATTGAATCTTGGTTATTCTTAAGAATACTGCTAAAGTTTATTTACAAAGTTTTTGTTGTGGTAGAGGCTAATATAATTTAAAATGGAAAAGGGCAATACTTACCAAATGACGACCAACTTTGGAATTTGTTCATGTTTACGGGTGCCTATGTTATTTAAAAATAGCTTCTAAAGAAGAAACAAGGTATTTTAAGCATAGCAAAACATAAATACTGTTTAAAATTTGCAAAATGTCAAACATAACAAAGTATACACAGTATAGCAACATAGTATAAAAACATTGTACATATGTGTGTATATATATATATATATATATATATATATATATATATATATAAATATATATATATATATATATATATATATATATATATATATAAATGAATGTTTGTATGTATATATGTATGCACCTTATGCATTACTAAACAACTGAACAGAAGTTAATGAGATTTGGAGGGATTATTTCACTTATTTCCAGGATGCTTCGTGTAAAGTTTGATGTAGATCCATCCACAGGGCTCCGCCCCAGAGGCTTATGATGGTTTATTGTACAGCCTTCCATAAGTCTAATGTTAAATTGTATATCCATACTAGCCTTACTAAATATATATATATATATATATATATATATATATATATATATATATATATATATATATGTAGAATATCAAATATGTTTTCCTGTTTTAAGATTAAATAATATACACTAATTACAGGAATAATTTATTGAGTAATACACTCAAAGCTTTTCGTTGGTTGATATTACCAACATCCTCAGGAATTACAATACTCAAAAAAAGTTTACAATACTTAAAAGTTCAGTATTGTAATTCCTGAGGATGTTGGTAATGTCAACCAACGAAAAGCTTTGAGTGTATTATTCAATAAATTATTCCTGCAATTAGTGTATATTATTTAATCTTAATATATATATATATATATATATATATATATGTATATATATATATATATATAAATGAATGTTTGTGTGTATGTATGCACCTTATGCATTACTAAACCACTGATCCGAGCGGCATCAAACTTTGGGAAATTGATGAGTACATTCCTAGAAAGGTTTCTCGCATAGTAGGTCTCAGGGGCGTAGCCAGGGGGACGGTACCCCTCCAAACCATTTAATTTTAGCAGAAAAATATTAACCTATAAAACGGCGCTTTAGGTTTTAGCAGAACAGCTTCCCGACAACTTGTATCTTTTAAGTACCAAAATAGCATAAAATACGATTTTCCATTCTATCTCATCTTAAAACATTTCGATGAATTTATTCAAAATTTTGGTTGCCAAAACACTAAAAATTAAAATTATTTGGACTTAATTTTGAAAATGCATGTTTTTCACATTAACAGCTGTATGTGGCTTGCTCACGCTTCGGAAAACCTTCCGATTTATTTGTATACACACTAGAGAGAAAAACCAACAATATTGTACATCCCAATGCACTTTATTAAATAACATTCAATCAACAACTTTTATTGTCACACTTTTCTCGAGCGACCACTATAATTTCAGCTATTATTATGTTAATAAAATTAGGGATGGGCCGATTCCGATTCTCGATTCCAGGAATCGTCGATTCTAGGTGGTATCGAGGAATCGTCGATACTCGATTCTTCATCATAAAAGTGTCGATTCCGATTCCACACGATTCCGAATATTTACAAAAATACGTGTCGGACCAACTGGCCCAACATAGTTTTTTCCTACCGTAAATGAAACGTAAATAAACTCCGTCGGACCAATTTACCCGACATTGTTTTTGATTTAATTAAATTTTATTATCTGTGCAACACTGTTATGATATTTTTTGTGTTTTGTGTTAGCAAGAAACAACAAAACCATAATTTCATGTCCCGGCTACCCATATAATAAATAGACTGGTGATAAAAGTGTTTTTGCGCCTATCACTAAGACACGTAAACGTGTCACATGTGATTGATTTGTGAGTTTATAAATATTTTGAATATAGAACTAAAGTGTAATATATTCTCTCTCTGATAAGTAATGCTACAGGTCCAGTAAATACTATCCAAGATTCATATTAAGTAAAAGTTTTAACACCAAATAATTTACTTGTTAAGGAATTTACGTTATAATTTACTTCCTAGTAAGGATGTATCAATGTTTGTACTTAACTTTCACAAAGTCCGTTTTTAAGGATTATTTTACAACTAAATATTTAGTCAATATTTCCGACTTACTTTTAAGGTTTTGTGAAATTTTGAAAACAGTAGTGAAAATCATTACAATACGTTATAACAAATATGTGTGTGGGCCCTTAACTACGGACAAAAAGCTCTTAGAATAACATCATGTTTTTAATCCCGCCGGCGTTTATCTATCAAACAAAAACCATCATAAATACATCTGTAAGTAGTGTGAAGCTTGTTGTTAAATACTGTGCCTTAATTTTTCCAAAAGTAGCAACACCAGCTGAGTAGTAGTAATAAAAATAAAGCGTTAAGAGGCCTGGCGGTATTCGGTTCAGGGTACTGGCCGTCGCGTCAATTCGATGACGGTTAACAGAAACTGACAGTGGAAAACCACATAATATATCAAATATGAAAAAGCACTTAAACAACATTCATTTTGCCCAAATTTATCAACAAAAAAGATCTATACTTGAAGAAACTTTATCCTCAGACACAGGACCTACAAGTGATAGTCGGTTAAAAATCAACTGGGATTGAGGAATAAATACAAAATAGGCCTGAATCAGTTGCACGTGTTCCAGACACCTGAAGAAAAAAAGGTCCCACCAGATGTGGAGAAGGTATGCCCCACTAATCCAGAATGTTGGGGAAGAAGGTACCCCAGGGGAATTGACAGTAGAAGAAGAAGTAAACAATTATCTGGGGGAACCATTAGCCAGTCCAGATTGTGATGTTGGGAAGTATTTGGCAGTACAAAGTGCCAAATACCCTCATTTAAATGCAATGGCAATAAAATACCTGTCTGCCCACTCGCGACAGTGTTTTCTGAAAAACCTTTCTCAACTTCAGGAGCTATATGTGACTAGCGATGAAACTAGCTGGACCCACAACGTGTTCAAATGCTTGTGTTTTTGAACAGAAATGAACATTACCTGCCAGACTTTTAAATATTAAAAACTATCCTATTTGTATTAATTTTTTACTTTTTATGTTGTTCGTTTGTTTTTAATTTTTGTTTTGTTTGGGAGACAATGTAAATAGGCTTAGGAATTTTTTCAAACATAAAATAAGTAAAGTTCACATTTTTAACTTTAAAATAAGTCATTAGGCTACTTTAATCTGATATGTTTTTATGTTTAAAAAAATTCCTGTTGATAAATCAAGGTTGAAGGTTTTGTGTAGCCTATTACATTAAAACAGAACTTTTAAAAGGTTTTGCCATATGACCAAGATGTTAACTAAATTAATTATTAGAGAACTAGCATGTAAGTTAATATAACTTGAAAGAATCGAGAATCGAGAATCGACTAAAGAATCGAGAATCGAACGGAAAATTTTAGAATCGGAATCGGAATCGGAATCGAAAATTTTAGGAATCGGCCCATCCCTAAATAAAATACTAAATTAAGTTCAGCTAATGTTCCATTCAGTGACGTTTAGGCTGTACGTTGTTCGCCGGGTAAGCTAGTTATTATATAAATATATACGTACATGGCAACATATGTAATAAGAATGCGGTTAGAATATATTTGTTGTCAACAAATAATAAATCTATTTACGGTAAATGTTGTCGTTTTTATTAATCTTAAAAACGTGATTTCACACAAACTTTCTTCAATACTAACTCACATTACGACATTTTATGCACGTAATAAACATTATGTAGGAGTAATCATGTATGTGAGGCAGTAGTCACGTGATCCTTCAACAATGCTACATTTCACTCGTACGTTGTGAAAGTCTACGCCTTTATTTTTTATAAAAATCTAACCTAATTACAGACTTTGACGTTCTTGAATTTATGTTACTTTTTTAGCAGTATTAAAGTCCCGTGGCTCTTAAAATTCCTGTTTTCTAATCAAAATTGTAAAATATCAAGATCTATGTAATTTAATTTTATTTATTTATTTATTTATTAAAAGTAATTAAACACAGCCTTATTTTACATTTCTAGGTGTTTACAATGTAAGCCTTTTTTTTTAACAGCCAGATATTCAGCCCAGCAAGAAATGGCTTTTACGCAACGAAAGAAGAAAGGCTATCTTTTCATCCACTATTTCAGTTTTAAAATATCATCAATAGTCTGAGTATTTGTCCCGAGAAAAAGTGTAATCTTCGTCTTATGCGAAATGCCTTAAATTTTTCCTAAATTTGGATGAAAAATCAGATTCTTTGTATTACTCATAAATGGTGGCAAAACTTAATGTAGAACGACGTGGAGGCAGTTTTTCAAAATTTCGTCGTTTCTGAGTTATATTATCGCCTATAATTAAGTAATCTTTTCGACTTTGTGTTGCGTGCAGCATACGTGTATCTAATAGTTCACCATAAATCCACCTGACGGCAGCACATGACGATATGTTGTGACAATAATTTATTTTCACAAAAAAGAAAATAAATTTTGCACACAATTTTGATAAACTATTAGCACCACGTCGTTCTACGTGAAGTCGGCAATTATCTACGAATACAAAAAAATCTGATTTTCAATCGAATTTAGGACAAATTGAAGGCATTCCTTCGTGATTCGCAAAAGTAGAATACTTTTTTCCTCGGGGCAATTACTCGAAGACTGTTCATGATATTTGAGAGCTAAACTCGTCAATTCGTAAACCTAGAACAGACAGTTAATTCCTTTACTGGTACGGCCTTTCTGTCTGTTTAGTAGATGAGTTTTTGAAAAATATATCATTATTGTAAAATACGTTGTATTTTATATAATTATTTTCATTACGACTTGGTAAACAGTATAATAAAATTACATTTTGAATATACATTCATCGAAAAAGTGTTTTTTTATAAAGACTGTTTTGTCACTTCAAGGGCGTATAACTGCCAAACCGTGTGGCTTAGGATAAATGTTCCACTGGGTAAAATATGTTACCTATATATGTACATAATACTAAATTTAAATAGTTACTGATTCTTGACAAATAATGATAAGGGAATTATGGTTACAAAATCAGTTAAGGGTGGGTTCTTTTTGTTATTTATTAAGTCAGGTATATTGTAGACAAGGAGAAGGTTTATGTGTTATTATTGTAATACCTTTAAGAATTGTCGTATCTAACATAAATACCTTAGGGTAGCTTGTTGTCTTTTAAATTGGAAAAAAATAAAAACTAATTTTCCAATCTAAAAAAAAAACAAAATTATATTTTTTACTAAGTAATATAAGTATATTTATCAATAGTATATTCGTAATATTTAGTACATTTACCAATAAATTGTAAAACTGCTTATTCAAAACTATAACCAAAACTGCGGAGTGAAAAAAGATATGTAAAATGAGTTTTTTATCACTGGTGTTGTTTCTAATTATCTCATAAAACCTTGTATACAACTGGATTCTTGTTATCATTATTGTCTTTGATAATGTTTATTTATTAATAACGATATGATTAAGGTTATACAAACATTTTCCAGTTTACAGATGCAAACGTCGAGGCTTTTGAAAGGAAAACTGCAGCCAGAAAGATATATGTTATAAATAACCAAAAGTGGATTTTAAAGGTAAGTTTTATACTGTTTGCAAGTTTTTATTATCCTGACAAGAGATTTTTACAACTAAATAATTACACTTGTGCACATTAATAAATTCTTATTTTTTCATTATTTTCTCTCCATTTCGGTTCTAACTCTAGTAGTTTTTCACTTAAAAAACAAAGACATCTTAAAATGATTGTTTTATATTGTGCTTCAAGCTATGCCTCCTTCCGTTGCTTTAACTGTAACCCTTTTTGTATCTAGGTTATCATGTGACATACATTTAAAATGCAGGGACTTGATCTACGATGAAACGTAAAGTGTGAACCCATGTACTATTGGACTTATTTGTTATAAATGAAGTTTCACATGAACAAATTTCTGTTACCAGATTTGTAGTACAAGACCATCCACTAACTGTTAATACTTTTCTGTGAATGGTCAAAATATGAATTCTTTATTTGACAGTTTTACAACTCATAAATTGTATGGGTAGTGTTCTGGCATTATTTTATACACATACAATTATTGCAATATATTTGACACCAAGAAAGAGTTGGTAAATTGAAAAGTTAAAAGTAAATTTTTGTTATTTACCCAAATTTAATTATTTTATATATTTGTTGCTTCCATCTTCACGTGAGCTACTAGTTAGGTTAAAAACATTTAAAAGTTAATTATTTTATCCAAGATATATTGATAAAGTTTTTGTCAATATTTCAAATATATTTTTTCAGTGCAAGAAAGTAGTTAGAATGTGTAAACTACATTGAAGTTGAAATAAAAAAAATCAATGAACAAACAAATTGTGCAAATATATAAATGTTCAGGAAATACAAAAATTTAAAAATAACGCAACACCAATGGTCTTCAACTAACGTGAAGATAGAATTGCAATTGAATTTGAAATAAAAAAAAACGAATGTTAAAAAAACCCTCACATTATTTTATACGCATAGAATTATTGCAAATTATTTGACACCAAGAGAGAGTTGGTAAATTGAAAGGTTAAGAGTAAATTTTAGTTATTTACCCAAATTTAATTATTTTATTCAAAACCTATTGATAACGTTTTTGTAAATATTTCAAATATATTTGTTCACTGTAAGAAAGTAGTTAGAATGTGTAAACTACATTGAAGTTGAAATTTTAAAAAATCAATGAACAAAACAAATTGTGCAAATATATAAATGTTCAGGAAATAGAAAAATTCGAAAATAATGCAACACTAATATTCTTCAACTAACGTAAAAATAGAATTACAATTGAATTTGAAATAAATATTTGAAGGAGCTAAGAAAAATGTGCAAAATTAGAAATGTAAACAAAATAAAACAAAAATCAATGTAGAAAGACAAATTGTGTAAAAATTAAATGTTGAAAATGCAAAAGGGAAGAACATAGTGGCCGCTAAGGTGTAATAAAGACTATGTATTATGAAACAGTAATGAGTTTTGCAGAATTTGGTATTTTTGAAACCACGGGACACCTAGAGGCATCGGTCCTTCCCCGAGAGTCTTTAAACATACCTTCATGTTGTTCTACTCCGATAAAACAAGTCTGCCCGAGAGGATTGTTTTCGTCGTCTTGTTATTATATTAAAACGGCATCAATTTATATCGGATTTGTCAAACCTCAACACTAACTCTTATTTGAAACACTTTTCCTTCATAAATTTGTTAAAAAATGGTAAAAAGCATACAAATATTTCATAAAAATAGCTAAATTGTGTCGGTACCTCAAGTAGTTCATTTTTTTCCCGTTAGAGTACAGGTTAACGCATCTATCAACCAACAGGTTTAAAGATAAATACAGTACAAATGTCCTAGGAATACGAGTGTAGTACTGTCTGTGAACTATAGTAAGGAACAAAATTATTAATTTTAAAATGATGGATGTTAATTTGCATAATATATTTTTAATTTTAAAGTTATGGAAGTAAATTTTTTATAATTCCACAACTAATTTTTATTATTGGTTTTTTAAAATTTATTTTCAAGATTTCATGTAGTTAAACTAGATAAAATTCAGAACCTCATTAAATATAGATTTAATGTTTATTATTTTTTGCATATTATGAGACCTAGTCAAAATGTGATTTGATGTTTTCCCAAAACTAGTAATGTGATTAGGGAATTATTATTACCCCTTAGGGCACATTTTAATAGAGATATATTATTTTTCGATGTACTTATTTTTAAAAAAAATAACCTTATTCAGTATTTCTCAGAAGCGTTGCCAGGGAGCACAGGGGGCACGTGATACCCCTAAACCAATTAATTTTACCAGAAAAATATTAACCTATAAATTAAAAAAAAATTACTTTGTGTAATATATCTCAGGGGTGTAGCCAGGGAGCACTATTCCCCCATATTATTTAATTTATCAGAAAAATATTAGCCCATACATTTTAAAGAAATAACTTTATCCAGGATATCTCAGAGGCGTAGCCAGGGAGCACAGGGGGCACTATTTCCCCAAATTATTTAATTTTACCAGAAAAATATTAACCTATAAATTTTAAAGAACTAACTTTATCCAGTATATCTCAGGGGCGTAGCTATGGACCGAAGGGGGCACGTGATCCCCCCAAAGCATTTAATAAAACCAGAAAAGTATTAACCTATAACGTAAAAAAAATAATAACCTTATACAGTATATCTCTGGAGCGTAGCCAGAAAGTACAGGGGGCATGTAATCCCTCCAAGCGATTTAATTTTACTAGAAAAATATTAACCTATAAATTATAAAAAAATAACTTTGTGCAGTATATCTCAGGGGCGTAGCCAAGGAGCACACTGGGGACGTGATCCCCCCCAAACAGATAAATTTTAACAGAGAAATATTAACCTATAAATTTAAAAAAATTACTTAATGCAGTTTGTACATTTGGAGATAAAAACAGAATAAAGGAGCAACTTGTGATAATACACAACTTCCAGGTTTGCACGATGCAAGTCTTTTCCAAAACAGTCATATCTTTGCAAATTATGTTACACAAGACTTTTCTTGTACGAAATGAAAGCTGAAAGTCTGTATTTTCACTCCCTGTTTTTAGTTTTAAAATGTCACCAACAGTCCTTGAGTAATCATTCCGAGAAAACGGGCAATGTTCGACTTTTGCGGAATGTGAAGGATGATTTCAGTTTTTTCTACATTTCGGTGAAAAATCAGAATTTTTTTTTATATGAATAGATAGTTGCTGAATTTAACATAGAATGACGAGGTGGTAATAGTTTTTCAAAATTTTGTCTAGTTCTTGAATAAATTGCATTTTTGTGTAAATGAGTTATTGTTATAATTATTATTATTTAACTCTGGTCTGGGCCCCCGTCTCACAGCGCATGGGGTTAGTATCCCTACCGCGAGTGAAGGAAACAGGATTGATTGCCCATTAAAAAATACCTTTTTTTTAGTTAAATTGTATTTACAGCTACTAAACAACAAATCATATCAGAGAGAGAGAAAAAGAAAGAGGGAGAGAGGGAAAGAGAGATAGAGAGAGAGAAAGTAAATCAAAATATTAAAATAAACCCGTGTAATGCACATGTAAAATACTGTATCTCTTATGGTTAATAATTATAGAAGAATGTTATTAACCTCTGGACATTACAATATAAACTTGATGTGTCTTTACAAATTATAAATAAGAAATAAAATAAATCAATGTCATCTATGAATATTTTGTTATCAAGGTAACATATTATCTATGTTGTAATAGTTCTGAAACAATAATTATTCTTGTGTAATTCAACTGTCTATGTATGGCTTAACAATCAAATTTTATTCAAAAGATATAAAACCAGATAAGCAAATTTTATAATATTTTGTTAAACATAATTTAATCACAGTGTGTATTTAATAATCTAAGTTTATAACCATTTTTATAAATATTCTAAATTAATATCATATTTTCTTATCTTCATATTATAATAATATAAGCTTTATTTATATCATTATAAAGTTTACAATTGCCACTTTATTTATTTTTCTATGTTTGTATGTTGGAAATAGAATTTTGTTACAGAGTAGCATTGTATAAGAAGCATTGTGCAGTATTTTGATCAGACTTCTTTGTTTTTAGACTTCCTATGGAAAAGAAGATAACTAACCTTGTAGACATTTTTATTCATAAAATGTTGACATTGTAATATTTCAGATTTTACTTATGAATTGCATGCTTTATTTGAAACACATAATCTACAAACTTATAACTGTATAAAATAAACATATTATCCTAATGTGTCAAAGAGACATAGGGTTGTTGAAACAGCCCCCAGGGTTGTAAGCAGATAAAGCTAAATTAATACTTGCAGTTTTTGTGTTGTACATCTTCAGGTCTTTTTAAATGTGTACTTATTGATATCACTTGGCCAAAAACAACTACTTACTGATATTTTTCAGCAAACACATTTAACACACTCGAACAGAATGCTGTGAGTCATGGATAAAACTGTTTCTCAGGAATTTTGGTTAACAACCCCTCTAAGAACAATGACACATTACAGAACACCAAAAGACCACAGACTTACAATAATACAACACACCTGAGCAACAGCCTTGTTTGTGACTCACAGTGTTAAACAATGTACTGATCTTGTGCAAAACGCATCTACTGAAAAATATCGGTAAATAGTGGGTTTTTGCCAAGTAATATCAATAAGTATATATTTAATATATTAATTTTGTATAGAATAGTTTTTCTATAATTAAAATACTTAACTAAGTGAATACATAGGGCTTACTTGCTGACGCGCTTCGAAACAATTGTACCTTTTACGAAGTAAAGCCTCTAATGGCTAGTAGAGCTGTAGAGGCTTTGGTTCGTAAAAGGAGCGATTGTTTCGAGAAGCGTGAGCAAGTAATCCCTATTTATTCACTTAGTCAAGTATTTTAATTATAGTTTAATCAGTAAATTCAAGATGATTACATCAAGCAACTTGAATAGTTTTTTCTTAATTATTTTTCTTTAATAAGTAACAAAATATAGTTCATTATATGTTGTGAAATAAATAAATTCTTCAATAATGGATTTAAAATTCTAATATTTGTTGATTCCATCTTCACTTGAGCTACTAGTTATCACTAAACACTTTTCAATGTTTATAAACTTGCCTATAGTAGCACTTACCCACAATCTAACCAACACACTATGAAAATACAACTACAAAATAGCTTACTCCACACTCAACACTCTCAATAAACAATTTAAACTCAACAACAAAATCGTCGACATTTACAATGTCACTGGAGTTTACAAACTAACTTGCAGCTAGTGCCCCAGTTTTTACATAGGCCAGACAGGGCCTTCTACACACGTTACCAAGAACATATAAAAGCACTAAAAAACAATAACTACCAATCAAACTTCACCGATCATCTCAACTCCACAAAACATGACTACATAGACATAACATCTAACCTACAAATTCTTCATAAACAACACAAAAATAACCAACGCTACACAACCGAACAATACAAAATATACAGACACTTTAAACTACATCTTACACACATACTCAATACACAATTATATTACAACTAGCACGCACTTTTTGACATCATAACTCCTAATACTCCCAAAATATACCCACACCACCATAATATCTCACCCCCACCCTAACACCTTAACCTACGTAAACCTTGAGATCAGTTACGGTCTGAGTTGACAAAGGAACACATCTCCCGAAACGGCCGTCCTCAACAAAAATAATTAAGTGCTACTATAGGCAAGTTTATAAACATTGAAAAGTGTTTAAAATTCTACTTTAGGTAAATTACAGTTTTGCTTGAAAATTTGTTGCAATAAAACGTTATACAAGTGAAATAATTCAATTATTGTGAGACAGCAGCAACCACTTCATTCTTAAGAATATAATTTTGTTTTCATTAGATTTTCAATGTATTCTTAACTCTAATTCATGCAATTGCCACAAAATTAACCCAAAAAAAAGTTTTCTATAAAATTTGGTTTTAATTTTTCATCATCAAGCAGTTAATGGAAAAAAACCTTTTTCAACCACTAATTTTTACTAACTCTTTTAAATTATGGCAAACAGATATTAAAAAAATCCACCTTATTTGACTAAAACTAAAGGCTGTTTACTTTTCTAAAGTAAGCGGCTTAATCAAGGGCCATGTAGTTTCTTATGACTGGTCTTGATAAACACAAACCAAATTAGAGATATTTTAATCACAGTTTGTAGGGTAAATAAGTGATGCAGCTGTTACAGGTATATTGGGGTTATATAGAAAATTCAAATACCATACTATTTAATTTAACCTATGGCTAATTACATTCAGTATGTCAGTTAAATTAATTAAATTTAACTGGTTTCATCACTTCATTGTAGATATATATGTCTATATATAAATTGTTGTATTATATGACTGATCAGAAGTAATTCTCTTAATTTCTTCTATAAAAAAGTTTTATTAGTGGTAGTTGATCTTTTTTTTATCAGTTCAAAATAATGTTGGTAGGGTAATAGAAAACGGTAAAATTTTTTTAAGTTAAAGTGTATCAGATCATAAAAATATTATTATAAAAAAATAGCTGTTCAAATAAGAATTTAACAAGATAAGAATATTCTGTCGTTCAGTTCATTTGACTTATGAAATTCACGATGTTAACAATTTTATTCATAACACAGTCGGGGGTGGCCTGTGACCCGCTGACCACATAGTGAGGACCCCTGCTGTAAAGAGTGCCCATAGATATAGGGCCTATGCCATATGCAATTTGAATTTCTCCTATTACATTTAAGTAAACCAACAAAATACAAAATATTAAACAATGCTCACACTTCCCAAAAATCATTGGAAATATAATTTTGTAGTTAATTTTTCAATATAAATGTTTGTATATTGAACTGTTTTTAAAAGTCCATCATCAAATATGCATTGAATCATCATTGTAGGTGTTAAGGAGTATCTTGGTGTAACGTAAGATGCCAGTTTGTAGAAATTTGATAAGTTGTAAATTAGCATGAACAGTGTTTAATATCATGCTTGGAAAATGTTTCTGAATATGATGTTAAGGTTTCAAAAAAGTCCTTGTTAATTGGGTATTCCTGTATATAGATATATCTGGTTCTTATTTGGCTACTATACCTTCAACATCAGCCATGAGCAGTGGAAGAATAAAAATTTGTTTTTGTTTTCTGTATAATTTAATCAAATCTGTTCTTATTGTAATATTCTGTACAGTCTTCTAATTTCTTTGTATTTTCTATATAAAAATGCAAAGAAAATGCTTCTTGCTATTAGTCTCAGTTCCTTGTAACTTCTTACAGTCATGTTCATTCATTTTATGTTATGTAATTTCATACAAAAATAACAACTATTTATAAAAAAACTTGGTCTCAAATAACAAAGAAAAAAGTATGTTAATCTTTCTTATAAAAAAAACAATAAATTTAGTCAATTTCATGGAGTATAACTGAACTCCAACATAGTAGAAAATAAATATATATATAATTTGTTATTAATTAATGCATGCATCATGTTCTCATTGCTCCAATACATAACATAAAAGTTAGTAGACAGGTAGATGTCAACGCCATTTAATAAGAGTGTCTAACTGTTGTTGTACATAAAATAATTTTCCTGAAATACAACTGTACTTACCACAGAAACTATAGTTGCTAGAGTGTTGAATCTAAGCATAGCACCATATTTATCTTCTTTTTTTTAAATATATCACCAGAATTAGTTTTAGATAAGAAATCAAGTGAATGAGGATTATGTTTATTACTATTATTGAGTAAATTTTGAAATTATGAACAACTTCATCCGTGTTTCTTAATATATATATATATATATATATATATATATATATATATATATATATTATTATATATATATATATATATTATATATATATAATAATATATAATATATATATATATATATATATATATATATATATATATATATATATATATATATATATTATGCATGACATGATTTCTTCTTTATAAAAATCACACATCTCCCTTTGCTACATTTTGTCTGATAAAAATAATTACATTTCAAAATTTTCTAGATAGGTAGATTATAATGAAAAAGAATAAGGTGTAAAGAATTTGGATTTGGAAACAAAATAATTGAATAATTTTTAACACACGGTTCCTCAAAAGTTTCGATGCAAATATCTATTAGAATACACAATTAATTCAGTATATTGTTAAGCATAACTAATATTTTCTCAACGTTTTTTGTTAAATGACCTCTACTTTCAAAAGCCTTACTTGTTGCGTAATGCACTTCAAGACTTTTTAGCGTTTTTCTTCAGTCGTCTTGTTTGTTGATGACTTTCTATTTACTTGGTGCCGTTTTACTGCATTACTTTTCTTAATTAGTTTCATATTGTTAAATAATTTATTATAAAAAGTGTTTAATTTGTATATTTATTATGTTTGTAAGGTTTTAAATTTATTTTTATAAATTTAATAATTTGTAATTCTTCTACCGTTGTTATGCAATTATAAACTAAAATTCTTTGTTACGTTAAAAAAGTAGATATCTTATTTTTCATGTAGGGATGACCTGATTTAAAGCTATGTAAACTTACATTGCTATGTTACTTATAAATTTAATTATTTATCTAATAATTGCTTTCATTGTTTAGTTTTATTAGTTTTGAATTATAACAGTCATTTCTAATCCTAGGTCATTGAAAATATAAGCCAAGCAAGATAAGAGTTTGAAAAGGTTTACTCAAAATCACCACATATTAAAGAAATTCCACACCTATCCATGAAATTTAACCCTACAGTGAACGGGCTGGGTCTGTGAGACCCAAGCGTTTCTATATTAGGTTATTTATAAAGTCAGTTGTATTGTAGATAGCTGGTTTCCTCTGTACCTTCCTAAAATAGTCCACAGATAGTGATAGTGTCATTGTTTTTGCCAATTTGACTCTTAGTCATCATTTGTCACACGATAAAGTATAGTGTGGGTCAGTTAGACCCGGCCCGTTCACTTGAGTGACTTTTTATCAACACTCACCAATTATGGTTTTATGTTACTTTTTTGTTATTTACTTAACGTCTGTTAAGTGTATTACCGTGTTTCAAGAATTGTATAGTGTAGTGCTTTTTTTATCATTATGAGTAGCAGAAGAGTGGAAACACCGAGTGAAATTGAGTGTATTTTATTAGAGGAATTATCTGAAAGTGAAGTAAGTGTCTCAGACGCAGACTCTGACTTTCAATTGTACAGTGATAATGACACAAATAGTGATATTGAACTAGTAGACAATGATGAACTTGAGAATAATTCAGTTGGTTATATGAGAGAACTCTGTGAGGAATGTGATAACCTACACATACCTGAAGGTTCTGGTGACTCAAGTTCAACACCAGCAGGTATACCTAGAGCCCACAATTATTTCCTTGGTAAAGATAAAAAGACAAAATGGCAAAAAAACTTACCAACACAAACTGTTAGAACCCGGTCTCACAATATAGTATCTCATTTACCTGGAAACCTAAGGGAAGCTAGGAATGTTCAAACTGCACTAGATTCTTGGTCGTTATTTTTTAATGAGCCACTACTTTAGTTGATTGTTGAATCAACTAATATTTTCATCAATTCTGTAAAGGACAATTATACTGATGATCCCAATCTGGCACGACCGACCTCGGCTATAGAAATGAAAGCCTATTTAGGACTTTTATACTTGGCTGGAGTTTTACATGGTGGACGGATGAATATAAGGGAATTTTGGGCGACTGATGGAACAGGGGTTGAGATGTTCAGGGCTGGAATGGCTTTTAGACGTTTTAGGTTCCTTTCCAGATGTATACGTTTTGATGACGTAACAAAAAGAAATGTCCGAAAACCCTATGCCAACCTTGCAGCAGTCAGACAGCTTCTAGACATACTTGTCTCAAATTGTAGAAAATACTTTTCTACATATGAATGCACAACATTGGACGAGATGCTTGTTCCCTTCCGAGGACAATGAAAATTTCGAATGTACATTCCGAACAAGCCAGCCAAGTATGCTATTAAGGTCTTTATACTGGTTTGTTCAAAGACATATTATGTAAAAAACTTTGAAGTGTACTGTGGTACTCAACCCAACAGTCCTTACGAGATAAGTAACAAGGCCGATGATGTTATCTTCCGGTTAGTTGAGCCTATCAAAGGTAGTGGGCGTAACGTGACACTTGATAATTGGTTTACTTCTTATAACGCTGCTAAGACTCTGTTGAAAGAATACAAGCTAACACTTGTGGGTACCCTGCGGAAGAATAAGCCTCAAATACCTCCAATCTTTCTTCCAACAAGAAACAAGGAACAATATTCCAGTCTTTTTGGATTCCACGAAGATTTTACAATGGTATCTTACGTACCCAAGAAAAGGAAAAGTGTTATATTACTCTCATCTATGCACCATGACAGTGAAATCGACCCTTCTACTGAGGAAAAGAAGAAGCCTAGCATGATACCTTATTATAATTCAACTAAAGGAGGTGTTGATGTGGCTGATGCTATGTGTGCTGAATACAGCGTTGCAAGAGAATCGAGACGTTGGCCATTAACTTTGTTTTTTGCTTCAATGAACATTGCTGCTCTAAACGCTTTCATTGTGTTTAAATCAAATGGTCAGTCCATAATCAGGAGAGCTTTTCTCAAGAACTTAGCAAAAGAGATGCTGCAGCCCTTCTTGACCATCCGGGCTCAGCAAGATAACCTATCACGAGAGATTCGGAAGTTAGCAACTAAATTTTCCGGGTATGAAGCTGAACCTAAACAGAATCCGGCTCCAGGTAAGCGTGGTAGATGTTCCTTGTGTAAAGACAACAAAACAAAGTACTTTTGTAAAGAGTGTAAAGTTTGGTTATGTCTAGGCCACTCTGAAATGTTGTGTAGCCAATGCTGTAAAAAGTAAAACTTTGGAACTCTATAGAAACTTGTTTTTTTTTAAATTTTAAGTAATTATTATTGTTTTAATGTTAGAACTACTCTTAAATAGTGCGTGTAAAACAACCACAGTATTTTGTTCAACTTTTAGCTTCTTAGTGTAACTTTGATAAAATTATTGCAATTCTTTTGAGTAAAATGTTTAAAAAAGTAAATAAATAGTTATGAATTTTTTTAGCAATTATATTTTGTGAATTTAGTGTTGAAACACTGAAAACATTCCTAGAAGTAGTATAAAAATATGTTTGACTCAATTACAATTGTTAAAAATTTTTTACTGATTTTTTACGTTTTGGGTCTGTGAGACCCAGCCCGTCTACTTATGTAACTTTTATTTGCCCGTTCACTCTAGGGTTAAGATTCCTTAAAATTATTATATAGATACAATAAAAATGAAATATTGGTGCTATTAATTAAAATTAGGTAAATGTAAAAGGTTGAATACATTATAAATTTTATACTAAAATTAAATTATGAAAACTATAGTAACAAACATATTATAACAAAATTTGTCATATTTAATAGTCTGAATATTCTAAAAAATGTACAAAACATTAAAAGTAGAAATGAGAAAAGAAGGAGATAAAATATAGAATTTAGACCAGTTATAAATTCTGAATGATATTAAGGAACACCGATAAAGATTTTTAAATGGCATTTTTTTTTAATGCTCAGTCATTTTAGTGCATAAAGTCATAACAGCTAAACTAGAAAGAGATGATTGTTCATTTTGCATTATACTCAAAGAGTTTACATTACACTATGGCAGTTCTAGGAATTACAATGTATATACTCAAACATCCCTTGCAGAAACAAACAAAATAGGTTCTTGTTATAAACAAATATTGTAACTTGTATTTACAATAGAATAACTATGCATCAAAACACCAATATGTAATTTTAAGGACAAACACGTTTAATCTCACTAAACATTTTCACAACATTATTTATTTTATATCAGTGAATAAATATATCACTGATGTTGATCACTGGTGATGTCAATTAGTTGTCGAAGCCTGTTTTATGAGTTTAAAAAAATATGCTGTCAGAATTAAGTATTAGAAATTTTAAGTGTATAATGCAGTATACGGATTACACAAGGTAACATCAAAACAAAATTATTGTACATTAAAAAAGTTGTTTGATGATTTTTGTAATCTTCATTGGGTTATAAGATTTCTTTCTACCTAGATAGGTTTTAGATAATTTGTCTGATAAACCGATTGGAGGGACTTTAAATGATTAAAAAAATATAAATTATAAGATATCATATCATAGTTACATTTTTATAATACATATATATATATATATATATATATATATATATATATATATTTATATATATATATTTATATATATATATGTATCACTTACACTATAATTTACTTAAACAAGAATCTCACTTGGTATATATGCGAGTTAACTTTCAAAGACTTTAATTACGTGTACTCATTTTTGAGCATCAACTGTTGATGCTCAGAAATGAGGACACGTAATTAAAGTTCTCAAAAGTTAACTTGCATATATATCAGTAAGATTCTTGTTCAAGTACGATATATTGTAAATGATAAGTGAATACAAGAAAACAGTGTTGGAAAATTAAACAAAATATACACCTTAAAAATGAAGATTTATCTATATAGGATAACAAATTTGTAGATAAAATTGTTATATTTGTAAGAGCTCATTAAATAATAATTTTGTGTAACTGAAATGTGAAGATATATTCGTATTAGTTATTCAAGTCAGCTAAATCCCTCTTCCCCACATTTAGTGACTCTTCCCCTATGACTATATGCTTCAATATTTATGTGTTAAAAAATGGATTTTTACAATTTTGCAATAACTGCTCAAAATATTTAGTTTATTAGTATTTACTTATGGTACCAGGTAAAGAATTTCCATATTACAGAAATTAATAATAAGTGTTAAATTAAACAACAATATTAAAAATAAATTAAAGACATGTAAATACTTACAATCTATCAATAATAATAGTTACAATGCCATTCATTTTTAAAATACCTATAGAGATGTAACAATTTGGACCTCAAATAAAAATTCTTTTTTGTCATTACATAATTTTTAAAAAAATTAATTTTACACTACTTAACTAAGTGAATACGTAATTCCTTACTAGCTGACGCGTTTTAGTAAGCAATTATGTATTCACTTAGTTAAGTAGTGTAAAATTAGTTTAATCAGTGAATTCAAGATGATTACATCAAGAAAGTTCATAAAAAAATAATAACATAACTCCGTTAAAATCTGTTAAAAATTTACTTTTAAAATTTTATTTTAAGTTAAATTGCCTACATTAATTTGAAACTTGTAAAACAAATCTATTGATATTAATTTTATAAAAAATTGATCCAGGACAACAAACAATTCACTAAGTTTTGTCTTTAGTAATATAATAGAATCAGTGTTAGAGAATAAGAATTACAAGTGTATTTCCTTCTCTGTTTGCACACACACACACACACACACACACACGCACACGCACACGCACACGCACACGCACACATACACACACATGCACACACGCACGTACACACACGCACACACACACACACACGCACACACACACACACACACACACACGCACACACAGGCACACAATCACATACTTACATACGTATGTATATACATACATATATAGACTACATATATACTTAGGTGAAGTGAAAAACCCATTTTCAAAATTTTGATTTCTTGCAGCAGAGAAAACTTGCTTTTTAGCTTCCTAATCATGGGGAAATAATGAAAAAAATATATATTCTTGGGATCACAGATAGAGCATAAATTAAAAAAGTCAAAAAATTCTAATTTACAGAAAATTAAAAAAGTTATGAAATTATTATTTTTTGTTCTAATAGCATAAAACCAATTCTTTGTATTTACCTCAAAACAACAAAAAAACATTTAGAAATTTTTCATTTATTTTGAGATGGCCCAAAATATTTAATTGTTTATTTTTATGGTAATGTAAAAAAATTAATTCCTGTCCTTTATGTATATGATAGAATAAAACTATGTTTGTAGACATGTTCTTGTAGTATTTTAACGTCACAGTGCAACTCAGTCCATTTAAGATTATTTAAAATATTTTAATCTAAAATGACCCAGAACTCAGCACACGGAAGTTCCTGCAAATATTTATTTCTTAAATTGTTTTTCTCATGATTAGAAAGCTAAAGAGCAAGGTTTCCCTGCTACTAGGAACCAAAAATTAGAAAATGGATTTTTTACCCTTATACATACATAATACATATATATGACATATATATTAGACATATATACACACAATATGCGTCATAATCCTAAAACCAACTAAAAACTTGATGGTTTTGTATGTAAAGTGTCAGCCTTAAAATAATTATTTGCTAGTAATTCAGGGGCTTGCCTAATCTTACAACTTAAACTTTACTCATTGGGGATTGAATTATTTATGATTCAAGCAGCAAGAGTGCTTGTGTCAAGTGATCACAACAACTGATTTATGTTGTACTAAAAAAACAATTGCTTATACATGAGAAACCCGTTGCACTGCACGTGATTATCTAAAGTATGGAGACAATGAGACAATAACAAATTTGCAGACCAAACATTGAACAAAAAACAATGTAGTCTCATGAAGCAACACCACAAATGGATGACGGAAACTCTCATCTGTATGCCTGCTAAATACATTTAGTAGTGATAAAATAGTTTGGTCAATTTGAGGTAATGGGTTAAATAATATTTGGACATTATTAAATCTAGAATAAAACTATGAAATCACATGCTATTATGTAAAAGATAATGCATTAATATTATCTTTATTTACTAAAATATCACAGTAACATGATTTAAAGGTATTATTTCAGTTCTAATAAAATAATTATGTATTGAATATCTGATATTGAAGACCACAATGCAAGTATTAAAAAACATCATGAACTAAATAGAATTTTTAAAAAAATAAACATTTTTACAGGTGTATCTTCATAAATTTAACCTGACAGTTCACCCAAGGAACTCACACCAAAAATCAATTACAATATACCAGTATGAACTTCTTAGATTTGATATAACAATTCAATAAATTTCCTACATAAAAACAACCGCTCGCTTACAAAATGAAACTTAATTTAATAGCTTGAACAAACTTATTATTGAAATGAATTTTTCAAAAATCCCATTGAGGCAACATGTTTCTAATAACTGTAGGATGTTATAATCAGTGTCAATGTTGGCCACCACAATGCATTATTGAATTGAGTGGCACTGGTTTTAAGCAGGTTTTAGATAGCTTGGTCAAATTGTATGTATTTGAATTCACACAATGTGGCTCAATACATACAATTTGTATTGAGTTTCTTCATATAAATTAGGAAAACGAAAATATACAAACACACACACTTGTAAGAATAGAAAAAGATATAAAATCTGTCTTTCTTAAATTTGAAAGGAAATTGTAATTGTGTCTAAATTGATTGTACCAAGAGATCAGGTCAATTACAGAAATGTGTCAGCTTTGATTTGATAGACTATTGCAAACAAATGGCTTAAACATGAAGTGTTTACGAACATAATAGCAACATAATGCCATCTTTATTTTCAAAGGATATTTCAATGGGTTATTACTAAGTCTCCGTTCAATTACTGTAGTATGACCTCTCAGATTGATGGAATAGTGCAAACAAATAGCTTCATTGATTTCATTATCAATCAGGTTTGGTTCCTTAAAGACAAAATGTTTTGAAAAAATTCCTTAGATTTGACACAGGGGTGCAAAGAAATCAGCAACTGAAGAAACTAATGTATTCCCTATGCAAAAACAAGTGACTGCATGTATATATAGTTCATTGTTTTCGACTACAGATATGTGCAAATATATATGCCAGTAAATTTGTTTAAGTATCACTGTTTTTGTTCTTCCGTTTGATGATTCTGTAGCTACTATAAACAATTTAGTTACATCAAGGTCTTACTCCATTGCTCATGGTACCTTATTGGTTGGGGATAATAGTATAAAGAAGTTTGTCCCAGGTGTTTAGAAACCAAAATGGTTCTTGGTATGTGATGAATGGTTTAGAAATGATATTATAAACAAATGGCCGGAAATCATTAGAAGCTCAATTGCTTGCCATTTTGGATGTGAGACCTCGTTTTAGTTCATTGGATCATTTTAGTTCTATTGTAATTAAAATATAAATTGTTGAATTTTGTAGTCCATTACGTTTGGTGAATCTTATTAATTACTTTAACAATAGTTTATGACTACCCGAAATTTAAATTTGACTACCCTCCGTCTTTTGATCTATTTGAAAGGCACCACATCTGTTGAATTTAGCCAATTTTAGGGGCCGAAATCCCTAAAAAAGGCTTGGGAATTGCAACATTACATTTTTCCAGCCACGTATTTCCTGTACTTAGCACAAAATGTTGGAATTTAACACTTTTATATCATTAAAAGCGGAGTGGTTTGAATCTCCATCCAGCGTTTACAACTTTTCAAGACCCACTGCACCTTCTCCCCTTTCTTCTTCTATCTCCCCATACTCCCTATACTCACCTGTTGTCTCTGGTCCAATCAACATACTGTAAAAAGTGACGTAATATGGTTCGATTCCTCCCCTTAAAATCGCATGATCCTCAACGTCACAGTTTCCGGTGGTAGGTAGCTTCTTTATTTTAGTACAAAATTTTATATTTGGTCATAACTTTTGAGATTTTGGATTTAGGCAATTTCCTTATTCTTGATGTTCTTCATAATTTTTCTTTCTGCACACTTTCAAATGTCAATGAACTTTCTACGTGAATTTTGAGTAATCTTCTATTTTCTTTTTGTTTCTTTCTTCTTCAAATCAATAAAAAACTTCCTCCTTTAAAACTGACTTTACTTTATAATTTTTTTTTGAAATAGCTGCTTATGGCACTGTATTTATATTTATTAACGGAAATTTAAATTTTATATTTTAATTCCTATTGTAACGCTTAGATTTTCAATTTAAGCCCTTTACAACATTAATCACTTAAAAAATAGTTTATGACTATCCGAACTTTGAATTTAGTAAATTTGTTAAAACTTACTGAGACAGAACGTTTTCGATCGCTATGTGTCGATCTTCATCAGTGTCTTTTGCTTGGAGATGTTGGGTCAAGCGGTGACGGTTTTAAAGGTAGGTTTTCGGTAGTATCAAATAGTATGTGTGATTTGTATTGTGTTTGTTCATTTAATATGTTCGTACTTAGTGTTTTTTTGTGTCTGTAAATTTCATATTGTTCTACTGTGTTGATGTGTAGGATTTCTAGGTTATGGTAAATGTCTGTGTATTTGTGTCCTGTTTCTTTTTTGTGATTGTAAAATGTTGAACACCTACTCAACATTTTATAATAACATAAAAGAAACAGGACACAAATACTCAGACATTTACAATAACCTAGAAATCCTACACATCAACAAAAAAGGACCACATCTCAACACACTAGTACAATATGAAATTTACAGACACAAAAAAACACTAAGTACAAACATATTAAATGAACAAACACAATACAAATCACACATACTATTTGATACTACTGAAAACCTACCTTTAAAACCGTCACCGCTTGACCCAACATCTCCAAGCAGAAGACACTGATGAAGGTCGGCACAGCGCTATCGAAAACGTTCTGTCTCAGTAAGTTTTAATAAACTTACTAAATTTAAATTTCGGGTAGTCATAAACTATTGTTTAAGTGATTAATAAAATATTAACTTATGAATATTATTGTTGATGAAGATTGGTGAAACATTTACATTTGACCTTATCAAATGAATGACTTCCGAAACTTCAATTTTAAGAAAATTTATTAAAATTTACGGTGACAATGTTTATGATCAAACTAAGCTATCTTCATCAGTGTATCATAAGTGAGACAATGATGAAGATCCCTTAATGAATTTTAAAAAAAATATTGCAGTAGCCTGGTAAGTTTTTCATAAATTTACTTAAATAATAACTTTATCATCATTCATTTGTGTAGTTTAACCTTTTGATTAGGATTCATGTACCAGTAGGAGAGATCGTGCAATGACCAGTGGGAGCATTCCCGTGTATGTACGTTCTATCATTTCTCTCTGATTAGCATTGCTTTAAGGTTATGATTTGATTGTGCTGTATTCTAAGTTGAATATTTGCAACTATCTAAACAATAAATACTACACAGAGTACATAGTCACCATATTTTTGTGTCCAAAGTTTCCTACTTATTTACAGATCATTGTGAGGTTTCTGTGGTATTTTATAATGAATAGGTATTTTACAATAAAATAAGTCCAACAGATAATTTTTAGCAAAGAAATTGTCAGTAAATGTAAGGTAAAGTTTGGTTAACATGAGAAAAAATGTGAATTTAAAAATATCAACAAATACTACTATAATTTAAAATCTTAGAGAAAAAGTATCAGAAAAGAGAAAAAGTTTAATAAGTCTTTCAAAAATATGTTGCTCCCCAGGGGCCATATCCGGGTAGGCACATATTGCTAATCAAAGGGTTAAACATAAAATAGTTGGATAAGGCATTAGAGGTCTACCTTTGCATGACAAAATATCTGTATTATAATATTTTAAATATAAAAATTTTTACACTGTATTAAATAATTACTGAATGATTATTTTTCAATAAACTTCCTCAAAATAATACATTTATTACTCTTTTAGGTCGGTAAACACTTTTAACTTTTTAAAGAAATAATTTCTTTGATATTTTGAGACACTATGTTATCTATAAATATATATCCATCAATAATGTTAGTTGTAGTGTGGTTGTTGTCATGGACAAGTATGTAATGTCATGTAACGGTGTCAAATTTTAAGAATTCTGAATTTTACATACTTGTTCACTAATCTTGATAATTGGGTATTGAATGAAATGTAGGTTTGAAACCATTACAAAAAAAAAAAACATTAGGAAAAAGAAATATAAAAGCAAATAACATAAATAAAACATTTTTATCCTGATTTAAATTTTGATAAGGAAACAATACATGATACATATTTATGAATATATTCAACAAAAAACAACTATTTACTGATATTTCTCAGCAGATGTCTTTCACGCTTAGTGATTTATTCAATGCTCATGTAAAATGTGTGTGCTGAAAAATATCATCAGATAGTGGTATTTCAACAAGTAGATTGTGAATAATAGCTATTAAAAAATCACTTGATGTACAACTTAACAATTGCAAAAGATAATATTGTTATTTAAATGCAAATCAGAAAAATAAAATACTCAAGTGAATTTAGTTGTTTTAAAGATATTACATTTTTCTGGTGTTTATGTTTTCAAGTTTCTTACCTATATTTATTCTCTATACTTTTAGTGATTATTTTCTACACTATCAACCTTATATGTTATGTGTATTTAAATATACAGAAGTGCGAACGCTAGTATACCAAGACTTCAAAAATACAATACACACGTTTATGTTATTGTAACACTAAATGGTATTTGTAATCTGTACCAATTGCTCAAAAGTTTTTCCTAAACACATGAATAAAACTTTAATAAACTGTGAATGTATCTAAAATGCAGGTAAATTTAAAAATTTAATTATGATAATTAAGGTTTTGTTGTGTAGTTTTATGTGAAATTCACAATATTTTATTATAATCAATGTTTTAAGTGTATTATAAACATTAAATAGTTCTTATCTCTTTTCCATCAATCAACAGTGCTATTAACTTTCCATCCCTGAAGTTAGTTAATCTTCAAAGAAGTTTAAAATTCTTTTTTCTTCTACGACCACTGGTTAAATAAATGACCAACCACACCCTAGTAAATGTATGTGACATAACATGTACACAGTACTGCCAGTAAGCATACAGAATAATATGAAGCACATACAATGCAATCTCTCATAAGAGGGCCATCCAGGAATGAATAAAAGGACCTCCTAGTTTCACTATAAACTAAACACACATGCACAAGACAGATAGACAGACACACACACACACACACACACACACACACACACACACACACACACACACACACACACACACACAAACAAACAAACAAACAAACACACACACACACACACACAGACAGACACACACACACACACACACACAAACAAACAAACAAACACACACACACAAACACACACACACACACATACACACACACATACACACACACACATACACACAAACAAACACACACACAAACACACACACACACACACACAAACAAACACAATGAAGATGAATGTAATTGAGTGTTTGTGTTTCTTTTCCAGCCATGTAAGTTGTTTCCACCCTCCATTTATGAGCTTTCAGTTGTCCAGTTAGTTATTAATCCTTAATTTCTGCTTACTCAAGCAATTAATAGACTTATCTGAGACCCAGTTCTGGATTACTGTCTGGATATAGGAACCCTTTGTGTGACCAAACTGTCCCCTTGCTCAGTCTAATATTTAGTTCTATGAACCCAATATTCCCTCTGACAATACCAAGTATTTTAAAAACTTGAATAGGGTGAGTTAGAAAAGGCCTTTATAGTACTTACAGAACCACATAAAATAAAAAAGAGCACTTTTAACCATTCATTTTTATACCTGACCAAAAATCCACATACTTATATACTGCTTTGGAATGTTTGTCTACCAAGGTATTGTTAACTCCTCTACAAGCACTCACTTCTATGATTTTAACACATTTGGAAGAAACGAATGTGTCATCCTTCAGAGTTATTACATTTATCGGTTTTTCTTCAACCCTAATAAAGACTATTCAGCAGATTTTGCCAAGTACTTTGTCTTGACCAAGCGAAAGTGAAGTCTACTGCCTAAGTGTAGACCCAAGGCTTGATTATTCAGACCCTTCTTTTAAAGTCACAGAATACCAGTTAACACATGAAGAGCCAAAGATGATTCATTCAGGTAGAATTTGTAACCATTGTTACCAGAAAACCCCCTTCTCTTCAAACTACACTCTAAATCTGACTGTGTAGGCTGTATTTTAATGTATTTACATAAAACTTTGAGTTTCTGGAGACTATTTGTATAAATAAGCACTCTACATTAGCTGAAGAGTGACATTAGACAATGCCATATAACAGCATCAACCTTTGGGGATCCTAAACTTCATGTATGACCTAACAAGTCTTGAACATTAGGTATTGAGTAAAATATGGGTAAGAACACTTTTAAAGAAAAACATTAGGATAAAAATATCACAAAAACAAAATCATAAGTTAAAACATTTTTATTATGTTTTAGATTTTGTTAAAGAAATTATAACATAGGTATTTAAATGTATATCGTAATACTAAAACGTTTTAAGTGAATCTAATTATTTTAAAGTCATTTCATTTTTGTGATGGTTTATTATAGAGGTTTACACCTACAATAATTTTGCTTACTTTTGAATCTCTACACTTTTACCTTTTATGTTATATGTGTTTAAATGTGCAGAATTGTAAACTCTAGTATACATAGATTGCAAAAATATAATAAACACTTTTATGTTGTATCACACAACATAGTTTTACTCATTAAACAATGTTCAAAGGTTTTTTCAACATATGGGTGAGACAAATGATATTATTAAATTAGGAGTTCACCTTTCATAAAATTACATTTTTATATAGAATTATTTATCTATTCTAAAATACAGCCAAGTAATTTTTTAAGAACCGTAATTCAACCCATTGCTGATTACATTATTCACGATCCGAGCGATCTAGGGAGCATGAAATAATTATCTTGTTAAATATTCTAGAATATTAATATTCTTACTTATAAAGCACTGAATATTATATATCTTACATGGGTGCAATTTTTGTTCATTATTTTTTGAATTAGTTAGTTTATTATTTGTTAATCAATTATTATTTGTAATCATAGTTTGTAAAAAGAAATTAAAAATTACTTATGGTTTGAAATTGGCATTAAATTCTAAGCTCTCACTATTATTTTTCACTTAGAATACAAATAAAAATATACTAATTATAAACGAATACGTACGAATATTTACATTAAATAAATTTTTTAAATTTAGAACTTTACTATAGCGGATAAGGTTTGAAGCCCCTTTATTCCAAATGTAATGCAACTGTAAAACGGTCACACTCATATCTACATCAGGAGACCACAGATTTTCCAAGGTGACATAGTACATCACTGAAGAAACATCAGCCCAATACCGAGTAACGACTAACCTGAACAAGACAGTCCTCTTGCCGTAAAATCTGATGACGGGTCTATCTATCAAAGTCAAATATAAACTAGCTACTCAAAACAAATAGTAATGGTTATAAATACTAACTAACCTAGCCATTGTCGTCATTGTTTAATTGGCTTGTTTGCTTCAAACAATGTTTCAAGCAGAGTTTATTTTCTGATATGTCACTGACAAGACTAGATGTCTGTGCTTTCTATGGGATATTTATTGACTCTCAAAACTTACAGCATAAATAAAAAGATTTTTATTGCACTTTGACCTTTTGTCAGACATATAAACATAATAGAACACTTTAGCAATTTTATGTTAACTGGAGTGAGAAGCTCAATATAGGTTTTACTCGGTGTCAGTCAGTCGCTGATGTTATGCATCTTTTGTAAATATGAAAAATCTGCGGTATCTAAGGTGGACTGTTTATTGGAAGTGAGTGTAGTGACAATGAGGATTTAGGGTGACTCTGTCCACATCGCTTTTTCATGAAACAATTTAGTGACCAAGAAGTGACTTCATAAATACCCCCACAACACCTGAATGTTGCTCTCCTATTATAATACCCTGACAGGTCCTAGTGCATCTAAATCTTTGCCCTCACACAATTGTCTCCCATTAACAACATATACAACAGCAGATAATTCACTGTACACAGCTCCTCCTAAATCAGGCTCGATAAATATTTGTAAAAAGGGCGGGGAAGGACATCAAATTTTGTTTGGGAGAAAATACCCAATGTAGTAGAAAATAACCCATTTACTTGACTTCCGGATTTACACGAAAATATTTATGAACAATTACGGTATAATTTTACAGAACTAGATATTTTAGTGGTTTTTGTGGAGATGAGTTTTTGGACATGGTAGTGTAGGAAACCAACGATTATGCCCAGAAACAAATAAACGACCCCAAAATTAAAAACCTGAAATCTGATAGTAACTGGGCACCTCTTACTCACACACATACATACACACACACACACACACACACACACACACACACACACATATATATATATATATATATATATATATATATATATATATACATATATAGACATACATACATATAGGCAGAATGTTTTTCTGAAACAATGCCTATTGCCAGATTTATGGCTACATCTAGGTTTCTGAATTTTTAAGATGGATCAGTAGAAAATCCTTCTGACAAATTGAAAAAACATTTAGGCCTATAATAAGATATTTTGAAACAAATTTTTTTTAAATTTATGTGAAGTGAGTTCTGGATATTGTTCTGTGTTCAAGATGTATATTATGAACAATAAAGTATGTGGTAAATAAAGCAAGTGAATCAATAGTTTTAGATCTTATGCAACCCTTCATGAGCTTGGTATATACAGTTTTTTAGATAGTTGGTATGTTTCAACCAAGTTATTTGTCAAACTGCTAAAGAATAGCACTCATGCTACCGGAACTGTATTGAAAACTAGGTTCAAATACCAAGCGATTTTAAAGAATGTAAACTAAACAAATGTGGTGCTACTGTAGTAGGCCTTCAGAAGGACTTTTAGCGGTTATGTGAAAGGATAATAATAATGTTGTTACTCTTTCCACACTTCACACTGACCTTAATTTTGAAGAAACTAAAATGTGAAAGAGGAGGAAAGGTTTTTATGAGGAAATATAGAGATCTAATGTTGTTACTGATTATAATAATTACATGTTTGGAGTTTACCAATTATGAGATGAACAATCAAAGCATGCGTTTAAAAAAAAATTATATATTTGATCTTGTATTATTCAATTAGTTTTCTATTTATATTAAATTAAAACTCCCAACACTGAAAGAGAAGAGTCGTTATAGAGAATTTAGAATAAACTTGGCAGAACAGTCACTGATCTTCCAGAAAGAGTTTCCTTCTGGGCTTAAAAAAATTGGCTCCACTTTCCCATTCAACTTGTACCACATAAGACAGTAAAATTTCATACGAAAAGATGTAAAGTGTGTTATGACAAGGGAATCAGATCCTAGAGAAGATATGAGGCACTGAGATGCAAAGGGGTGCAAGTGACAAAAATTAAAATTCAAAGATAACCGGTGCAAATGATAGAGGATACATTGTTTTATTTGTTGGCAAAGAGATGTAAGTGCTAGCCCTCACATGTGCTGATATTTAGCAGTGTAAAGAAGAACTACTAATTGAAAGCTTCATTTTGTTTAGCAGCAGAGGGGGTTAGGTGCACTTACACCTGTTTGCCTCTTAACAAAATGCTTTAGTGGGGTGTTGTTAAACCAGTGAAAACCAAATTAAAATTGCCATTAATGATGTTGAAAAATACAAAGCCTTCAAAGAAGTTCACTTTAGAACAGCAGAAAAACCTAGAGCTGCAAAGACAGAAGCTAAAAAGCTTGCTGAAGAAAGCGATTTGTTTTGACCTACAAAATACTTAGCCTACTTCCGTATTAACTTGCAATAGAGTATACAAAGAACAACTATGCAAAGCAACTTTGGACTTATAATGTTGACATACATGACCTTGGTAGAAAGCACATCATCCATGTTCATGTGGCACGAAGGTGAAGCCTCAAGAGAATCACAAGAAATCGGATCATGTTTGTTAAAATTTGTTCAAAATTTACCACCTTCAGTTAAGCACCTCATAGCTTTTAGCGACAACTGTGGGGGGCAAAACAAAAATCAGTATATTGCTCGATTCTGGATGTATATTGTAAGGAATACAAACATTGAGGTGGTAGCATATGCATATTGTAAGGATCACAAATTCTTAGTAGCAGGGCATTCTTACATGGAGTGCGACCAAGATTTCAGAATAATCGAAAAGGCAAAGAAAAATTTGCAGTATGTTTCTGTGCCTCATGATTGGGTTTCAGCAGTGGCAAATTCAAACAGGAATTTCCAGGATGTAAAGATGAGTACAGAAGATTTCTTTTCCGCCGAAGATATGAGTGATACATTAAAAGTAAACATTGATGGGATCGGCAAATTTCATTGGCTTCGATTCAAATAAACAGACCCTTTGACAGTTTACTATAAATTATCAGTAGATGAGGACTTACCTTTCTCAGAATTTAACATGACCAAACCCAAAACTGGGCGACCTTCAACGAACTTTACTTTAAAACCAGTCTACGAACAGCCACCAACTATCTCGACTGAAAAGTACAAGGACCTGCAGTCTCTTTTACAGTTTTTGCCACCCATTAACCACAAATTCTATCAAGAACTTAAACATGCGAAGAAAAAATCCAAAGCAGTAAGACCCCCACCAAAAGAAAAAGGAAACAAGACGAAAGAGAAGAAAGGAACAAAGAACAACAAGGACATGAGGCAAGAAGGACATGACAAAGCAGTCCCATCTACTTCTCATGAAAATCCCTTCCCTGGCTTCTCTGACGAAGAACAAGATAAAATGTATGACTCAGATTAACTTTGTATATAAAAAGTAATACATTATTTTCATTTTTATATTCAACAGGTGTTTTATAACCAACAAAATATGCCTTATTCTTCAGTTACAAAGGGGTGTAAGTAACATGTTTGGAAGTAAAAGGTTGTAAGTGATTGCAGGGTAATTAAACAAAAATTACCCTGCCCTAATTTTCCATTATATTTATTTCATACTGGATATTTAAACAACTAAATACATGACAAAATAAAGTGTGTAGATAGCATTTGCAAAAAAACATAAGTAGAATTTACAATAAGACTTAAACTTTGAACCATTTTTACACAAAATCTTACTTTTGTCACTTGCACCCCTTTGCATCTCAGTGCCTCATATGAGAGCAAATTTGCATTACATAAAGACATAGAGTGCTTCAAACTGTACCACACTATAAAATTATAAATTTAAAAACTGTTTAGTTGAATATATCTAAATATTTTTTTATAATTAGTGTATTCTTGTGTACATTCAAAATGAACAATAATAGTAGGAACAAAGGATCTGAAGGAACTTCAAACCGTAAGTAACTTTTAGTTTGTATTTATTAATTTTGATTACAAATAATAATCAATTAACAAATAGTAGTCTAATTAAGGTACGAAATAACAAATAGAAAAATTGCAATTGTATGAAAAATATAATATTTAGTGGTTTATAAGTGACAATATGTTTATAGTGAAATACAACTCAATTGACGCAAGGGACTAATTCATAAATGTTAGTGTCCATGACATGCATGTAATTAATCACCCATATATAAAATTGTTAGTTTAGAAAATTTTGCGCATCAGGATTTTAAAAATATTTTCTATAGCCACTTGTAATTTGATTAAACTTTTACCTATGTAAAATAATGAAAAATTATTTATAAATATTTGTATTACAGTAATAATTATACAATTAATTAAATGAATTATACAATCAACAAATACAATTAACTGTCTCAATTACTATGTAGAGTACAATATTGGAACAAGAATTAAAAGTGTGTTGTTAATTGTTTTGTACATTTTCCTTGGAAGATAAACTGATCAATATTACATTTGAACCTTTAATTGTCACCAAAAAATAAATTTTTATATTAATACAATTTTAGAGAAAATAATAACTTTTGTTTAATAAATGTAAATCATAGTAACATATAATATACAGTGAATGTTAATTTTACACAAATAACTAGTATACATTACAAACATATTTTTTATAGAATGAAGTTTTCAGTGAGGTGAATAAAAGCCAGTATTATTTTTAAAAAATTAGGAAGCCTCAAAAATATAAACTTGGGTAAAGTTTATAATCCGTTGACTTCCAAATAACAAATTTTTTTCTGCAATAGGTTGTTTTTTTATCTTGCTATCATAAAATTAGAATGGTTATGAGTTTAGACAATTTTTCTTAGATGTTTCATTATCACATTTTTGACTCCAAAATAAATATGGTGATTGATAGAGACATGAATGTTCTATGGTACTAGGCAATCATGGGGTATCATGTCTCATGTGGGCAGAGCCATGCACCCAGAAGTAAACTTACATTGAATCATGTTACAAAAAGGTACCCTTAACTAAGAAAGTTTATGTTATGGTATTTTAAAACAGAATTTTAAAAACCTTAAATAAGACATTTATGCTTTTAAATTTAGAAATGAGAACTCACAAAAAATAATATTAGGTGTTATGTGTGTATTTGCAAAGGGATGATAACTTTAATGGTTTTTCATCAAAACAAAAAAAAAACACAGAATGATAAAAGCGATACAGAGGTATTTTGATATCAAGCATTATGTCTGCTTTTATTTATTGGGTCTTGGACATACCCAATATTAGTATTAAGTTATTAGATTTAGACAATAAGCAGCAGTATATTAATCTGCATGGCTTCTAAAGGGTTCTAGAGAATTAGATTAATAAGATTATTAACAGATGAACACAAATTAAAAACTGAATTTCAAGTTAAAAACCTATTCTTTATGAATAATGTATTTAAAATCTTCAAGTTACAATCCAATAGCATACTGGATATTTGAATAGTGCTGAAAATTTTGTGAAAGCCAAATTGATTATTTGTTTAAATATTTAATAGTAAAATTTTTTAAAAGATTCATTTTTGTAATTCTTGTAAAATTGATCAAAATCATTACTTCTATAGTTAAACAATGTGTTTATGTCATACATATTAATTGGTATATATCGTGTATATACTTCTTATAATGGATATACTTATATATTTCTTATTGGGATGTCACTTCTGTAGACATCTCTTTATGAGCATGATAGAAAGTACATCTCTGCAAATTTGATGTCTTGATCCCCTTATAACTTCTACTAAGGGTTTATGTCCCTACTCAATCCTTTTCCATCCTCTATAGACGATATTAACTATTCTGACTGATTGCTTCTACCTACAAAAACAAACTAAGGAACAATAAATATGGTTTAAAAGTGCTTAACAAGCACTCATTAATGATTTTTGTATACTATAGACAGTACATGTTTTCACTGAACTGTAAAAATAATCAATTATAGTAAATAAGAATTAAGATTTGAAAATATTTTCTAACATAATTTTTATACATATTTCTTACATTCTACTCCAGAAGTGTGCATAAAGACCAAATAATGTAGAATATTTTATTAGAAAAAAATCTCATAATTTAGTTTGCAAAAAAATGGCTCATAATGTGTTATTAGCTATCAATAATATAACATATTAATACTCTTGGATGTTAAAAATAGCCTGTTTTTACCGTAACCAACCTATTAATACAATGTTAATAGTTTTTAGTTGACTAACCGTTAAGATAATTTAACAAAATTTCTATAATAAGAATGTTTTTAAGAAGAAAAACGATTGTTATTTTATCAATATTAAAACACTGAAAAGCCAGGCAGATTACATTGTAATAAAGTTAGTATTCAAGATGCCATTTTTTTAAAATTTTTAAGTTATAGGCAGTTATTTAAGAGTAAAGTAAAAAGATCACTAAAACACAGTTTTATTATTAGTTAGCACAGAAGAGTTGGTTAATTGAAATGGATATTTAGGATTATCAGTTTTTTCAGCTTCAAAAATTGGTACATGTTTTCTAAGGTCCAATCTTGAAAAGCCTAACGGTTCAAAGTATGATTTGTGTAACTGATCAACAGGAACTGGAAAATCAATAGTAAAATAATAAAACTCATTTTTATCTTCTTCTTTAATGTTTTTAGCCAAGGTTAATTTAAAACTTGGCTGTTTTCCATCTTTATCTTTCTCACCATATATAAGCCTATAGGTCGGATCTCCATCTTTATCTAGTACAGAATTTCCACGCATATCCTTATTTTCCATGATTTTCCCAAATTCTACAATCTGATCATAATTTTTTCGGATATTGACATTTCCTTCTATTATACGCCAATACCTTTCTGAGGTCTTTAACATAAACTTGAGATTCAGATGTAGTGAATAGATCCTTTGTTTTCAGTACAAAATCCGTTCCCCAATTGTTCAATGCCTCTAGCATATCGTTAAACCAAGATCACTATAAGCACTATAGTTCAATAATAAAACCAGCACATTAAAAATATGTTAACACACAACTGGTAATTTTACAAGAAAATATGCCTGTAAAAGAAAAAAATCGTAAAGGCAAGAACTATATAAGTGATGCTTGATAAGCACTTTATACATGTAATCGTAAAAATCTTTAGAGGTACGCTGTGTATATAAACCTCACATACTACCAGAGGTGTGACCAGATTTCACACAGGTATTGCATGGCTGTCGTCAGCTCGTGTCGTGAAATGTTGGGTTAAGTCCTGCAACGAGCGTAACCCTCATCCTTAGCTGCCATCAGGTAATGCTGAGCACTTTAATGAAGCTGCTAGTGATAAACTGGAGGAAGGTGGGCATGATGTTAAGTCATCATGGCCCTTATGGAGTGGGCTACACACGTGCTACAAAGATGGCTACAATGGGCTGCAAAGTCGCGAGGCCAAGCTAATCCCTTAAAAGCCATCTCAGTTCGGATTGTACTCTGCAACTCGAGTGCATGAAGTTTTTTTTTTTTTTTTTTTTTTTTTTTTTTTTTTTTTTTTTTTTTTATCTTGGGAGCGGGTTTGAATTGCTCGAAGCACTGCTACCTTAAGGTATATTGTACTTACCTCCCTGATCTAGTCAAATAACCCCTTCCCTCTTACCAGGTTTAGGAGTTTCCTGACTAGAGTTTTACCTTCAGCATCCACCAAAGCCGTTCCGTAACCAAAGAGGTTGAAGCGCCTCTCAGCAAGTACTCCACATCTGTAAATAATGTGTGTGGCAGTCTCCTGTTCCTGCCCGCACAATCTGCACACTGGTTCATCCTTGTAGATACCCATTTTATGCAAATGTTTCCTTAGTCCACAGTGTCCCGTGAGTAGTCCTGTGGCTATCCTTAATTCCTGCCTAGACAGATAGATGAGACTCTTCTGCAGCCCCAAGGAAGGTCTCCTAAGGGTTAGCTTACTGTGTCTCATCCCTTCGGCCCTGATCCAGTGCTCACAGTGTCTTTCAGCCATCCACCTTCGCACGGTCATCCTGACCATGGATTTGGAAATACCCACCGCAGGTTCCGGTCCAATCAGGGGAGTCGAGGACCCCTCCCTGGCCAGGGCATCTGCGGCTTCATTTCCAAGTATTCCCCTATGCCCTGGCACCCAACCAATCTTGACTTGATTGTGCCTTGCCAGAGCTTGTAGGTTAATTAGGCACTCCCTGACTATGGCCGAGGTGACCACGTGTCCGTTTAGTGCCTTAATTGCTGCCTGACTGTCGGAGAAAATAGCAATCCGGGCCCCATGTGTTTCCCTTCTCGCTATCTCTCCCAGACAGGCATTTATAGCATATACTTCGGCCTGAAAGACAGAGGTATGCCTCCCCAAGGAAAAAACCAGTTCTACCCTTGGGTTTTTACAATACACCCCCGCTCCAGTGCCGAAGTCCATCTTGGAGCCATCTGTGTACCAGATCTGAGCTCCCGATGTTAATGTCCCCGACCATTCCATCATAGTTTGGTGGACCTGGTCAGGTGCAAACATTTGAGTAATGTGGTCGCTGCCCATTTCCAAGACGGGTTCTTTGACCACGCACTCGATACTCATATGTCCCGAGACATCTGGGAGGTTAGCCCAGTTGCTCGAGTTGCGCAATCTCCATGCCGCTAGCCTCGCCTCTCCCCTAAGGACAAGCTCAAGGGGAGGGAGGTTAAGCATTACTTCCATTGCTGCACCTGGTGTAGTTGACATCGCTCCCAGTGTGCACAGACAGGCCAATCTCTGGATAGAGCTCAGTTTAGCTCTTGTCTGTGCCTGGTTGGCCTTTGTCCACCACACCAGAGCTCCATAGGTAATCATAGGTCTTATCACCCTCAGATACATCCAGTGCATCATTGATGGCTTCAGTCCCCATTTCTTACCCACCATTCTTCTCACAGTCATCAGTGCCCTTTTGGCCCTGTTAACTGTCCTCTTAAGATGTGGATTCCAGGTGAGTTTCCTGTCCAGAGTAACTCCCAGGTACTTCACCTCCCCCACAAACTCAAGGTATTCACCAAACAAGCGGGGCATCCTGGTCGTCAGATCTTTTCGCTGTCTGGTGAAGTTAATGAGAGCAGTCTTTTTTGGATTTACCCTAAGGTTCTCCTTTTTACACCACTCTTCAATCAGTCGTAGAGGATTTCTGATTACCTCAAGGACTGTATCAGGGAATCTGCCCAGGATCAGGACAACTATGTCATCCGCATATCCTAGACAGAAGTACCCCTGTTCATTCAGGAGTTCAATAAGGTTGTCAACCACTAGGCACCACAACAGAGGAGAGAGAACCCCCCCCCCCCTGTGCACAGCCCAGACTTGTCTCCGCCCTTCTGACCTCCCCTGCCACCTCTACAGAAATGCTTCTGTTTGTTAACATGGAACTTATCCAACCACAAGTGGTCGCATCCACTCCATGACGTCTTGCACCACTTACCATCGTCTCCACTGAGGGGTTATTGAAAGCCCCTTCAATGTCGAGGAAGGCACCTATGGCACAACCTTTCTTAGCGATCATTTGCTCAATCCTACCAACCACTTGATGGAGAGCTCCCTCGCAAGATTTCCCCGGTTGGTAAGCATACTGGTTCCAATGCAGTGGTTTGATAGCTAAAGCACCCCCCCTAATATGCCTATCAACCAGTTTTTCAAGTCCCTTGAGAACAAAGGACATGAGTGTGATAGGTCTGTATCCTTTCCCTTCCGATTGGTTACCAGTGGGCTTAGGTATAAAGACCACCTTACTAGATTTCCAGGCTGCCGGCACATGCCCTAGAGCAATGCTTAGCCTGTATAATTTAGTAAGTATGCATGAAGTTGGAATCGCTAGTAATCTTGGATCAGCATGCCACGGTAAATACGTTCTCGGGACTTTTCACGCCATGGGAATTGGTTTCAATCGAAGCTAATGACCTAACCGCAAGGAGGGAGTTATTTAAAGTGGGATCAGTGACTGGGGTGAAGTTGTAACAAGGTAGCAGTAGGGGAATCTGCAGCTGGATTACCTCCTTAGGCTTTGTGTATCACTCATTACTTTTAATAGTGGTGCTGTGGTACACTATATTGCTGTCTTTACTTCTACTTTATTTTAATTTCTCGATAATAGAGTTTTATGAGTGATAGGCTTCTTTCTCCATATTTACAAATATATAAAGTACAGGTTACTAGTTTTTTTTTCTATTATGCACAGATTAACTGGTATCTTGCTATTCCTTTTGTTAATGGTGCTTTCTTGGCATTTTATATTATATGTTTATTTTCCTGTTCCTTTACTATTTATAGTAAAGTACTTAAATGTGTTATTATCTACTCTTATTGCTAAGTTAGCTTGCATCTTGTGCTTTATAAGTTTTTCATACCATTTTCTTAACGATATTCGTCATTTATTATGGGATGCTGGGCTTAATTTAGAAATTACTGGTGTTTCAAAAAGTGCTGTGTTACTGACAGTAATGTTACTTCTTTCTACTGTGGATTTTTTGTTTATATTTATATGAGTCAATCTGGAAATTCAGTACATCATTGGTGGGTTCAGCGTGTTTCTGCAGTGATTTTACTATTTTTATTTCCTTGGTTTGTCTATTCGTTTTTTTGTGCATTTTATACCGGCAGTCCTTTATCTTTTAACGAAAGATTATTTCAGGCTATTAATCATCCTCTAGAGCTTTTATTTTTTGTTGTATTGCTATTTTGTGTTTTTTAGCATGCAGTTCTTGGAATGCAGGTAGTATGTGAGGATTATATACACAGCGTACCTGAATCGTATAGTTCTTGCCTTTACGATTTTTTTCATTTACAGGCATATTTTCTTGTAAAATTACCAGTTCTGTGTTAACATATTTTTAATGTGCTGGTTTTATTATTGAACTATAGTGCTTATAGTGATCTTAGTTTAACGATATGCTAGAGGCATTGAAAAAGTGGGGAACTGATTTTGTACTGAAAACAAAGGATCTATTCACTACATCTGAATTTCAAGTTTATGTCAAAGACCTCAGAAAGGCAATGACGTATAATGGAAGGAAATGTCAATATCCAAAAAAATTATGATCAGATTGTAGAATCTGGGAAAATCATGGAAAAATAAGGATATGCATGGAAATTCTGTATTAGATAAAGATGGAGATCCGACCTATAGGCTTATATATGGTGAGAAAGATAAAGATGGAAAACAGCCAAGTTTTAAATTAACCTTGGCTAAAAACATTAAAGAAGAAGATAAAAATGAGTTTTATTATTTTACTATTGATTTTCCAGTTGCTGTTGATCAGTTACACAAATCATACTTTGAACCGTTAGGTTTTTCAAGATTGGACCTTAGAAAACATGTACCAATTTTTGAAGCTGAAAAAAACTGATAATCCTAAATATCCATTTCAATTAACCAACTCTTCTGTGCTAACTAAAAAGGAAAAAAATAAAAAAGGTAAAGTTCAGGAAGTTGTTGATAAGGAAGGAAGAAACGGAGAGTTATTATATACTAGTGATTATAAGAAACTAAACACTGGTTTTTTTGAAGTTAGGGATCAGAGCAATAATTTAGAGCTAGATAAAAGTCTTATATATGTTAATATTGTTTTTGTTACAAACTTGGCTAAAGTTTGTGCTAAGTGGCTTACCTATCTGCCTGTGAAATTAGGGGAATATTTAATAAACCAAGAAAATCCAATTGCAAAGTCTTTTGGTTATTTTTTAATCACCCCTGCAGTGGCGGTGAAGAACTTAGAAAATATTGGAGCTACCATACTTAAAGCTCCAATTTTGTTGTTTGTAGCAGATGAGAAAAAGTATGGCGATGCTTATTGGACTATGAGGAAACAACAATTGAAAGAATGCTGGGAAGAAGTAAAAAGCTATTATTCTGTTGTTAAAGACAGAAAAAGATTGGAACCAAAGAAGGAAGATTATCCTGAACATATGATTGCAGGAACGTGGAAGGAGCTTGACGCTGAGAGATCAAGTACTGAAGAAGACTTAGAAAAGAGGTTAAGTAGTGAAAGTGCAAATAAATCTAGAAATTCAGATATAGAAAAAAACAGGGAAGAGTTGCAAAACAAAAGTAATAAAAAGATAGCTCCTACTTCTCATACTGATAGAGAGAAAAGAAGACTAAACTCACAGAATGTGAACACTTCACCACGCTTATAATAAGCCATTACTTTAGATTGATACCCATCCTCTATTTATTTATCCCACAACAAAAAACTTACATGCATTTTGCCCTTAGCATAAACTAAAAATTATTTAATGAGTAGCTTATGTGTCCTGTAATACTGTGTGGTGATAGCGGCAGTAGGCTTTGGCCTTTGCCTAAGCCAAAGCAATTTCAGAAAATATTTAGTCATAACACCATGTTTAAAAACACTTTAATGAGGACAAAAAGTGGGTATATGCCACCCATAATTGCCACAAGTGTACAGTATGAGTCGTTAGTGATGGAAGAGTTATGTGTGCTGCAAGAATATAAAGTTATCTTCGAACCGGTGAAAATCGGGATAGCAGCAGCGATATTGATTGCTGTACTTCTCTGCAGTGAAAACGAGATAATGTTAATTCTGCCTTCAAACAACTTTATAGGTGATTAAAATAATTTTTATGCTTGTGTCGAGAAAACATCTCAGATATCCTGTGAAACTAACTCTATAGTTACTTTTGGGGTAAAGCCTCATGAATTCAATCCTGAGTATGGCTATACCAATGCAGTTTATGACCAAGAAAAAAAATATCATATAGTGAAAAATTTCGCAGAAAAGCCTGAGCGTGAGTTGAGTAGCGATCATTACTGAAACTCTGGCATATTTGTGTTTAAAGCAAAACGCTATGTAGATGAGATGAAAAGATCTGCTCCAAATCTTTATAATTTATGCTGTGCAAATGTGCAACATTCCACATCACAAGAAAGTTTTCTGTATTTAAAACAACGGGATTTTGCAGGAATTGAAGGCATATCTATTGATTACTTGGTGATGGAAAAACCAAAAACGTTGCAATGATAGAGGCTAATTTTGGTTGGATAGATGTTGGAACTTGGAATTCAGTTTTAGAATTAAGTAGAAGATTTAGTAAAAAACCGGTGTCATTCCAGCATGTAAGTGGAAAAAAAGAGCCAGTTTTGACAACAGAAAGTGCTACACCAAGTAGAGTTTATAAATAAGAGCCTAATATCAGTCATTAATAGAGGTAGGGAAGCGAAGTCAATAAGAAAAGAAGTCAAGCCATGGGGATTTTATAGTATAGCTTTATTGGGCGAAAATTTTCTTATAAAATATCTTTTTATAAATCCATTGAGCTGCACTTCCAAGCAATTCCACCACTATAGAGATGAATACCATACAGTGCTGTCAGGAGTTGGATATGTAAATTTAGGGAGCAAAACACGTGCTATGGCGGCAAATCATGTGGTAGAGATTCCAAGAGGGATTCCCATAGGATTGAAAATAGAAGCCCAAACTTTCCACTTGAGATAGTTGAATTTCAAATAGGATAGCTTTTATCTGATAATGACATAGTAAGGTTGGATGACGTATATGGAAGATTCTGAAATGCACAACTGTATGATTTGAAAAACAGAACTACAAAATTACTTGACAACTCCCGCCTACCCCGCTATCATAATACTGAAGCTAATTGTTTAACTTCACAATCTCTGCAGCGGATTAAAATGACAAGAAAAAACTTGTATTTGGTGTACTATTGCTTAATTTTTTAAACTATGTGTATCGTATGTCTTTGTAAAATTTCTAGGTTTTTACCTATACAAGCTGAAACGGGCTTATAAAGCGTTTAAGACATCACCCAACACTAAATTTTTAAAATAGAGTGTGAATAACTAGCTAGCACGGGAGTTTTTTTGCCTTTTTTTTCTGCTTAGTAAATTTCTTAAACATTTGAGCTAAGGTTAGTTGCGTCTAAAAGCAGCTAAACTGCAATGTTTAAGGCTTAAAAACGCCAATACAGAAAATAAATATTGACCGGGGTTTCTTTTGCTTTTTTTCTGCCTAGTAAATTTCTTAAATATTTTTTCAAGCTACAAGTGTCTGTTGAGTGACAGGATGGAAAACATAAATTTTTTAAAATTCATTGAAATATGCTTTCAAACGGTAGTGCCGGGGTGTGAGTTTCACTGATTGGAGTATAATAATTACCGTAATTCTTCTCTACTATTTCTGAATAAATTAACACTAATTCTTTGATATATATTGCTAAAAAATTTAAACAAAACAACCATTTTCAGCAACTATAAGGTAATCCAGTGAGAATTATTTTTTTTGAATCTGATGGTTTGCTTCCTGGCAGTAACAACCCATTTCATCTGGATTTCATCACCTCATTCACTATCAATTACCAGAGTTATTTATCTCACCATTACAAAACATACTATCTTATTTTTTTTCTTTTTGCTGCTGATTTACATAAATTCGCTCCATAGAAGTAGATACAGTTTTTGCATCATTTAATTGTGTAATAGTCTCAGTTGACTTTATAGACGCACTTCTTTCAAAACTTCCGTTTTTTATAGCTTGCAGGACGCTTTTTCATCCTAAAAGGGAGTTCTTCCCTAAGTTTGTTTGATATTTTAATTCGTTAAACTTTGCTCTGTTTTTCTCATCAATTTCTACTTTTATTTTATTACTATTTTCATCAGGACTCAAGTAAATACTAATCTGCTCTACCTCAGTAATAAAAGACATTTTAATACTACCTCTTTCAACATTTGTATAGTTTTTCTTTTCTCCTGTATTATCAACTTCTACTATACTCTTCCCTATGTGAAATATGTGACATCTTAAATCTAAATCTTCTTTTATCCTTGGGTTATCTATAATCTTTGAAACATCAATAATACTATCTAGCGAATATCTCACATAAAAATATTTGTTATCTATTTCTGTGTTTAAAACTTCACCTTGAGTATTACCATTTATAACACCTTCATGTGCTAAACTCTTTAGCTCTTCATGAGTTTTGTTACATTCTAAAGAAGCCTCAGCACTGAACTTAAGGACTACACACGGTAATTAACTATCATAAAAAAAATTGTATTCTACTTTTCCACCCCTTAGCAGTAAATTATCCACGATATTATGTACGATCTTTGCATTTTCTTTATCACACGTTAATACATTTCGCACACGCTCATGAGAACACCAAATCTGTTATAACGTGCTTACCACCATTTAATATTATTCCTTTTTTTAAGTATTTTTTTGTTATATTCAATATGCACCTTAAAGCATTGCTTATGGGACTGTTACCTTCACAACATTTATCGTTTTCTACCGGTACACTAGATAGATCGTTATGAAATTCGCTAATTAGACCTTCCTCACTTTCAGTTAATGGAAGACCTAGATTCATTAAAATTGAACCTTCTGGGTAATAATAAATGTTTTTTTCTCTGTTGATTGAATTTCACTTCTTTTATCTTTCAATTGATTATCTGGTTCTGCTATTTTTGCATTTTTATTTTCTTGCTTAGATCCTTTGCCAACTACTAAGCACAGTGATATTGAGTCTTGTTCACCTTTCACATTCCTGCCGATGGTAGCCAGTGGTTGGCTCTGGTGCAAGAATCTCAGTATTTCTGTAAAAACTTAGAAAGTATTTTCTACAAAAAAAACACTACCAATAAAAAGAAATTGATTTGCTATGCTACATTTATGTTTTCGAAGAAAATTATAGTCAAGCTTGCAGCTATACGAACATTGTGATTTCAGAGGGTCAAAACTCGCTATTCGGGGATCCTTTTGCCTTTTTTCTTCGTTTGGTAAATTTCTTAATGTTTGTGGCTAGTTGCAATTTATGAACGAACATTTGTTCTTGCAACAAATTCCAGCGTGTGACACTGGAATCTAGGAATTTTATTAAGTTGGTGAGTATAAAAGTTATGTTAAAATACGGCCTTTTTATGGAAAGGCTGGATCCCAGTGTCAAGGACTGGGATGACAAATAGGTGAGCGCTGTGATGACACCGAAGAGGCACTGGGATGACAAGAGAGGGGCTACTTGGATGACAAGAAGAGGGCACTGGGATAACAAGAAGAGGGCTACTAGGATTTCTGTCATTCCAGCACGTGACGCTTTATGATAGTGTCATCCCAGTGCTCAGACACTGGGATCCAGAAATTTTGGTAAATGTTAAATGAAATTTTAGAAATGCAATGTCTTTGATGATTATGGAAAGGATGGATGCCAGTGTCATGCACTGGCATGACACGAAAAGGGCGCTGGAATGACAGAAGAGGGGACTACTTGGATATGCAGCTTTTAAGACATTTAAAGGCGCAAAAATAATTGCGTTTTAGCTTAGACTGATTTTATGTATAACGCTCCTCCACATAGTTGTCGATAATTGTCTTAAATTCTTCAAAGATATTGTTGCTTTGTAAAGTTTTAAAGTACTTGCCGTCTTTATAGACTGCTGAAACTGGCTTTTCTCCATATCCAGGCAAGCTGATTCCTAAATTTGCATGTTTACTTTCTCCAGGACCGTTTACGATGCAACCCATAACAGCAATGTTCATATGCTCTACACCTGGATTTTTTTTCTTCCAGATCGGCTTGCGAGTTTTTATATAATCATTTACTTCTTCAGTCAATATACGAAAACGGTCGCTACTTGTGCACCCACATCCAGGACATGAGCTAACTTGAGGATTAAACCTATAGACTGCAATATTTCTTGACACACCATTACCTCATTAATTCGTGACTCACTAGGGCGTTGAGTTAAAGAGGCACGTATTGTATCTCCAATACCATTTTGTAATAAGTAAGTAAGCCCTGCTGTGGTATTTATCACGCCTTTGTTGCCCATACCAGCTTCTGTTAAGCCCAAGTGCAAAGCATAATTAGAATATTTTGCAAGCGCCGTGTAAATTGAAATCAAATCTTGCACTCTACTCACTTTACACGAAATGATTATTTTATCTAATCTGAGACCAATTTCTTTGGCTTTATTTGCACTTCTCAGAGCTGATATTACAAGAGCCTTGCGCAATATAACATCAGAAGATTTTGGATCACTAGATGAAGAGTTCTTATTCATCAGTTTTTGTGCAATGTATTTATCTAGGCTGCCCCAATTTACTCCAATTCTGACAGGGAGATCATGTTTTATTGCATATTCTATAACCCTTTCAAATTTCTCATCACTTGTTGCCAAACCCTATATTGCCTGGATTTACCCTGATTTTACCTAGCATTTTAATGTTATCTGGATAATCTTGAACTAGTTTGTCCAATTCATATTGCCCGCAACCTACCAATATTTTAGCATCAAAACCTTCTTTATTTATTTACTCTACTATATAAGGTATTGCTCTTCCCACTGAATTCAAAGAAATTCGTACTAACTCCGAACCTGCATGCACTATTATTTCTTTTGCGTATTGGTTAGCACTGCTTTTATGTTGCCGGGATCTATATACACACCAAGCGCCATAGATCGCACAACTATAGGATTATTTCCACCTATCTTTACTTGCCCAACTTTTACAACATGAGTCTTATGTCGGTGTGGTTTTTCTGCCAGATCATTCAGCATCTGCTGTATCAGCTACACTTTCAAATGAATCCTGCGTCACGTCAGCAATGGAATCACGCGAGCACGTCTTTTTCGATGTAGTGTCTTTTATAGTAACATTTATAGGGGAAATGTTTTTCTCTCGTGCTGTAGTAACCTTTTTCCCCTCTTTTTGTTTGCCTTCACGCTGCTCGTTTTCATATTCGTAGACTGGCCCCTTGTCTATGAATACAGCACCTTTCAAACGTGCAATGTTGATGCCATGCTGGTTTACCATATCATCCTTTTCATCTTCAACTATACGGGCTTCTGCATCGCTTGGCTCGTTGTCAAGAATGGCGATTTTTTCCCTTTAACTTTTTAGCTAGATTTTCTTTGTTTATGTTGGCATTAGCCCGACCTTGCAACTTTTTTTTTCTTTAGGAGTTCCCTACGTTTCTCATTCAGTTTATACGACTTAGCAAAATCCTCATCTTCGTGAAAGTTTGTACCGCCAGGATTACTACCATACAGAATGCGCCAGGATTACATGAACGCGATATCACTACCATATATACCCGCATTGATTTCTGTTCCACCACCAACTGTTCCTAGAATTCCAAATAGAAATTCGAGTCCACTAATCTGTTGTTCTCCAGCAAAATAAGCGAGATTGCTAAGCCGCGCAGCACCACCTGCAACGATAGAGTTGTTACCTTTACATTTAATATATGCAAACTCCTTGCCCAATTTCACTGTTATGCCTCGAATGCCACTATCTCGCACTATTAGATTGGATGTTGCACCGATAACGTTAATGGATAATTCAGTATTTTTAATCAAACACATTAAATCTTCGATATCACGTGGTTTAAACAATACATCAGCTTGTCCACCAACATTCAATCACGTCATTTTAGACATTGAAACATTATAACGATAGATTCCACACACTTTAGGTAAGGTTATAAGCATTTTGATTTTAACTCTAACCCTGCATCCATACCCATTTTCCGCATCTTCTGCAAACGAGTAAAGTATATATCTTTCTCGTCTGCTAACATACAACAAAGATGCAGCATGTTTTCACTCACATATTCTGCCAAAGCTGCAAGCGGTGTAAAGCATGAATCATTTACTGTCTTCATAAAGCTGCCCTCTGATTCCACTCTTATAAAAGACTTATTATTATTAATTTTCTGTAAAAGATCGATAATTTTTACATAATTTTTTCGACATTGAATGCAAATTGCACCCTGTCCCACTGCACTTAGCATGGTTTTTGGTGATAATACCTCCGTGACTAAGTGATGTTTTTTTAACCTTATGAGCCCAGCTTCAGCTAGAATTATTCCATCAAAACTATGGCTTTGCAGTCTTGTTGTTACATTTCCGCGCAGCGGCACTATTTTTTAATTCTGGCATAAAATTTAGTAGCTGCACTTTTCTCCTTATTGAAGAAGTTTGCGATTGTAGCTTGCTGTGGCAAAGATTCAAGGCTGTTATATTTATTAGTAATAAACGCATCGTATGGACTCAGCCTCTCTAAAATACAAGGGATTGCCAGATCTTTCGAGAAAAATTCAGGCACATCCTTTAGCGAATGAACTGCCATGTCTATATTATTCTCGAGCAATGCAGTCTCCATTTCCTTGAGGAACAATCCTTTACCTCCTATTTCTGCGAGGTTTGCATTGGCATATTTGCACCGGAAATTTTTATCTTAATGATTTCAACAGAGAAGTGGGGAAAAGAGTCCAGCAACTTTTGTTTTGCTTCCAAAGCTTGAGAAATTGCAAGGTTGCTTCATCTGGTACCTATTTTGAGTAGCATGTGTCTAAATTTTAACTTAAACGGTTTACAAAATTAGTTTACAATCAATATTTTAAACCTACAACTTATGCGCAATAGGCTTATAATCAAATCTTTCTCGGTGTTATGCATTCTCTTACTTGCTTTATTCATTTTAGATAACTATCCTTTGTCCATTATAACCAAGTTTGTTGCTAAGTATAAACAACATTTCATTTTGATTTTTATAAACATAATTGTGTGGTTGGATAGAAGAAAAGAGTGTTTTTGGATTTATGCGTAGCAAGAGCTCTGTAAAAATGTTTTGCGTTTCTTCACATACCTGTATTAATATTTGTAGAAGTTAATTCTTTCTTTTCCGAAAAATTACAAATTTAGTTTAAAAAATACTTTATTAAGTTATGTTTACTTTAAAACAAAAAATAAACAAAATGACCCTGAAGTATTCAAGAGAATTAGAAAACCTTAAGAGAATATTTTTTTATGGTTGTAAAGATTAACATGAAAAAGTAAATTATAAAAAATAATTGATAAGAACATAAAATAGTAACTTGGATTTTAGAAGTCTAAGTTGTTCTAGAAAATAATGCAGTTGCAGTATAGCTACAAAAAAAATTCCATACAAATAGAGAAACTGTTGCAACTACTTTTTAAATAATTCTAAGTATAATCAGTGAACTAAACTTTGTTCTTTGGTATTCCAGGGTAGATTTCATAAATGTTCAGATGCATCAAAGATGACAGAAGATTACTGTAAGTAAGTATTTCTGAAAATGGCTTTTACAAATTTAGTAATTATCTTAATAAATTTTATAACTCAAGTCACTTAGGTAAGGAAATCATTACAAATAATTTGAATATTAAGACAATTATTGTTAGAGTTTTTTCATAACAGTTATTCTTTAATAAGAAATGAACATTTCTACATATATTGTTTAAGTAGATAATTAGCCATATGCATAATTGTGTAAATATACATTTCAGCTTTCTGTTTCTTGTTATAACTACTTTGATAATATCAGAATCTGAGGAAACACAGGGGTTATTTATATGCACCAATTAGGATACATAGAAAGAGAACGGAAAATAAGAGGGGATGGAGGAAGGTATCTAACAGGCACTTGCTACTCTTTACATGGGAAGGTTCAATACTCCAAAGGAATTTATTTAAATTTCATCAATATAATTATGTGTAGATAATTTAAAAAATATATATGATAGAATCAATATTCTTAAGCAGCATACACACCTGTTCACTGCATATAAATTATATCTTACTGGATACATATGACTATCATGATTTTTCATTTAGATAAATGTAAGAAAAATAATAACTTAAAATAGAACATGTAATATTTGTATATTAAAGGTATTTTCAACACCTCAATATAATTAAATCATAATTTCACAAGATTAAAATATATTTTCTCAATTTCAACAGTAGCTTACAAAAAACAATTCACTGAAACTAGGAAGGTATTAAGTCATTTCAAATAGTAATTATTTACTTGAAATAAAACATTATTGGACTAAAAGTACATACATTTTAATGACCCTCTAGAGCAGCAGTTCCCAAATTCTTTTGGTGACGTACCCCTTAGTTTGTACTATGTATTATGGCGTACCCCATGGCCCATATCATGTATATATATTTTAAATTGTACATGCATCACTAGTTTGCCTTTTTTTATTTTCCAAGTTTTTATATGCAATTATCATCACTCTTATGTTATAAAATCGGAATTTCAAAGATAAAATGCAATTAGAATAAAAGATCTGTAATGTATAAAAATACCATTTTATATATTTTGTTTTTAGTTATCTGTTTTAAAACTTGTTACGTTGGAATAATAAAATGCAAGAAACTGTATTAATACATATATTTAATTATAATGAATTACAAAATACAAAATTCAGAATTGTGGATGTCACTCAATGAAAATGTTCTGGTACAGTTATCATCAGTTATTCAATGTGAAGGATGAGCTTGAATGGAACGGCTTAAACTGATGTCTGGTATAATTGGGCTTAACTTGAGTCTGATATCACATTCTACTGTTTGCATTCGGTTCCTGTATTTATTTTTGATATACAGCAGCAGATGTGAGAATCCCGCCTCACATAAATAGGAAGTTCGGAACAATAGTAGAAACTCAACTGCTTTGTCAGCAATTTCCCCATACTCTGAGCGTCGTTGGATCCAAAAATCAATAAGAGTGGTTTTGTTACATACATCTTTCAGATCCGAATAGCAGTTTAACTCAAAAAGTTCCTTTTTGAGTTTTAGAGAAAAGCTGTTTCGAACAATTTTCTCAATGTCAGCAAAAAGGTTTTTAATCCACGAGTATGAACTCAGATCTTCTTGAAAGTATTTTGTAAAGCTAGCTTGGAGGGAGCTACAATGATAGGTCATTCAAAATTGTTTGATTCAGGAGGAGTTCGTTCTCTTTAATAAAAGATTCAAGAGATGGGAACAATGACACTTGGCTTTTCTTTTCTTCCCCTTCTACAAATCTTAGTTTCAGTTTCACACTATTGATTTTGTCCATAACTCGGAATGGGGTGTTATAGCTTCCTTGTAGTTTCCTGTTAACATCATTTAACATACTGAATATGTCTGCCAAATAAGCCAATTAGCTCAACCATAATTCATCTGAAAAACGGTCACGATACTGAAAGTCTGTGTCGGATAGAAAAATCAACATTTAATGTCGAAGGTCAAAAGCTCGAGATATCACTCTTCCTCTCGACAACCACCTTACTTCCGTGTGCAAAAGTAATTGTTTGTGAATACAATCCATTTCATCACATAAGTTATGGAAAAGGCGTGAGTTCAGTGCTCTGGCTTTGATGAAATTTACAGTCTTTACTGCTTCATTCAGTACAGTTTTCAGCTCCGCTGGACATCTCTTTGTAACCAAGGCCTCTAGGTGAAGACTACAATGAATAAACTTAGCCTTTGTGCTTACTTGTTGCACTTGAGTAACAACTCCCTTATGAACTCCAGCCATTGCACTTGCCCCATCTGTGCAAATTCCGCTTGTTTTCTCGGATAAATCTGTCTAATTTTCCAAATATTTCGTCTGCATTTGTGTGTGAAGGCAAGTTTGGGCAAAATAACATGTCTTCTCCGACCGTATTTCCATCTTCGTACCTAACATAACAAATTAGCTGAGCCATGTTAGTTACGTCAGTTGTTTCGTCAATTTGAATAGCAAAATATGCTTTTTTTTATATTCACGAGTAATGTTACCTGTACATTAGCTGCCATGTCACTTATTCTTCTTGAAACTGTATTGTTAGAAAGCGAAAGTGAATAAATCTGTTTAGCCTCTTTTTCTCCTAACATGGTTGACACAATGTCTTTAGTTGTTGGCAATATTAATGTTTCCCCAATGGTATGTGGTTTGCCCTCTTGAGCAATTCTAAGACTAACTTTATAGGAAGCTTCAACCGCTTTTAAATTCAAACTGGTAAAAGAATTAATATTTATCTTGCTGCCTTTTAATGAAGCTTCCTAATTTTTGAAAAAATCTAATGATTTATCTTTGTAACTTTCATGTTTTGTTAGGAAATGACGCTTTAAAAGAGATGGTTTTATTGAATGGTGAGAAAGTGTTTCCAAACAAATGACGCATTGTGGCCTAACTGCATTGTCATGGACCTCATTACAAGTAAATCTATAAGACAAGTAGCTGATATCACATTTACGCCTTTTTGATTGTACGCACGTTTGTTGAACTAATGGCGTTGCAGAACACACAGAAGAACTTTGCTCTTTTTATGAAGATGTACTAGGTGCAGGAGTAAAATTACCTTCTTCAAGTAACGATGAAACTCTTTGCTTCTTCTTAACGTTTGAAGACTGGCTTAACCCCTTATCCATATTGATGTAACAAACACTGCCCTATGAAATAATTAATAAAATAATAAGAATAATGTAACAGTATGACACACACTTAAAAACACACACTGTGCAGATTGGCAGACGATAGAAAAACTGACAGAAAGTGGAGAGTGTCAGTGATGTAGCCACTCGGCGCACAAAACAAAACTTCCCCTGCTTTTCTCGCAACCCAAAACTTCCGTCGCATCAGCCGGCACATATAACAAACTGACGTGGTCCTGCTCATGTACCCCCTGGCAACATCTCGCGTACCACCAAGGGGTACGCGTACCACAGTTTGGGAACCGCAGCTCTAGAGGACAGTATTAAAACAGTGTAATAAAAATAGTATAAAATTATCCTAAAAAATTATTCAGTTTTTGTGTTGTACATCTTATGGTTTCAATTATTTTTATAATTATTTTTAATAATATCAATTGGCAAAAAAACCACTACTCACTGATATTTTTCCATCAGATGTGTTTTTCTCTAGATCAGTGTATTGTTCAATGCTGTAAGTCACAGAAAAACTGATGAAACAATCTTGTGTTTAGACTAGTACAAAACGTGTTTGTTGAAAAACATCAGTAAGTAGTAGTTTTTTTGCCAAGTGATAACATTAAAAATAATTAAAAGAAAAAGTCAAACCTTTTTTTTACCATTATGTCTCATAGGTATTTCAAAGACAGCAGTTGCAAAGCCATGGATTCGTCTTTCTGTTCCAACTATAATACCAGTTTCAAAGCACTGAAAAGCTTCATTGAAGCTATCTTCAGGTGCTTAGATCTATGCTACTATGTCATCATTTGTCAAAAATTCATAGCAAGGACCATCCTTGCCACATTCTTGTTACTCATGAACATTTGCGTCAACACTTCTTCAAATCCTGAATGAATCTTCATCAGTTCAGCCATTTCTAAAATAAAGTTTACATTTGTTGGTTCTTCAGGTCTAGTTTCCAATTCAACTGAGGGGCAAATTGTTTCAGGTTTTTTTAGGGTTGTCACTTCCTAATATAAACAGCATCCTTGAGGTTAATATCTTTTCAGATTTCAAAGATTATTTTATCTTGTTCTTGGTTGATCAGGACACTATGAAGTAGTGCTCTTCCATACTATTGTTTAAATACTTCAGTCACTTCCTGGTGCATAGGCAGGAGGTTTAAGGTAACATTCTGTAGCAAGAAAATCACTTTGAACTTTCCATTTTCTGTCTCAAGTTATAGATTTGAGGGATGACTTTAAGAGGTATCAGTTTCCAGTAACACATTTGTAATGTCCTAGTTTCCATTTGTTTTTTAAAAATCTTTGAATGTTTATCCACAAATTGTTATGGTTTTTGTAAGTAAGCAGAAGTTTTTTAATTTTTTGAAGCATCATGGTTTTTATATTTACCTTTGAATACCTTTAACCATTTAAAAAAAAATATAATAATAATGACCCGTTTACCCATTAATTCAAAAGTAATTCTTACTGCTGATGGTGTTGAATGGTAAAAAAATTACATAGTTATTAAATATCATCTTATTTTTATATTGTAATATCTTATCCTAATAACACATTATTTTTAAAACGTTATTATATTAAAAAATGGAATTAAACAAACTCAAGACAGTGGCATATGGCTGATGCTATTTCCACTCTATCAATTTTTTTCTTTGATAAGGCAGCTACCAAAAGAAGGGACACTATTGCACGTAAGTTAATGCTAAACTGAAACAAAAGACAATCTTTAATTAGGTCTATTTATGACATTTCTACATGCCATAATAGTTACATGAATTTTACACCTTGGCAAAAGAGGCTTGAGTCTATGATAGCTTGAAACAAGTCTCGCCTAGGTCGGCCGTGACTCTACTGTGGAGTCAAATGCTTGAATGGGTTAATATTCTTCTACTGCCTTTAATAGAACATTCCAATGTTTGGAAATGAGCAGAAAAAGAATTAGAGAATAAATATAATTATAATTTTCTAAAGATCAATGAGTTTTCTCATATCTTACTATAGTGCAATTTAAAAAATTAATGAGAATACTAACAATGGTATGGAATATCGAAGGAAATGGCTCAACTCAATGAGGATTAAACAATTCACAATCCAAGCAATCTAGCAGCATGATTGAATTCTTGTGAAGTGGTCACTCCAACTGAATTTTTTTGCGCTACTTTATTATTTTTTAATTCATTATTTGTAATCAATATTATAATAATATTTAGCTTTTTGCCCTCTTGCCCTCTTAAGTATTCTTTCCAATACGTCAGTAGTATTTTTGGAATTATTCATTTATGGCTTCATATACTATTTAAAAAATTGTTATTTTACATTCTTTTTTAAAATGATTATGCATATATATATGAAGTTAATATATTACTATTGTAAGTAATTTTATCCACCGCTAAGTGTAATGATTTTACCTTGAGTGATGAGGCGCCTTTCGGTCACTTGACCATTGTCGAATCACTGATTGTCGAGCATCTGTTGGTCAAGTGACCGTAAGGTGCCTCATCACACAAGGTAAAATCATTGCACTTAATGGTGGATCAAATTACTTACAATAGTAATATATTAACTTCATAAAGTCAGTGCAAAGGAAAAACAATGGATAACGTAAAATATCAAGAATATATATATATAAAACTAAGCCAAAATTCAAATACAAGAATTATATACAAGAATACATATTGCGATATATATATAATATTGAAAAATTCAAATAATATTTGTATTACATTAAAATTTATTTATATAAGAACTAAAACATCGTAAGTTTTCATTGCATCATTTGAGAATACCTTGTGGGATAACTTAAATAGACAACCAAAGTTAAATGTTGTTTAAAAGGTCAATTAAATAAACAATAAAGCAGCTGCCAAGTTAAACATGAGATTCGGCAGCATGATTAAAGTGTAAAACTCAAACTTTAATAATGCATAGATGTGTTCCTTCAAATTGGTAGAATTTACTCCTTCCTTTAAACTGTAATCCTTCTAAGATAACTAAAAACCCAAATTTATTTTATACATTGGAATGTATATATTAATATGTGACACTATATTAAACTTACATTTTGATTTATCAGAATTTTCATTTAAGGTTGTTAATCCTTTGTCTCTGTATGAAGAAACAATATTGTCCCTAAAAAATGGGTTTAGCAGGCTTACATTTCTCAACATCTAATTTCGTTGCCGCTTCAAGAACCAACATTGTTTTTACTTGTTGAACATGTGACATTTAACACACCCTCATGAATGTGTTATCGTCTCCATACACAGATAAGCACGTGCAATACGTTACTCATGTCTAAGCCATTGTTTTTACTTTTTGAACATGTGACATTTAACACACCCTTATGAATGTGTTATCGTCTCCATGCTTCAGATAAGCACGTGCAACATGTTACTCATGTCTAAACCATTGTTTTTACATGTTGAACATGGGACATTTAACACACCCTCATGAATGTGTTATTGTCTGCATACTTCAGATAAGCACGTTCAACACGTTACTAATGTGTAAGCCATTGTTTTTTCTTGTTGAACATGTGACATTTAACACACCCTTATGAATGTGTTATCGTCTTCATGCTTCAGATAATCACGTGCAATAAGTTACTCATGTCTAAGCCATTGTTATTACTTGTTGAACATGTGACATTTAACACACCTTTATGAATGTGTTATCGTCTCCATACTTCAGATAAGCACGTGCAACATGTTACTCATGTCTAAGCCATTGTTTTTACTTGTTGAACATGTGACATTTAACACACCTTTATGAATGTGTTATTGTCTCCATACTTCAGATAAGCACGTGCAACATGTTACTCATTTCTAAGCCATTGTTTTTACTTGTTGAACATGTGACATTTAACACACCCTTATGAATGTGTTATCGTCTCCGTGCTTCAGATAAACACGTGCAACATGTTACTCATGTCTACACCATTGTTTTTACATGTTGAACATGTGACATTTAACACACCCTCATGAATGTGTTATTGTCTCCATACTTCAGATAAGCATGTGCAACATGTTACTCATGTCTAAGCCATTGTTTTTACTTGTTGAACATGTGACATTTAACACACCTTTATGAATGTGTTATTGTCTCCATACTTCAGATAAGCACGTGCAACATGTTACTCATTTCTAAGCCATTGTTTTTACTTGTTGAACATGTGACATTTAACACACCCTTATGAATGTGTTATTGTCTCTATACTTCAGATAAGCACGTGCAACATGCTACTCATGTCTAAGCCATTGTTTTTATTTGTTGAACATGTGACATTTAACACACCCTTATTAATGTGTTATCTTCTCCATACTTCAGATAAGCACGTGCAACACGTTAGTCATGTCTAAGCCACTGTTTTTGCCTCTCAAAAGTCTCACTTTAGTTAACTGTTCTAATGGTTTCTCAGAATAACAAGACACATAAAGTTGGATTTTTTTGTTTTTTTTTAAATTTATAACTAGCTAGTCAGATTACCATTTATATCAACCTCCTACTCTAGTATTTTATCACTTTATCATTCAGTTGTGCATTAGAGCAACACAATTCAGTTGCAGTAACCACTTGACATGATACATTAATTCGTGCCTCTAGATTTCTCAGTTAAAGAATAATGTAATCCTCAATGGGTCAACTGAATTACAGTCTCAATTAATAATGAGATTCATTTTCCTAAACAGCCGTTCTAATAAAACGAAACGGTAAATCTATATGCAAGTATCACATATTATTGTATACAGTAAAGTAGAGTCTTGAAATTCCCAGTCTCGATTTTTCGAGCTTCTGTTAAAATCGAGTCGGCTAAGCTGCACCGATATCATGTATGGACTAAAGTGCTGATTGCATGAATAGAGAACTATTCCATAAAAGGTTTTTAATGAGTTTGTGCCTAAAACTGCAAGGTTTTTAAAAGCAAACAATTTGCCTGGGATGGCTATTTTACTGTTAGACAAAGCACCGTCGCATCCCGATGAAGATCAAATGTGCTCTGATAATATCCGTGCTTTATATCTTCCTGTAAATGTTAGAAGACTAATCCAGCCGATGGATCAGTATGTTTTTGAATGTATGAAGAAAATATACACGTTATCTTTTACAATCTCTCTTGTAAGCGACTGAAAGGGAAGAAAGCATTGTAGGCTTTGTAAACAAAAATTAGAGTTGAAGGAGTTGTATACTGGATAACCAAATTATGGAACAAAATAAAGGAAGAAACATCAAGTAAGTGGTGGAATAAAATCCTGAGTCATAATGAAATTGTTTATTGAGTTATTAAAAAAATTAATCATGGTGAAAAATCAACTACCTTGGAAACTGCACTACGATATATTGTACAACAGACAGACACCACGCCAACAGATGTGCTTCTGCTAAGACACTGTAGCACTAAAACGATCTGATAAGCAAACCCAGAAGAACTTTTTCCAAAAAACGTAGCAACCATGACAAACAATGGATTCCAAAACAACCTATATTTGTGTAAGTACTGTAATCAATAAAGTATACAAATGTATTTTGTGCATTCTTAATTGTATTATTAGGGTTCATTAGAACTTCTGATTTTTCTAATGTACAGGAATGTATTTCCATATAATCCGAGTTTTCGGTAATCCGAGGGGGTCTTGGTTCCATCTACATTGAATTATTGAGACTCCACTGCATATCCAATAGTATAGCTATAAACTAGTAACATAAGGGAAAGATGAAATAAGAAATAATACAATTTCTGTTTTCTAATAAACTCTTATAAAGTTTTAAAATATTTAGGTAAAAATAATTATTATACCTATTTGTGTTTATAAAACATATATAAATTCACTACTATACAATATAATCATTGAATTTTTATTTATGAAAAATATTTGGGGATTTTTTGAAACTTTTTTGTACTGAACTTTCAGTATAATGTTAACCTCTAGTATGAAATCAGTGTTGCTATATCTTTTATCCTGTTTACAGATTTCAAAATGGAGGCTGTTCAAAGGGTGGTAAAAATATCAAAAGAAATCTTAAAGCAAAATAATTTCTTACAACTTTTTAAAAAAATGTTTTAACTTGCCTATAGTAGCACTTACTTTTTTTGTTGTTGAGGACGGCCGTTTCGGGAGATGTGTCCCTTTGTCAACTCAGACCGTAACTGATCTCAAGGTTTACGTAGGTTAGGGTGGGGGTGGGATATTTTGGTGGTGTGGGTGTATTTTGTATGTATTAGGAGTTATGATGTCAGAAAGTGCGTGTGAGTTGTAATGTAATTGTGTATTGAGTATGTGTGTAGGGTGTAGTTTGAAGTGCCTATATATTTCGTATTGTTCGGTTGTGTAGCGTTGGTTATTTCTGTGTTGTTTATGAAGAATTTGTAAGTTAGATGTTATGTCTGTGTAGTCGTGTTTTGTGGAGTTGAGATGATCGGCGAAGTTTGATTGGTAGTTATTGTTTTTTAGTGCTTTTATATGTTCTTGGTAACGTGTGTGAAATGACCTCCCTGTCTGGCCTATGTAAAAACTGGGGCATGAACTGCAAGTTAGTTTGTAAACTCCAGTGGTGTTGTAAATGTCGTTGATTTTGCTGTTGGGTTTAAATTATTTGTTGAGAGTGTTGTGTGTGGAGTAAGCTATTTTGTAGTTGTATTTTCGTAATGTGTTGGTTAAATTGTGGGTTTTGGATGATCTGTAAGGTATTGATAAGTATTTTATGGGATTGTCATCTTGTGTGTTTGTATTTGGGTTATTATGTTTATTTTTTAGGCGGTTGTATAATTTGTCTATCATTGTTGGGTTGTATCCGTTTGTTTGTGCTATATATTTTATGGTGTTTAACTCCTGGTAGTGTTCATCTTTGTCTAGTGGTGTTTTAAGGAGGCGATATATCATGGTATTGTAAGCAGCTAGTTTGTGTTGGTGTGGGTGGTTTGAGGAACTGTGTATGGTCGTATTAGTGCTGGTGGGTTTTTGGTATATGTTGAATTTATGTGTTTGTTTGTCTGTTCGTTTAATTGTGAGGTCTAAGAAGTTAAGGGAGTTTTGTTGTTCTGCTTCGATGGTGTATGTTAGTTTAGGGTGTATGGAATTTAGGTGTTTTAGAAATATGTGTGCTCTGCGTGTGTTGCCTTTATATAATGTTATGATGTCGTCGACGTATCTGTACCAGTACATTATGTTATCTGAGTATTTGTTGTTGTGTAAAATGTGGTTTTGTCCGATATGGTGTATGAATATTTCTGCTAAGATGCTTGCTATGGGGGAGCCCATAGGTAGTCCATCTTTCTGGCTGTAGTATGTGTTATTGTAGGTGAAGTAATTTTGAGAAGTGATTAATCTTGTAAGGTGGATGATTTCGTCAATGTGTGTATGTGGTGTATTTGTGTCTATTAGCATGTTTTTGAGGATGTCTATGGTTTCTGGAATGGGGATGTTTGTATATAGATTTGATATATCAAAAGAGACTAAGGTGGAATTGTGTGGAATATTTACGTTTTTAATTTTGTCTATTAGATTTAGGCTATTTTTTATGCTACAATGGTTATTAAATTTTATATGGTTTCGGATAGTTTTGTCGAGGAATTTGGCTAGAAGATGAGAAGGGGCACTTGTATGGTTTATTAGTGGACGTATTGGGATGTCTGTTTTGTGAAGTTTGGGCAGGGCGTTTAGTTTGGGGGCTATTGGCTTTATTTGTTTTAGGTGCTTTTTGGTGTGGTGTGGGATTATAAGTTTTGTTTTGTTAATTGCTTCTTTGATTAGAGCGTTGTATTTTGTTGTTGGGTCTTCTTTTAGTGCAATGATGTTGTTATTTTGGATGAAGGTGTGTACTTTTATGTTGAGGTCGCTATTCTTAATAATTACCGTTGTGTTGCCTTTGTCAGCTTTGGTAATGGTTAAATTTTGTTTTTTAATTTGTTTTTGATGGATTTGGCTGCTTTTAATTCTTGGGTGTCTGTTTTGGGGGGTTTAATTTGGGTTATTTTTTGTTTTATTTGGTGTAATAAAACACATTTCGGGTAAATAACCCAAATTAAACCCCCCAAAACAAACACCCAAGAATTAATAGCAGCCAAATCCATCAAAAACAAATTAAAAAAACAAAATTTAACCATTACCAAAGCTGACAAAGGCAACACAATGGTAATTATTAAGAATAGCGACCTCAACATAAAAGTACACACCTTCATCCAAAATAACAACATCATTACACTAAAAGAAGACCCAACAACAAAATACAACGCTCTAATCAAAGAAGCAATTAACAAAACAAAACTTATAATCCCACACCACACCAAAAAGCACCTAAAACAAATAAAGCCAATAGCCCCCAAACTAAACGCCCTGCCCAAACTTCACAAAACAGACATCCCAATACGTCCACTAATAAACCATACAAGTGCCCCTTCTCATCTTCTAGCCAAATTCCTCGACAAAACTATCCGAAACCATATAAAATTTAATAACCATTGTAGCATAAAAAATAGCCTAAATCTAATAGACAAAATTAAAAACGTAAATATTCCACACAATTCCACCTTAGTCTCTTTTGATATATCAAATCAATATACAAACATCCCCATTCCAGAAACCATAGACATCCTCAAAAACATGCTAATAGACACAAATACACCACATACACACATTGACGAAATCATCCACCTTACAAGATTAATCACTTCTCAAAATTACTTCACCTACAATAACACATACTACAGCCAGAAAGATGGACTACCTATGGGCTCCCCCATAGCAAGCATCTTAGCAGAAATATTCATACACCATATCGAACAAAACCACATTTTACACAACAATAAATACTCAGATAACATAATTTACTGGTACAGATACGTCGACGACATCATAACATCATATAAAGGCAACACACGCAGAGCACACATATTTCTAAAACACCTAAATTCCATACACCCTAAACTAACATACACCATCGAAGCAGAACAACAAACTCCCTTAACTTCTTAGACCTCACAATTAAACGAACAGACAAACAAACACATAAATTCAACATATACCGAAAACCCACCAGCACTAATACGACCATACACAGTTCCTCAAACCACCCACACCAACACAAACTAGCTGCTTACAATACCATGATATATCGCCTCCTTAAAACACCACTAGACAAAGATGAACACTACCAGGAGTTAAACACCATAAAATATATAGCACAAACAAACGGATACAACCCAACAATGATAGACAAATTATACAACCGCCTACAAAATTAACATAATAACCCAAATACAAACACACAAGATGACAATCCCATAAAATACTTATCAATACCTTACAGATCATCCAAAACCCACAATCTAACCAATACATTACGAAAATACAACTACAAAATAGCTTACTCCACACACAACACTCTCAACAAACAATTTAAACCCAACAGCAAAATCAACGACATTTACAACACCACTGGAGTTTACAAACTAACTTGCAGTTCATGCCCCAGTTTTTACATAGGCCAGACAGGGAGGTCATTTCACACACGTTACCAAGAACATATAAAAGCACTAAAAAACAATAACTACCAATCAAACTTCGCCGATCATCTCAACTCCACAAAACACGACTACACAGACATAACATCTAACTTACAAATTCTTCATAAACAACACAGAAATAACCAACGCTACACAACCGAACAATACGAAATATATAGGCACTTCAAACTACACCCTACACACATACTCAATACACAATTACATTACAACTCACACGCACTTTTTGACATCATAACTCCTAATACACACAAAATACACCCACACCACCAAAATATCCCACCCTCACCCTAACCTACGTAAACCTTGAGATCAGTTACGGTCTGAGTTGACAAAGGGACACATCTCCCGAAACGGCCGTCCTCAACAACAACAAAAGTAAGTGCTACTATAGGCAAGTTAAAACATTTTTTTTAAAAGTTGTAAGTGATTACTAGTAGCTCACGCGAAGATGGAATCAACAAATGTCAAAATAATTTATTTAATAAAAATTCTAAACAAAGTTTTTTGCACAAATTATTCTTAAAACACAGTTTTTGCTTTTCTGGCCAATTAGTTGTTCTTTGCGGTGAACATGAAAAAAAAGTATATAAATGCTGCAATATAAATAGTTTATATTAAAAGGTATTGTATTGCAAGAGGCACTTACAGTATTACACAAATGACATTGCATTTTAATTGTGCAGACTTGTTGAGCCATATAGATATATAGAAGCCTTAGCAGGTGAAATATTTTAGAGTATGTGATTAATACTATCCAGGCTTAAGAGAAATTGCAATAATGAAACAAAATACTACTACTTTTTACTTAACCACACTATCAATTTTAACACTATGAGACAATTATAGCAAATTCAATCTAGTTTTAGGGAAAAGCTCTTTCTGCTTTGCTACTGCACATCCATCATAAAAAGTGCAATGAGGTTTGTGTACAACTGTAGTTTTTCACATATTTACTTGCGCTTATTTGTATACATATCTTTTGAATGTTATAAATTACACGCCTTGCACAATACAAATAAAGCGAGTCTCACTTAGAATGATTAAAATGACAGCTGACAGGGAATGCAAACCTAAATTTTGGCAAAATCACTTCATTTTACACAAAGCTCCAGTAACTCTAGATAAATAGGTTAAAAAATCGGAATGATTAAACACTGAGTAAGCTAAATGTTTCGTCAGTTTCGAAGTTTGTTAAGTTGAAATTATTTCAGGACAATATGTGTTTTTGTGAAAATTGTTTTAACTCATTTCACAGCTGTTGCAAGACATGAAAGTAAACTAAAACTAACAACATTATACCAAAAGTTAGTGTTTAATTTAGGCCCGGAGCATCTAAACTACAACCATAACCACTATCAATCTGGCCTGTTATTGTTTATTTTGTTAAAAACTAATGCTATGATGACCTATTTATGCTTAGGCTCTAAGTAAAAAGAAATTAAGCACCCCTAAAGAACATAGCAACTTATGTATTTATTTTCATTTTTGGTATAATTCGATTTTTGGCAAGGTGTTTGATTAACGTTTTTGTTTACAAATATTTGGACAGAGATTAAAATAAAAAATAGCTAGTTTTATAACTTTTATTGTTGGGTTTTTTTTACTACAGTTATAAATTTATTATTTTCTGTAACATTTATAGCAAGTAGACATGTTATAAATTGTTGTCTGACATAATTTAAAAAAAAAATCTATTTATGCTTAACACATTTATATTTACTGGAAGTTTGTTGTTGCATGTGTTATATTTTATTATTTGTTACTGCAAGTTTTAAGAATATTATTTAAAATTTTGTTTTATACAAATATAGTTGTTTCTTTCTCGATGTTATTTCTTTCATATAATAGTTGAACAATCAAATAATAATAATCATTTATCATCCAACTTCTAGGGTTATTTGTTTTTAGACCAAAGAGATGTGCAAGGTCAGTTGTATTTCTTCATCTCTCTTTCCCAGAAAAATTTACTTTTAAATTAGGGTCAATATTTATATTTATATTTTACCCCCAATATTGGGATATAATGATATAACAAGGGAGGAAATATACAGAATAAACATTCCTAGAATAATAAATTAGTTTTATTGACATCGGCTAACACAAACTTTGAAGTTAAAATATTATTGATATAATAATAATAATAATAATAATATTATTATTATTATATTATTATGATGTAATATTATTGTTATTATTATGACAATATTATTTTTGATATTACTACTGATGGTGTTGGTAATATTTCCCAACAAAAGTCTTTGAATTTTAGATTCAATAAGTTATTAAATTATTCTTGTATTTCTATATTCTTGTATTTTTTCTTATACATATATACATACATATGTATGTGTGTGATATTTAAAATTATCCATCATTATTCCATTGCACTGACTTCATAAAGTTATTATATGTTAGTTGTAAAATATATTCACCAATAATTGTAAAAAAATATTAATAATTACAATTAATTTTTACCTTTTAATCAGGCACCTTTTACCATTGTCGAACCACTCAAAGTAAATTATCACACAAGGTAATAATTAATTGCAGTTAATGGTGGAATATTTGTTTACAATTAACATATAATAACTTTATAAGGCTAATAACTTTAGGCTATATATAAGTTCAGGAATAATTGATTAAACCTATAATTCAGAAAATGTTTGTTGGCAAATAGTATATATATGATTTATGTATTATACATATATACATATATAAAGAAATTATTGAAACTTGCAGTTTTTGTGTTGTTTGAGATTTTTAAGGAGGAGTTTTATGCCAAGAAAATACAAACAACTGTAATTAATAAATTATTGAATTAAACACATTAAAAACAAACATTTATGCATATTGAAGATAAGATTCTGAATTCTTGTGGAAATATATATGTAAGTGGGTAATCAATAAAAATATTATTCTGAATCATAAAAAAGGATAATTGTTAGAAAAGTCGAAGTTAGTGCAGTGTTATAATCACAAATATGTTACCTTAGCCAAAATATTGCAAATGAGGAGGACAATCTTTGGTAATTAATTTTTGGAACTCTTGAGAAAATCTCTAAGTAAACAACCGAAACATTATGAATTAGTCTTTTGGCATGAGATATAAAAATATCTCTTGAAAGAAGAAAATTCAGTCACTTTCTCATTCAAGGCACATACAGGTACATTTTCAGATCTATAGTTCCTGTTAGGGTTTGTTTTCAACATCTTCTAAATTAAACCTATGTGGGTTGATGATATTGGTTGTGTGAGTCTTTGCTCTATGAGTTTTTCCACTTAACTAAGTTGATACTGGACCTGGTGAGAGAGGGTTTTGGTTTTATTCTGTGTTTAGAATAGGAAGAGTTGTTATTTGTGTTTTCATTATTTTCTATCTTGTCTGATGCTGCAGAAAAAACATTGAGACCAGTGCTTTGTTATTCTAAGAATGTAGGAATTATGAGTGCACTGATCAAATGCATCAACTTCTACTTTCATCTGATTGTAACAGCTGATTGCTCGGAGTTTACCACTTTGTTATTTGTAGAAGCATTAACATGCATTGTACCATTGTAACATGCTTGTGAACCAATTTTCCATAGTCATGTTAAGATTCATTCTTTTGATATTACTACTACGAGCCTCACTTCTAGAAAGTATTAAAAAATTATATGATTAATTAGTCTATGTCCCTGTGGGACAGTGATTTCTGAAAAAAAAATATGGCACTCACCAACGCTTATCTCAGTGAAGGTCACAAACTTACTACAGTAGTCTCATGGAAGATATGAAGAAAATAGCAGAGGTTGTGGAGAGGATGGGCCATTTCCCAGAAAATGTGTACAAGCTTGTGAACGGCTGCACTAAGATACTATGGTAAAAAAAAACTTTGTATTTTAATTCATATAAGTATAGAGTTATGCAAAACTGGCTTTCCTATGAGAGTTACCAATTCAATGAAAGAAACTGAATGCTGCGTTTAAAAAGCTTGTCTTGTATGACTGAAAAGTTGAGAATATGTTCAGGAAAGAACTGAATATCCTTATAATGAGCTACTATTTTAACTAAACTATCAATAACCATCAGCAAATGTTCAGGTGTTCTTTCTTCAGTCTGGCAATGGTTATTTTAATTTATCTTTTGCTCATTATTTATGGCAGTTTCTCTCAAATGGTGCCAACTTTATCAATATCCAAAAAAATATGTAAGAGTTCATGTTATTAAATTAACACTTTAAAAAAAATAATATAAATTACTAGAGCTGTATTGACTTGTGAATTATGATTTATAAACATTCGGTTTATAAGCCTCCTAACCTCAGTTCCTTGCCCTGAGTCAATATCCCTACATTTATAACTACAAAAAATGTAGGTTGCGGTAAACTGAATTAATACAATAAAAACAAAATGTTTTCCCCCGAGCTATAGGATTCAAATTTTTTTAACCCTACAACTGGCAATCGCCGCATTAGACGGCGACAGACGCTTTACGTGGAGTGGCATCGCCGTCTTACACGGCGACCGAACGGTTGCTTTATAATCGATGTTTTTCTCGGCATCTAATAATCAGTTTGCGTAGTACATTACACAGTTAGTTTCAAAAGGATGTGGACTTTCATTTTATGTTCACCCAGAATATTTTTACGTCTATGGCTTTGCTAAATATCTCCCGACAAACAGACAGCTGTGAGCTGACGTAATGTTTACGTTTTTGACGTATATGCTCCCGTCTTTGTTGCTTGTTGTGCACTAAGGTTGTTGATCTGTTTTATTGTAATATAATCATGGACAACTTACTTCAAGTGACATTAGGGAACTATTAGAATGTGATAGTGATGATGCTGATAGTTGGAGTGACATTTCAGATGTAGAAAAAATACCGGAAGACGTCGGGGTCAACCGGGCTACGATCCCTGGCAAAAGGTTAGGCCTCTTCTTGATCATATGAATGCTGCAATGAAAAATTATTTCATACCCAAACAAAACATTTCGATAGATGGAAGTTTGATAGGCATGAAGAACCGCTGCAAATTTATACAGTACCTACCTAAGAAAAAACAGCAGATTCGGTATAAAAAAATTTGAGACATGTGATAGTGACTCCAGTTATATACTAAATGTTTCACTATACAGTGGGAAAGATTTTTTGGCTAATGGAGATGATCCTTTTACACAAAAGGTTGTTGTCAATGGGTTGCAAATTTGTCAACTCCTTGATAAGGGATACCATGTTTTTACTGATAACTGGTATACAAAACTGCCTCTTGCCCAAGAACTAGCTTCAAGAAATACTTTTTTGACAGGAACTGTCAATAAAAATACTAAAGATCTGCCTGTAAATGTAAAGAATGTGAATTTAGGAATCGAAAAAAGTGTTTATTACCGGTATAGGCCTAACAGAGGCAAAGTTTTATTGGTCAAATATAAACAGAAGAAAAGCCGTAAACCAGTTTACTTGATTAGTACCGCTTGTCATGCTGAGGATAAGATGATAAGAAGCAAGCATGGTCTTCAGGCAGTGAAACCCATCATGATTGACAGATATAATCACAATATGGGAGGGGTAGACAATAGTGACAAGTCCATCTATCATTTGTCTGTAAGTAGGCCTACCAATAAATACTAGGAACATTTCTTGGAGCACTTACCCGTACGCAAATACCGTGTTTGTGCAATTTGTGTAGATAAAAAAGATGTAAAGAGGGTCAAAAGTGTATACTGGTGCCCTGGATGCAATGTAGGCATACACCCAATTTCTTACAAAACACTGAAGCACTTTTACAGGCCTACTAAGTCTGTAAAAAAAAGGAAAGTCTCTGAATCCGAGGAATCCGACTAAACTGACCGTGTTTTCGGTGTTGTTTTGGATATATGTTTGTGAATATAACTTTTTACCCGTTAGAAATAAGTGTACACATGACTGGAACCTTTTTTTTCTACATAAAGTTAGCTTTATTTTGTATATGTTAAGTTTTGTGCATCCTTTTGTGATTCTTAGTGATAGACTGTCAAAAACCAAAATTTGTGCTTTCAAAATATGAATTTTTTTTTCTAGAGCTGTAACCATGGAAATAAAATGTTGAGTCACATATTTCCTTATGATAGTTTTATTCTGTGCATTTTTGTGATTAATTTGATATATTATACATCACTATAATTATTTAACTTTTTTTTTGACGTATTTTAAAAAAAAGCCTCTACGGTGGGGTAAAAACACCGCGCCACTACAGGATTTTTGACTGCCAGTTGTAGGGTTAATGAATTTTTTTGCTACTGCATTAGCATCAGCAAATGTCTTGAGATTGAAATTTTTACAATTAAAACTTGTATTACACTCTTTTGCATTAACTTGGCTAAAAAACCACTACTTACTGATTTATTCAGTAGGTCAAAATTTCGCGCTAGGTTATTCAATACTGCCAGAGTCTTGTCAGTAATCCACAGCATTAAACAATGCGCTGACCTAGCGTGAAACGGGCCTGCTGAATAAATCAGTAAGTAGTCGTTTGTTTGTTAAGTTGATAAAAAAAGTGTAATTTATACAAGAACCTCAAGATGTACAACACAAAAACAGCAAGTTTTAAAACTTGCGGTTTTTGTGTTGTACATCTTAAGGTTATTTTTATAAATTACTACTTTTGGTATCACTTGATAAAAAACCACTACTTACTAATATTTTACACAAGAGTTTTGTCCATGACTCACAGCATTGAACAATGCACTGACCTAGTGTGAAACACGTCTGCTGAAAAATATCAGTAAGTAGTAGCTTTTTGCCAAGTGATACTGAAAGTAGTACTTTATATTTTTTTTCAGTTTCATTTTTAATTAATCGGCCTCCTCATTTCCATACATGTTATTAACCTGAGCTAGGATCCACTGAAAGAAACAGGTCTTCTAACACTTGTAATGTCCTGTTGTAATAATTAACTAAGTACATGTTTTGAGAGGTATATAATGCCACTAGTATATGGTATAACTGATCTTTCTGATTTTTAATTTGTTTGATTAAATGTTTTATACTTGGTGAATTAAGTAAACTCTAAGCATTTTTTTAATTTTAAGATAACTTAATTAATCCCATGATTAAAACATTTTGCTGCCATAAAGGTTTTTAATGTTTTGTGAAAGTTAAGTTTTAGTTCCCTTGTGAAGCTGAGAGCTTTAAAAATAAACTTACATTTTGTGGTATAGTGAAATTTGCTAATCAATAATTTTTTTATATTGAAATATAAAAATGTAGAATTATTACTGTAAAACATTTGTTTTTCATGTCTCAGTAGCAAATCATGTTTCTAATTATTTATATGTAAAAAAGTTAACAAGTTATAAATTGTCTATGGTTGAGTGATATCAATCTGGTGCAGGAAGGCACATTTATTAATAAGCCTAGGAAGGATAAAAGTCAAGCTAATGTATACTGAGATACTATATTGGCAGTATAATATAAACTCTTAAATGAGAAGGATAGCTTATTTGTAAAATATTTCTTTTTCAATTAATTTAGGTAAATGCTAAAGACTGATTAACTGAAGAAACTGATTGAAATTAGGTTGAAATTAGTTGAAACCAAAACAGAGTTCTAGAAAAGACATACTAAACTAGGACTTATTTTTACAAATAAATAACTGAAAACAAATTCACATGAATTTAAATTATTCAAAATAAGCCACTCAGTGTTACTAAAGCAATTTTGTAAAAATTTTGTTTTAAAATAAAAGTATATTATTTAATTATACTTTTCTGCGTGTAATTAACTGCAGTACATAATACAGTTTTTTTTTTGTTTTAGCCAAATCTGATACCTTTTTTCATTGAAAGTAAAATCTGTTTATTTTAAAAATATTCTATAACCTTATTTTTGTTACAGAGAATCTTACTTGGTATTTGAGAAAGGAGATATTGGAAATCCAGAAATTGAAGAAAGAAAATGGGAAGAAAATAGGTTTCATTTTGATGATGTTCCAGATGCCATGCTTACACTGTTCACAGTATCTACATTTGAAGGCTGGCCTGGGTAGGTACAAGTTTGGAAAGTATTATTTTTCCTATATACATCAGGTTAGTTGAAATAAATATTGAAGAAATATGGTGTAAGTTACAATATTTTATATTGAAAAATAAACAAATAAAAAAATAAATATTATAAGTCTTATGTTCTTATAAAATAAGGTGTTTTACATCTCGTAGTATGAAGAGGAAAAAATGCAACATTTAAAAAACAAGTTTTTTTTGGACTAATAAACTTCATCAAGGATATTTACTTTTTTATGACTCACTGGAATGTTCCAACTGGAAGTTTCGCTAATCTTATGTCACGAGCAAATCGATTTTCATCAACAAATATTCAACCTGTCTATAACGTTTATTTATAGATTTCATAACAAAAACACTACTCACAACTATAAATAAAAAACAAAATCTTGCACCATCCAATTACCTATAAGAAATGTACATTAACTGAGAGTAGAAAGTATTACCGCCTAATGCAGTGCCTCCAATATAGCATTCAATTTCCTACATGTAAACTGACTCAAAGTAGACTGTACTAACAATCTAACACTGTGCTTTTTTACTGCACTGTAAGTGTTATCCATATGCTTAGGGGTGTAGCCAGGGAGAGACAAAAGAGGGAAAGTATCCCCTCCCCAAATCAAATAGTTTTAGCAGAAAAATATTAACCTATAAAAGAGAGCTAGGTTTTTAGCAAAATAGCTTCCCACTGACCCAAGAATTGTGTAATTTCAAGTATCAAAATAAAATAAAATAGAATTTCTAGCTATAAAAACGTTCAAAATTTCCCCAGGAAGGTCCCCCCCAGACCCTCTGTGTCATCCCCCCTCCAAAACATTGTCCTGGCTATGCCACTGCATATCCTAATATCAATCAGAATGTTTTGCTACTTTTTACATGTATGTATATAAATTTCTTTTTATGGGTTTCAGATTGCTTTACAAATCTATTGACTCAAATGAAGAAGGCCAAGGACCTATCCATAATTTTCAACCAATAGTTGCAGCTTATTATATTATTTATATTATTATCATTGCTTTTTTCATGGACAACATTTTGTTATTGTTACATTTCAAAATGAGGGCGAGCAAGAATACAAAAATTGTGAACTGGATAAAAATCAGGTGATTATTTGCACTCAAAGTTCCAATTTTTAAGGTTGAGAAAAGTTCATTTTTCTTTATAATGTTATTATCTGTTGCACTTGAAAAATTAGTATGATGTTATATGAAGAAATGGATTCTAAAGTTAACAGCAACTCATAAAAATATTTAGAAAATGCTTTTTTAAAAATAGAATAAAAACTAATGGAAGGGCTTTCCAATGACAGTTTGTTACACTGTCCAAATTATAATTAATGTGTTTATTTAGATATTTTTAGAGAGAAATTGATGAACATTTAAGAAAGATATTTTTGAACTCTAAATATTTAGGATTCATTTTTTTAAGTGTTTCAATTACTCATTGACTGCAAATGCTTATTTAACCCTTTGGACGCCAGCCACTCGGGCCGCAGCCCAACTCCTGACCGCCAGCCGCTCTGTCAGCGGTACTAGCGAGAACCGCCAAGGCCTGTTTGAACGTTTTTGCACCGGTTTACATTTCGCTCTGTGCTTTCGTTAGTTTTTATGCAAATGTAATGATTTGTTTTGTTTTATAGATAATTACATGGGCTATCAACATTTAGTAATTAAAAAAGTGTTACTTGTACAACAACATTATTGATAAATCAATAATGCCTAACAGAAAAAAGAATTATACAACAAATCTACTTTAGATAAAAAATTAGATAGTATAAAAAATATTTTTATACATTGTAAAGGTTTTTATTCAATTTAGTAACTAAATATCATACTGTGTGCAAATTTTCACAACTCTACTACAAAAAATAGTTTGTCAAAAACGCATTTGTTGACAAGAGAAGTACTTGATTTTTTTGGGATTTTTTCATTCGGCTAGCAACCAAAAGCAAATATGTTTTGCGACAATATTTTGTTTGTCCAACAGGAATTTTTTGCTTCAGGATAGGAGGTATTCCTTTTCTGTTTATTCGTAACATGCCTGTCAAATGAGTCATCTTCGAATACAAATCCTTGGCCAGTGGAAATGAGGTAAAAAAATTATCTACGAATACGTGAAATCCTTTATTCAAGTAGCTTTCCATGTCTAATAATTTCATAACGACAGTATACCCAAGTCCCTTGTTGACACTGCCATTATTTTTATCTGTATCTCTTTTGCCTTTGTAAAAAAAAGGACAAACAGTAATGAGAAAACACTCATGAATAACGACATCACGCTATATGAGAGCATGTAACTTATCAGCTCTGCCCCCGATGACGACAAAAACAAATAGCTTAGCCAAGGTCACTGGTACTACCATTGTGAAAATTATTTTCCTGTAGTGTTAGTGACTTCAACGAAAGTCCAAAACAATAGAAACAATCTTTAAAAGTGTCTAAATACATCTTAAAAATAATGTTTTCCTGGCGGTCCAATTGATCGCACCTTGGCGGTTTTCGCCTACACATCGTCGGTCCGATGAATCGGACCGTGGCGGTTTTCGCCTACACATCGTTGGTCCGATAGATCGGACCGTGGCGTCCAAAGGGTTAATACAAATGCCTCACGATTACACCATTCCTACCACTGTAATGCATGAACATAACCTCAATGAACCTAAGAGTGCCTCAATACAGGTGTTAAGCATTAACAAACGAGTGCTGAATACCTAACTCTGTTTAAACTGCAAACCCCCAATTGGGAGCCATGACAGGGTATATTTAATCTTGATCCAAACTAATTTATTACTATAGACAATGTTATAAATATTTAACAAGGTGAGTGCAGACTGTAACAACTCCCAATGCATCTCTTTTGCTATTAAATCATGTAGTTTTACCAGCTTTTACTTTCTAAATTCACAGGTAAAACCAGAGTGACATGACTTCTAATTTAGTATCACTTAGAATATTTTTCACGGTCACTAGTATTTTATAGAATCACCTTGTTTAATAGACCATTATGTGTTTTCTGGTGGACATAGTGGTAACCATTACCAATGATACACACTCATTTTCCATAGTGACTCAACTGCTTGTTGTACCCCCAGCACCATATACATTTAAGGTTTTATGTATGGTCATTTGGCTTTATGACTTCTGAATAATAACATTTTGCAATACAGGTTGTATTTGCATTATCTAATAAAGTCTATATTTTGTATGCTTGTAAGCATTATATATCAACCGAATTTCTTTTATCAGTAATTCGTCGTATGGAAAAAATGTATAAATATGATTTTCGAGTTTTACAACTGTTAGGAAAAAAGCTTGTTAATTTTTTATTGTTTATCTTATAATATGTAAACATCTACAATTTTTATTGGAAGAAATTTTAATCTCAATTATTTATTAGTAACAGTTTTTCTCCCCAACATATTGAAATATTTTTTGGTGCTTTTTCAAGTATATAGATTAGTTTTTAAATTCAAGGTTTTTTTAAAGTAATATATCATGTTATGTACATGCTTATCATCTTGTACAATTTTAAACCTTGCTGACCAGCTCTACCTGAAAGATATACAACTTCTTCTTTTGTTTTGTCAAGGTGTCTATGTTCTCTCCCTGTCCCAAGTCATTATTTATTTACACAGCCACTTATTCCCTACAATCATACACCTTTGCTTTCACAATGGTGTATCAATAGTTATAAACAACTTTACCTTAAGAAAAAAAATGTAATTAATCTATTAAAGCTGTTTCTATTTTTTAACATAATTTCAAGACAAATGTATACAATTATTGCAATGGTTAATATCAACTTTCATACCTATTATAGAGAGAATTTGTTGTTTTAAAAGATTCTGTTCATAATTATAAATTTTGCTTTTTCAAGAACTTTATCCCATTTAATTCCCCCTTGAATGAACTAATTAATAAAAATCAGTGCTAGTTTAGTAGTGTAAATGAGTATGGTATCGGCTGAAGATCCATCTCTTCATCTTCATTGAGAATAGGTCCAATTCATGTATACAACACTTTTACGGCAATGCTATAATTTTCTTCTGTACGCAGTACCAAGGGATTATATGGCATTATGTTTCCTTAGCACTATATAATTCCACCTCTCTCTAACCATTATTCTTACAAGAGGGGTAACTAGAGGACACCTGTTAACGACTTTAACAGAGAAAATAATTACTTGAGGTGTACAGTTATGTGTCTGCACACATGACGTCATGATCAATCATCTATATCATCTAACAAGGGATTTTATCCCCTCCTACTTTAAACTTACATATTCATAGTACTCACAATTCATAGGCATTCCTGGGTATTTCTGCAATTTTTTGAAATGTTGGATAATTCTCTCTTAGACAAGAATGCAATAAGAAAACGCTATCACACATGCCTTTTTTGTTAATACCTAAATTTTTAATTTGTTGAAGAATGAATTGGTATAATTTTATCTTTGTCTTTTATATTCTTTTGAAAATAGTGAACCCAATTTTATAATCAAAGGGAAAACTATTATCAAGGCTTTCCAATATGTTCATAATGTTTGTTCAATAAATAGTATGTTAATTTTATGATAATTTCATGGTTTATGCTTACATATATTTTTAAAATTGTATATGATTTGTTTAAAATTTGTTTTTTGCTTATTTTAAATCACTGAAGAAATATTTGATTTAAAAACATGGCATTCATGGAATTGTATAGTTGTATTTCACTAAACAATCTGTTACTTGTTATTTATTAGGAAGAGAGTAACAAGATACTAAAAAAATAAAACAATATTTAAAATTTAAAAAATTTTAAATAGATTAAAGCATAGTCAATTTACAAGATAATAGTACTTTTTATTGAACTTTTGCTCAGTAGTTAATAAATCATCAGTTCATTTAGATTTAATCATCTGATCTGAACTGAATATATTTCAAGTTGAAAGTATGTGTCTAGACTGTCACTTATTTTGTCTTTTTAGTTTGCCTTGTTCATTTAATTTTCAGACTGGTAAACCTGCAAAAATTATAATTAAAAATAGGCTTAATGATTTGTAAAACTTAAATATTTGGCAGCAAAAAAGGAACATAAGGGCATTAAGGAAAAAGGAGCATTGTGAAAATTGTTACTAAATATCTATTTATTATTATCATTATTTAAATCATCATTATGTTTATGATAATGAACATTTATTATTGACATCATTTAAATCATCAATATGTTCATCTCAGCAACTCTTGCTATTATGGTTCAATTGCTGTTGAAGTTTTAAAATCTCACGTCATTGTTTGCATTTGTCAAAAACCCATAATCAAAAAGTCTTTGACTGTTTTCTTGCACATATGCAGGCAGGCTACACCTTTCATATTAAATAATAAGTTTACAGACGGGGTGTGGTCCTACATAAATGGCCTAGTAAACATTTAAGTATATGAAAATGTGCAGCAAAAAATCTGTGTAAGTTGATTAAATTATACCGTATTTTATATTTGGAACATTATACGAGGTGTGGCTAGAAAAAAACCGAACTGATGCTATAAAAAAATTTTATTTTCCATTATTTACAATTTGATGTTATCTCCTTCAATGTACTCTCCTCCTCGGTCTATACACCGCTTCATACGAATTTTCCACTGTTCATAGCAATGCTACAGATCATTTTCGGTAAGTCCATATATTACTTCCGTCGCTTTTTCTTTTACTGCTTCAACACTCTCAAATCTAGTTCCTTTCAAAGCTGACTTGACTTAAGGGAAAAGAAAAAGTCACAGGGAGCCAAATCAGGTGAGTAGGGTGGATGGTCTAAGATGGGAATGTTGTGATTGGCTAAAAACGTCTTCACTGACAACGCATTGTGAGCTGGGGCATTGTCTTGGTGCAGGATCCATGTCTTTTTTTTCCACAAATCGTACCGTTTTCTCCGTACTCGCTCACGTAGGGTAGTCAGGATGCTAATGTAGTAATGCTGATTCACTGTTTGTCCCTCTGGTACCCAATCAATGTGTACAATCCCTTTGACATCAAAAAAAACAATCATCATTGCCTTGTATTTCGATTTTGACATTCGTGCTTTTTTTATCGTGGAGAATCAGGAGATTTCCAATGCATCGATTGGCGTTTGGTTTAGGGATCGTAAGTAAAAAACCACGATTCATCACAAGTAATAACATTTTGTAAAAATGTGGGATCACTTTCAATGTTTTGTAGGATGTCAGAACAAATCATTCTTCGGCGTTCCTTCTGTTCAATTGTGAGACACTTTGGAACCATTTTTGCACACACTTTGTTCATGTTGAAACATTCATGAAGAATCTGCCTAACACTTTCCTTGTCAATTCCTGTTAACTCAGATATTGCTCTGATTGTTAAACGGCGATCTTCTTGAACAAGTTTACTGATTTTTTCAATGTTTGCATCAGTTTTTGCTAACAATGGTCTGCCAGTGCGAGCGTCATCACTTGCAAGCCAAAAGACGAGGTTTTATCTACATTGATTATTGTCATTGCTTCAAGTAATTATGTTTTTGTTTGTAATGTTTAGTCTGCTTGGCCCTTGTTAATGTGTTATCATCTTCATGCTTCAGATAAACACCTGTAACACATTTCTCATGAATTGGCAACTCATGTCCAAGAAATTTTTTCTCCCTCTCAATACTGTCACCATAATAAAAGATATTTTTGTCCCTCCTAATACTCTCTCTAAAAAGCATCACAAATTGCTTTTCTATGAAGAAGGGTTTTTATTGCCTTCATAACATTTATAACTAGCTTGACAGCTGGCCAATCAGATAAACCTCTTATTTTAGTCTTTTGTCATTGTCTAGTTTAGTTGGGTGTTAGAGACTGCAGTAAATGGGCAAACCCAATGACACTAGATCTAGGCCATAGATCTGTACAATTGTCTTTACATGATGTGATTTAGGAAATATGTTGTTGTTAATAATAATTACAAAGTATGTTATTTTTGTGTAATTAAAAAAATATATATATTCAAGTTACAACTTTTTTTTACAAATGTGAAGTGAATATTGGTTGGTTGGTTGTGTGAATGTTAGGGAAACCAGCTAAGCTTTAAATAGTAAGTAGCATTTTATTTATTTATTTTACATATTTATTATCTTAAATATTTTAAAAATTTAAACAATACTTATCCTTCTTAATATTAACACGCACGAGTATAAATCGGGCCATTTAGTTAACACTAGTTGCCATGCCTGTGTGCAGCTCGGGTTCTCATATATATTTCTATAGCAATGTTCTTTTGTGTATTCTCAGTATCGTTGATATTACTCTTTATATTGGTTATTCTTCTTTACATGTCTTTACCTTTAGGCCAAACAGAGTTGGTTTTATGAACTTAGAGCTTTCTACATTCTAGAGGAAATATTTCTAAAATACATTTCTTTTAGCTTTAAAATGGTATATAACATGTAAAATTTATTTTCATTTCAACGTAAAATATGTGTAGTGAAGTGCAGTGATGTACAGTGTTGCTATTTTATTTTGTTGTATTTTTTTAATACAATTTTCAAAAAGCCTAATGCCATCTTTATGTAAGTAATCAATTGATATGCATATATTTCCTGAAAATTTGTTTCATTCCCTTTACAAAAATCTATAATTTGTTGTGAATATGGTATTTATTATAGGTCAGGAAATTTTATATTTTACCTAAAAACCACCAGGCAGATAGAGACAGGCGCCAACTAAGGGACAAGGCTTCAAAGTGTTAATGATTACAAATAGTCAATTAATAAATATAATAAATTTGCGCAACACAGTTCAGTTACTGTGACCACTTAATTCAGAATTAATTGAATTCGAAAAAAGTGATCAATTTCTAAAGTAAACAAAGAATTTTGTAGAGTAAAAAAAAGATGGTAAAGATGAGGATAACGAACTGGTGCACTGGCAGAAGATTATACAAGGGTACAAGCTCCTGGCATACTCAACAAGCATTGTTTGGGAGTTGTATACAGTGTCAGTTCACTTTCACTAGTATACTAATATACAATAACAGCTCATTTTCACTAGTATACTAATATACAGGAATACGTAACAATATTTGATTGAAAAGAAAGAGAAAAGTTAAAAGGCATTACTTTAGTTTGTAGTTAAAATCTTCATATTATTTTTATTCCCTTTTAAAAACTAAATACATTTCTACACTTCCTAAATCCTATGCTTATTAGAAATATAGTTGAAGCAGAATTTGACATGCAAATGAACCAACAATAACGAATTCTTCAGATAATAGAAACTAATATAAAGAACATAATTTTAAAGTTTGGATAAATTTTAAAATTTATTTTAGTTTCTGAATTTATTAAAATGTACCCATAAGCTCCAGACCATTGTATAACTGGTAGCCCGCAGGGCTATTCTGTGCAGCCCGCCAATAGTTTTTCAAACTTAAATGAAATAGTTATTTAATGAAGATATAGAAAATTGTGTGCATCTTGGATACAGAGGTGCCACAGGTCATTGTTTAATATTCACAATGTTAATTGTGAATTTTAAGCTAATGTCTCAGAAATGAATGTTTATATTAAAAATGTTATGAAATGATTTATATACACAGTACATGCATAATACATGCACCTGTGGCCCTGTAGTAGTGTCATACTAAGAAATGTTTATACAAAAAGCTTTATTCTTTTAATTAGTACACAATGTGTATTTTGCAGTAAAATTGTTAAACTAATTTTTTAAAGAGTAAAGAGCTACTATGCTATACAATACTATCCTGCCTAAGTTTATTATTCAGTGAATATATTTTTATAATAAGAAGACAAAATTCTTGTGGTGGCTCTTGTCCATTGCTATATCTAATCTATTAGGTGTTTTTACAGTTTAGAAAAAATTTTAATATTTATATTAGTATGTGCTTGTTGTACTATAATAATTTATGCTAATAAAAAAAAGTAATTGATACAAATTTATTTAAAATTGTATTACCAACAATATAAAAGCTAGTTTCTTAAGGGTGCTGTTAGAAAATATTTTTACCTCAAGGGAGTCAGAGGTTGAAAAAGTTTTCGGAAACCACTGAGTATACCTACCTCTTTGCAGTAGCCTTGTACCCAGTTGCTGAATTCTCAATATTCTTCGGTACATACTTGGGAATTTAACCAAAATTCTATTTGTTTAAAGGTGAACTTAAGTCCCCAAAAGAGGATCTGATTAATGTTAAAAGTCAACTTACGATAAATGTAACTCATTAACGTTAAAGGTAATTGAATATTAGCTGAAAGTTTTCAGTTTAGGAAGTCAGCATTTTGAACAAATTTTGATAATTTAAAAACGTAATTAAACTACATGAGAACCCGGCAAATCCGAACATGTAACATTTATGAATAAACGATATTTAAAAAAAGACAACAAAAAAAGATCATGTGTTTAAATAATAATAGGCTAAAATAGCATATAATTAAAGAATGCACAGTATATCTAATATAGTATGTACTTCGATTTGTTGGACTAGGAGACTGACAGACTTACCTTGGTAAGAGTCCACTCTGTAGTCTTGAAATAGAAACACATAAAAGCACTTAACCAATGATAAATTTCAACCACACAGTGGTCTTTGTCAATCAAAGAGAAAACACAAAAAGAAATATGAGAGAATGAAATAAGATAAATATAAGTTGTAATCACAGATTGTGTAGAAATCAGATGTCACAGATGCACAGGTTAAAGATATAATTATGTATTGTTTCCATGAGTATATGAGTGATTATAGTTTATATAAGTCTGTCAGGGGAAAAGAGATTGGAGATCTCTGATGAGGCTATTAGGAAAAAAAGTGAATGAATTTATCTGATGTTGAGGTTAGGGGACTCTCTGGACTTGGTATATCAGTGGTATGATAGTTGTACCAACCAAAACTAACCTAAAAATATAGTATGTACTTCTATATACATACATAACTCAGTTACCAAATATGCGTCTTATCACTTTATAAAAACAACAGTCACAAGATCCAGTCTTATCTTAACACTTTATATATACAAACCTCACAAAAACATTATCCTAAATTATCTCAAATCTCAAAGGACTATGGCTACATTTAAAAAAATCAGTCATCTTCAACTGCAGAAGTGATTTAAATCTGCTTGAAGAGGTTAGGTTGTGCCAGATATCGCATAAACATGACGTCATTTGACGTGGAAGCTAGGATTTGCTCTACATAGCACAGAGTGCTACCTTGAGTGCCTCTTGAACCAAGTCTCTGAGAACCTCATCAAAGGCCCCTTTCCATTCAGTCCATGTCCCTTTGACTGCTACCATCTAGTAGGTACTGGACCTTCTAGACTACTAATATCATGATAGCTACAACCAATTAGGGAAATAAAGGTCCATTTCCTGAAAGCCCTGCATATGATGGTAAGGTGACTAAAATACTCAAGGTAGGTGTTGGTGCCTCTGAGGTTCCATTAAACACTTTTCTTACTCTGAGGGATAAGAATCTATATTGGTATATATTATAAGATACCTCCAGATGAAAGGTGTAAATACCCATCCAGACCAGCACCCTGGATTGGAGGGCTGCTTCTTGATAATCCATGAAAGGCTGACAGGGCAGTAGCTGGGAAGTTACAAACCCTTCAAGTGATTAGACGGGCCCTTTATGAATCGCCTAAATGCATGGCTTTGATATCCCATTTATTGGGAGCAACATTCATGCAGCTCTGCCCCATCTCCCCACCATGGGGATTATGCATTTCCACCCGATCAACACTGGTTCTCCACCAGCATGGGTGACGAGAAAATTTTTTTGATAAGTTTTGATAACTTAGATGTTAAATTTAAGTTTTGTTACTTTAACAATTATTTGTCAAGGGGTAGATAGGTTTATAATAAGGTGACTAACTTATGGTCTCTCAAAAAATTAATTAGATATATGTGACTATGTATAATTTGTCATGAAGTCAACCCCAGAATGGCTAAAGACTACATAATTTTTGGTTTAAAGTTTGACCCAAACCCAGATATTGGTAAAACAGTGAGAAAACTATATTAGAGTGTGAGAAAAGTTGATAGAATATAATTATCCTAGATGAGCAAAAAAAATATCATGGTAGTGTTATTGCTTTTATTAAAACTCCATTCCTAAATACAATTTTAAAAGTAGGAACACAGTTATTTTAACCTGGGTACGCTCGTGCTGTTAGATTGATTCTATCAGTTTTAGTTGCTCTGAAGAAATTATTTTATCTTTTTGTTGAATATGACAGCGCTTCTAAATATGCTTTCTCGAGGATGTTGGCCAGCTGCCATCCTAGTTTCAAGTAGATAGCGTGATTACCCTATGAGAGGGTAACTAGGGGTGAGAGAATTTGCAGGCCTCCCCAATGTTAGGGAGCTCTTACATACGCGAGATGTCACATGAGTGCTGTGTTAGGAGTAATCTAACAACGCAAGTGGTAATGTAACTGTTGATATTATAATTGTTCTAGGTGTAATTTTACCTATACATATGCGATAAGTGTATTTGATAAATTGTTTTTATATAGATGAACAAATTAAAAGTTTACTATAATCCATACCCTCTCCTATGGGCTGCATGACCTTGACGTGGTGGAGAGGCTTAATCCGGGCGTGGGGGACGGGTGGAGCGGAGCTGTACGTATGTGGCTCCCTATAAACGGGAAGTCCAGGCAATTGTGTGAGTGCATGAAGGCGGCTCAAAAAAAAGGAGCCAGTCCTAGCACTTGAAGGGTTGTTATCTGCCTGGCTCTCGCCCTGCCCCTCCCTTGCGGGCGGCAACCAAGAAGCACCCCTCATCCAGGTTGGTGGTCTGGATGGGCACATACACCCCCAATCGGAAGGTGTCATGCGATCCGTGCCGATGTAGATTCGAGGCCCTCAGGGTAAGGAGGGTCTTTAACGGAGCCTCAGGGGCACCTGGCGCCACCCCTGAGTACTTAAGTCGCCTTACCGCCGTAAGCGGGGCTCTGCGGCGGCGGACCTTTATTTCCCTAGCTGCTCGTGGGAACACACATGTCAGATATATAAAAAAATTTAACTGGTCAAGGCTTAGAACCTACCGACAAATCTGTTCCTATGGAGGTGGCTTCGGCCCCCGTAGAGACAGATGGAAATCCAGTTGCGAAGGCAACAGGAAGAATGAGTGGGGCACAAAGGAGGAAAGCACTCTGGCTTTCCTACCATGAGGAAGCAAAGAAGGCGGAGGCGGAGGGCAGAGAACCACCGCCACCCCCTTTGAGGAAACACCGATCCGGGCAGTGGAAGGGTTTGACGGAGGCTGGGGCTAAAACCCGCCCTGTCGTCCCGGAAGCCAGTGGATCCGGTAGGACCTTAGTACAACAAGACAGAGAGAGGAAAAGGAAGGAAAGGAGTACTTCTAATCCTACTCCAGAGTCGGAGGTCAAGAGGAATAGACGAGGGTCTAGGCCTGCTGGGTCGGGAGGGCCGTCTTTCTCGTCAATCTCCGCCAACCTATCGAGGGTTCTTGTGACCTTTGGGGATAGTGTAGGCGTGAGGATGGAGATGGCGGCGTTCAACCACCTAAAGGGCACCGTCATGGACCGGATTCTGGACACTCCTAGTGGAGGTTTTGTTCCGCGGTTCAGAGACACTCACCTAAGGGATGGAGTCGCAGCATTTATTTGTGCTGAGGAGGAATCGGCAAAACGGCTGAGAGAAGTCGTACCGTCAGTTAAGCTCGAGGACGAGACTCAGGCAAGGCTAGTACTGCCTGATGAACTGATCAAAAGGGTGAAAGTGACGGTGCTAGTACCACCACCAAAAAGGGAGGCCACTCAGCTGGTCAAGTTCATCGGGATGCAAAACCCTAAAATTGACACTTCGAAGTGGAAGATCCTACAGTGCATTGAGCGGGGACCTGCAAGCCTCCTCTGCCTAGGATTGGATGAGGCATCAGCCAGACTATTAAAGGCAAGAGATGGGAAAGCCTTCCTGGGGACTGCAGAGGTCACTTTTAAGTGGAACTCTAAGAAACTGGAAGAGAAGGGCGAGAGAGAGAATCAGGAGAAGGCGTAGGGGTCAGTTGGAGATGGCTGACCCTCGAGCAATGATCCTGCAAATCAACTTGCATCACAGTAAAAGCGCCTCGGTGGTCCTAACCAGGTGCTTAAATGTGAGGCACACATTACCAGCGCTTGCGCTGGTGCAAGAACCGTGGCTGGTCAGGAACCGTATAAGGGGTCTGACTGCAGCTGGGCGCACCTACGCAAGTGGGAAACATGAGGGGCACAGAGCATGTGTGATAGTCAGAGGACTAGAAGCCACGCTGATTCAAGAATTCTCAACTAAAGAACTTGCGGTGGTTAGAATTCGAGGCAAGGGCGAGGTAAGTGGGAGCAGGGAGTTCATCGTGGCCTACACTTACTGCGCCCACAATAGAGAATCGCCCCCTGCCGAATTACGTAAGTTAGTTCGGTACTGCAGGGAGAGGAATATAGGAATCTTAGTGGGCTGTGTGCCAATGCTCATAATGAGGTGTGGGGCAGCACAGACACAAATGAGCGAGGTGAGAAGCTCCTAGCCTTCTTGATTGAAGAAAACCTTGTGGTTTTAAACACAGGTGCCGAGCCAACATTTGTCACTTCAAACAGAATGGAGGTTCTAGATATCACCTTCTGTAATAGACAAATGGTAAGGTGGGTGCATGACTGGCAGGTTTCGGATGAGCCCTCCATGTCTGATCACCGGATCATCACTGCTACGATGAGGGGAGTTGTTCCCCATGTGGTGTGGTTTAGGAACCCGAGAAGGACAAACTGGGAAGGTTTTAAGTCCTCGGTGAGGAGGCGGATGGCTGACTTCCGTGGTAAATATGGTTTATCAAACGAACTGGAAAATACTGAGGCCTACATCAGGACTGCAATTTCCACGTCGTTTGAGGAAAATTGCCCTCTCTCGCGGATAAACACTGGGAGTGGTAAGCTTAAGTGGAACAGCGAGTTAGAGGCAAGACGGAAAGAGACTAGAAGGCTCTTTAATAGGGCAAAGAAGAAGAAAACGGCGGAGACCTGGCAGGCATATAAAGACAGCCAGGGTCTCTATAAAAATCTTATTAAAGAGGTTAAACGTGCTTCTTGGGAAAAGTGGTGCTTAGAGACAAGCACACTGAGTGACACTGCTAGACTGTTTAAGGTGTTAGCAGGTGGACCGAGGGGAGAGCTTAAGTTTGTCAAGAAGACTGATGGTAGCTTTACTGACACCCCGGAGGAAACACTGCATCTGCTTATGAGGAACAGTTTTCTCGATATTAGACCGGTAGGGGACGGTGCTCAAAACCTCCGACATACTGGGCTAAGGGCGGACTGGAATATTGCTGGGCAGGTGATCTCAGCGCAAAAGGTGAGAGAGGCGATTCTGTCTTGTGAGCCTTTTAAAGCTCCTGGATTAGATAATATTACTCCAGCACTACTACAAAATTGCTTGGAGGAAATAATAGGGCCACTGACAGGATTACTCAGAGGCTGTGTTGCCTTGGGTTACACGCCCGGGCAGTGGCTCAAAACGAAGGTTGTCTTTATCCCCAAACTGGGGAGAAAAGGTTACACAGAAGTAAAGGACTTCAGACCTATCAGCCTCACATCTTTCTTGTTAAAGACATTGGAAAAGCTGGTGGACTACTATTTGAAGGAGGGACCTTTGAAGCAGTATCCGCTTCATCAGGACCAACACGCCTACCGAACTGGTAGGTAAGTGGAGACTGAGCTGTTGTCGGTCGTAGACTTTATTAAGGGTCAGATCAACAACAAGGGGATATGTATTGGGGCTTTTCTTGATGTGGAGGGGGCTTTTAATAGTACCTCTAGACTGGCCATCAAGAGAGCAGCTATGGATCATGAGATTTCTGATGGAATTATAAATTGGATTATGAGTTCCTTGGAAAACCGGATAAGTACTGCATCCTGGATGGGGTGCACGATAAATGGGATGGTCTCGGAGGGCTGCCCGCAGGGTGAAGTGTTATCCCCTTTGCTGTGGAGCCTTGTCGTGGACGGCCTACTAAGGACACTCAGTGGAATGGGTGTCAAGGTGGTAGTATATGCGGATGATATAGCTATCCTTGTTAGGGGACCATTTGAAGAGGTCCTCAAAGACCTGCTTCAAGAGGCACTCAAGGTAACAGAAGCATGGTGTAGGGAGAATGCACTATGCATTCAAGGAGAGAAATCTGTGGCACTCATCTTCACTAGGCGATATAAAACTAAATCGCTGGAGATGATGGAAGTTGGTAATACCGAAATAAGCTACGTTGAGAGCGCTAAATATCTGGGAGTTATTCTGTATAGGAAGCTACTCTGGCATGAGCATTTGGAGGATAAGTGCAAAAAAGCCATAGCTACATTCTGGCAATGCAGAGGAGCAATAGGCACGAGATGGGGTTTGGGTCCACGTCAAATGAACTGAATTTATTCCGCCATTGTGGTGCCGAGGTTGGTCTTTGCCTCTATCGTCTGGTGGGACAGGGCACAGAAAGAAACAAGTAAAAGAATGCTGGACCGCGCACAGGGGCTCTTCCTTAGAGGCATAACAGCTACAAGGAGAAGCACACCATGTGCGGCCATGAGGGTTATGTTGGGTTTTCCATCCTTGAGTCTTCAAATTAGGATGGAGGCAATGAAAACTGCATACCGGCTAAGCTGTACCGGGCAGTAGAAGACAAGTAGCAAACTTCATAAACAGCTATTTGGGGATTCACTGAAGGAGCTCTGGATAGAACCTCAGGATAAGATACTGTCTCTTAAAAGGGAAAAAGGAAACTACAAAATCCTTATTCCTGCAAGAGAGGCATGGGCGGAGTATAGACCCAGACATGGTGAAATCTGGTTCACCGATGGGTCCAAGATGAAGGAAGGAGTGGGAGCAGGATTTAGTGGACCGAGACACCAAGACAGATTTTGTCATCGCCTGGAGGACTACAACTCTGTCTTCCAGGGGGAGGTGCTCACGATCAAACTATGTGCTGAGGAAATAATAGGGTCTGGCAGGAGGGGCAAGACCATCTGGATTTGCTCGGACAGTCAGGGAGCTCTGAAGGATTTAGGTAAGGCTAGTACCAGCTCTAGGTTGGTGACTGAGACTATGGCTTCTCTAGCAGAGCTGAGTAAATATAATTCACTCAACCTAACCTGGATTCCAGGACATTCTGGCTGGATAGGGAATGAGAGAGCTGACGCCTTAGCAAAACAAGGGTGTATAACCCAAGGACCGTTGCTGAGGGCAGTGTGCATGCCGCCTCAGGAGGGGCGCAAGAGGATCACGGCACATATAGACAGGTTGTGCAGGGAAGAATGGAATGTAACCTTGGGGTGTAACAAATCCAAGGTACTGTGGGGTTACTCAGGAGATTTGTGGGGCAAAGAACTACTCTCCTTAAGTAGACATCAACTCAGAGCTACTGTAGAGCTGGTTACAGGCCATGGGAATCTGAGGGGGTCCCAATACAAAATTGGAAAATCTAGGTCCCCTGTGTGCAAGAGATGTGACGAGGACCAAGAGGAAAGCCCAATCCACGTACTCTGTGAGTGTCCTGCTTTGGGAGCTGCAAGGAGAAAGTGGTTTGGCTGGCAGGTATGTACACCAGAGGATATCAGAAGATTTAGCATCAGGTGGGTACTTGATTTCTGCAAAGAGGTAGGTATCCACTAAGCTAGTCCTGTGGTAGGGATGGGAAGAGAGTACAAAGGCTACAGCTAAGTGCTCTACACCAATAAGGTCCCTCCGAGTTTTAGTAATAATAATAATAATAATAATAATAATAATAATCCATACAATTGAAATTTATTATTTAAAATATTTTTAAACAATATTTAAAAACGTTAGATTTGCCCTAATAGTAAGAGTCATTGCTGGAGTTTCCATAGCACGAGCTTTCCCAGGTTAAAATAAAGTGATTGTAATCATATTTAATTTTCATAAAAATCCTTGCATTACAAAATTTATTTCTTTGTGGTAAATAAGACATAGGATAACAACTTTATTTAAATTTGGATATACAACTTTAGTATAACACTAGTTATTGATTAAATATAAGAATGTAATCTGTTAGAGTTACATTGTTTTGGCTGCACTATTAGTTTATTACAAACATAATTCTGTTTTTTAGAACTATTTTGGGGATGCATGAAATGTTTTTGATTTCATCATTGTCCTAGGAAGCTTTGTTGATATCACTTATGCAGAACTAAATGTAAGTACAAAATTTAATTTCAACTTTTATAATTAAAGACAACATAATTTGGTATATTGATTTTTCCTTTTAATGATTTTACTGACTTAGTATTTTAGATTTGTTTTCCAGGAAGTTATAATGTTTAGGAATTATATATATATATATATATATATATATATATATATATATATATATATATATATATATATATATATACATATACATACATACATACATATATATATATATATATATATATATATATATATATATATATATATATATATATATATATATATATATATATATTTATATTTTACGTTAAACTTCATACATCTATATATATATATATCGCAGTATGTTTTCTTGTGTATTAATAAAGAACAAAAGTCTAAATACAAATACAAGAATTATAATTGAATTTACAATTCAAAGCTTTTCGTTGGCTAACAGTACCAACATCATCAGGAATATTAAACAATTAAAATCAACATATGATATATGTTAGGTATCCTGATGATGTTGGTACTTTTAGCCAACGAAAAGCTTTGAATTGTAAATTCAATTATAATTCTTGTATTTGTATTTAGACTTTAGTTCTTTATATATATATATATATATATATATATATATATATATATATATATATATATATATATATATATATATATATTAACTTTGCAACAATGTTTTCTTGTATTCACTTGCATCACTTACACTTTAGTATACCTAAACAAGAATTTTACTTAGAATATTCCTCGACTTTCGAGAACTATTAATTATGTGCTCTCTTTTTCAAGCTTATTCAGAAACTGATGGTGTCTTGTAGTTATGAGGTAGGTGAGAATTCCATTGTCACATTATACTCTCTGTTTCATTGTGGGTTAATTTTGGCCTTTCTTAGGGTTAATTTTGTCAAGCAAGTTAAAGAATTTGTCTTTTTTTTGCTTTATTTGTACTTGTTTGTGTATTATATTATTTGTGTGTTCATAACTTTGTGACTGTTCCAAAATTGTCATTTTGTATTTGTTTTTATTTGATGTATGATCTGTAATGAGGGTCATGTGTGGTTATTTTTGATGGTGTGTGTGACTAAGTTTGAATTGTAAGTGTTTGGTTTAATATATGCTTTAATGTGTTCTTTATACCTGTATTTAAATTTCTTTTTTGTTTGGCCAATGTACAATTTGTTACAATCTGGGTATACAATTTTATAATTTCCATTATTAAGTGTGGGGCATATTTTTCCCGATTTGTTTATTTTATTGATTATGCTAATACAAAAGGAATAACTAAAATGATAAAAAATAACAATAATAACATAGCATACAAAAATACAGGAAGCGTAATCAATAAAATCAACCAACCAGAAAAATGTGTTCCACATTTGATAACAAAATTTATAAAATCAAATGTCCAGACTGGAAAACGTTGTAGATTGGCAAAAAAAAAAATTAAAAGACAGATAAATAGAACATTTTAAAGCATGCATCAAACCAAACACTTACAATTAAAAATTATCCACACACGCCGTCAAATATAACCACACATTTGGAAAATATACATCCATTAGAAAATATACATTAAATAAAAAAACTAAAAAATCCCCTAAAAATGACAATCTGGGAATAGCTGCAAATCATTAAACAGAAAAATAGTTTAATAAACGAACAAGTAGAAATAAAGTAAAAAATTATAAACTATATAACTTACCAGACAAAATTAACCCCAAGACAGGACAAAACTAACACTACAATGGAGTGAAATCGAAAATAGAACGGTACTATTATAACACATGACAATGGAATTTTCACACACCTGCAACTACTAGAAGCTGTTAAATTCTAAATAAGCTTGAAAATGAGATCATGTAATTAATAATTCTCAAAAGTCGACTCGCAAATATGCCAAGTAAGGTTATTTTTTAAGTACATTAAAGTGTAAGATATATATATATATATATATATATATATATATATATATATATATATATATATTTATTTATTTATTTATTTTATTACCAATTTTATGTTTTGTGTGAATGTAGATTGCTTGTAGAGTTTTTACTGTGGTAAAGTCCACATTAATAAATAGAATTACATTGCTTTTCAACTGAATGTTTATTTTTAAAGCTCATTTTTCATATCCTATTTTTATTACATACATAAAATAGTATTTTGTATGTAATATAAGTAATGTATGATTTGTTTCAAACGTGATAGGATATTAGTTCTCAAATAGTTTATAATGGTTTTATGCTTTGTAGAATTTTAGCCATGTATGTGTAATTGGAGTTGTTTATTAGATCTAGTTCTAAAAAAATTCATTTGTATGTAAAAAAATAATAGTAACTCCTGAGTTTAATTCTTTTATCATGAAAAAAAATATTTCAGCTGGCTGCTCTGTTAAAATTGATGTTTTATTCAAATTGTATATTTTCGTTTCTTATGATCACATCTGGAATACACATCCCATTTTTTTAATGGCAGTATTTACCACTAAATGAATGAGAATTTATTGCTCTTTGTGTCTCTGTTGTTACACAGTTTCTAGGAATTTTAAAGAGTTCTACTAGTGTAGTAAATAATAATAATAACTCTCATATAATTTTTACATTTTTTTCAAAAATGTTGAGTTTTTAAAACAATAATATTTATCTATTCAAATTAATCTATTCAATAATAATTTCAAATTATTCCTTTTTGAAAATAAAATTCTTGCAGTGAAACTACTAATACCATTGACAATAAATTGAAGACTACAATACAAAAGAAAATACAGTAGGCGCTTTGTGTTATGTATTAGTATGAACATTATATGTTCTTTCGCTAAATCCTTTTGTAATAGTCATGCCGTTTACTTTCAATAATTCCTGGTTTAATTCAAAACTATAGGATACTTTAGGCATTAAAATAGATTATAGATAGAGAAATATCAATTATACACAGTACTTTAGAGATCGTTTGAAAATCCGGATAAATGAGTAGTCCAGATGTGTCCTGGTCCCAATTGAACTGAATTTTCGATGCTCTACTGTATTAAATTGTAACTAATATTACAAAATTGTATAAGACTAAACCTGTATTTACATTTTGATACCTAAGTTTTCCTAATGTACATTTCGGTGATTATAAAAAGGTACAATGAAAATTAAGGTAGACAATAAATTATTTTGTAACTACATTGTTTATGTGCTCCGGTGATATTGGCTTGAGTTTTGAAAAATACCTGATGGTCTTATGTAACTTTTTTAATATTAGTAATTATTTATTCCTAATTTGTGGTTGTAGGTTTATTGCCAATTGTATTAGTTATGTTTTGCAGTAATAATTAATATCCATTGTAATTTTAGACAAATTTGATTTCCAATATTTTTTCAACATTTTTGGGTGCAATCCCCCTTTTACTTTTTTCCTGGCAATCTTTCTTTTCTACCTTCTTGGCACAGCAACAAAATCCCTATGCACACAAAAGATAAACATATATTACATTTTCATGTTACTGGTGAAAAATTTTAAAAACTTTGGGAATCTATAGAGGTAAAAAAGTTAAATATATTGTAAATTTGAATGTGTGAATTATCTAATTATTAATTTGATCTGTTAAGAATTCATACAGATCCATCTGATGTTGTGTTACCAGATTATTATATATAGATTATAATATTTTAGACTGATGCTAGAAACCTTGTTTTCTTTTGTAAGTTTTTTTTAATGTAAATGTAGCACTAGTGTTATTTTATTAACCCCCCCCCCCCCCCACCTGAAACAATGGTTAGTTAAGATCAAGAACCCCTTCACCACACCCCATAGCAGCTTGGATTCGTACATACCCTGCAACATGGCACATAGACCATTACTAACAGTTGAGAAAAAATTGTTATAACATTTTTGGCAAATCTGAACATTTTACAAAGTCTGAACAGGGTTTTGCCCTAATTAGTTGAGATTGGAGGGGATCTCATGTAGTTGAGGAAATTTGTTTGGTAACTAAATAGTATATTTAACTTTGAAAACGACTGTCAAAACCATGATAAACTTATTAACCTTTAACATACAACATGGCTCAAAAGGTGAGTTTTAGTTACACGAATTTGTTAAATAACTTTATACTTTTTTATATTAATATTTTATGTTGTGTTAGTTCAGATGTTATAACATTTCATGAGGAAAACTTCATTTAACCACTTTTATATATACGACATCAAGAGCACAGTAGTACAATATAATACAATTAAAATATTGGAAAGAACCCTAATACCACAAAAATAATCAAAAATAACAAATAAAACAAGTTACTTAAGATTAAACCCTTATGTACATTTTGATGACCATGTCATCATCATCAGAAGGTCTTATTACAAAATTACAATCTAGCAAACAAGAAGTTACAAACTAGAATGATCACTCTAGTTTGTAACTTCTTGTTTGCTAGATTGTAATTTTGTAATAAGACCCTCTGATGATGATGATGGTGAAATGGTCATCGAAATGTGCTTAAAGGTTTAATATTAAGTAATTTGTTTTATTTTTTATTTTTGTGGTTTTGGGGTTCTTTCCAATATTTTCATTATAACACTTTTATATAGGAAACAGTAATTTTTTAGAACAACTCCAATTTAGATAGTAACCAATAGGAAAAATAAAGAATTTTTTAATTCTTGTACTAAAATAAAGAAACTATTTATTATTCACAAAAATGTGGCAACAGTCAAGAAACATATTGCTGGTAGCCTTGAAATGCCGAACTGACAGTATTGAAGCCAGATTACTAATCCTAACATTTGGCAGGAGCCAGCCATATTCAATCAGTAGTCCTACACATTACTCACACAACTCGCTTGTGCCACCTATTAAATACAATGTGATTAGATCTGTAAAATTTTGTTTTAAAATTTGTTGAGGGTTACAGTGTAAAGAACAAAAATAATTCACTCAACAAAAATATTTCAAGACTGCTTAAAATAAAAATGAAAACGCAACAAAGTGACGTTGTTGCTGTAGGTTGTTTGTAGTACCGGTGGCTTCCAATGCTATATGAAACAGTTGTGCTGTTTCTGTCTAAAGTGTTAGGAACACAAAATTACTATGCAAGAAAGAGAATTTTAAAAACTAGCTTTTGTAGGCGAAACACTTCCATTTAGATTTGTTTCATATCTTTTATAGTATGAAGGTAAATGGAAGGATATTTTTGATTGTAATAGAACATTTGTTGATTGAAAAAACAGTTATATACAAAATAGTTAATTTTATTACAACTGCCAATGAAATATATGAGCCTAAAGACAAAATAATCTTTACTTTAAATTCTGGCTGTCTGTCATCTCTTAAGTTTTAAAAATAGGTTTGAAAAATGTTCAGCAATAAATTCTCTTCTTAAAGGATTTCTCATGTTTTCTATAGAAGGTTTGATGGTTTGAGGCCACTTATAAGATGACTTAATATAAGCAGCCGCTTTATTTCCTTCAGTTTTCTTATAACAATTGTTAGGGTCTGGTAAAAGTCACACGCCAGAGGTATTGAAACCCATCCCACCAACCTGACATAGCATATAATATCCATTATTATTATTTAAAATGTTAAATCAAATTTTAAGTAACATTAAGCTCTGATCTTTATTAGCTTGCATTTTAAAAAACTTTACTGAAACTTTGTTTCAAAATTACAATTTTACAAATTATAAAAGTAATGTGTATTTACTTTTGATTGTTGAAATCAGTTTATAGAATAATTGAACTTAATTTTTACCATAAAAATTCCAAGAATATGAAATTTTTTAAAAAAATACGATTATTAGTAAAAAAAACTAAATAATTTTTTTTTTTATTTCTATATATAAATTATTGTACATATTTAAAAATTTTTTAAAAAACTAACAGTTTAAGCCTCTCTTTGGTCTCCCACTTGTGTGTATTGTTACCCAGTAATAAAATACATTATATGTGTTTACTTTCTAGAAAACCTCTTTGTACACTCTCTGTTATTTTATTCCACACATCTGGAGTTGCATTTTATTCCCACAAAAACATTCTGCATTTTTTTTTTAATTTCAGATTTCTTAGCATGCACATTCAACATGAACATTCAATATGCACATTCTGTATTATCTGTACCTCTAATGTGTCATGACAAGCATATTTCGCCTGTAGAATGCAAAAAGTTAAAAAATCTACATATTTTACCCATTATTGATTAAACAAACAAAACTATATAGTAAGTAATTATTTCTCTATCTAGACAAAATTTTAATATACTACACACAATTTTAAAATAGTAGTAAAATTATTGCTTATATTAAAATTCAAAATAATGGAAACTTTTTTTACTGACAAGTAACTGGTGACTTTATAAATAAGCAATTCTAAAAATTATTCCACAGATTCTTCTAAAATAATTCTTGAATAATTCTTAAATTGAATAATTTAAATTATATAACAATTGCCTTTTCAAGTTTTATCAAAATTGTATGTCTTTGCTATAGAATGGAGCTGGAAAAAAAAATTATACTCTAATTTGGGCTGGGTCTAAGATACCCAAATAGGAAATTTAAGAAAAACAAATTAAATAAAATTATTGATACAAACCTATATTAAAACTATATTTAATCTATATAGTGTTAAGGGAGCAAATTAATAAACTTGACAATATTCTAATAGATTTGGCAAAACTGTTTGTTAGAGCTAACTGTGTGTGTGTTTGTGTTCATGTGTGTGCATGCATGTGTGTATGTGCGGGGTGTGTTTGTGTGTATTGTGTGTGTTGCCGTGGCCGAACCCTTAAGTTTGCACCCTTTCAGGATAAAAATTCTGTCTCCGATTTTGCTTTCCACACCCTACTAACAAAGTACCCACATTTACACTTTTTTTGCGTAAGCTATTCCTGGTGATGATGGACTCTGTAAGGCCGAAATGCGCAGTTCTACCGCGGTCAAAATATGATTCCACCCGACTTAATATGTCGTGGTACCTGTGGTATGTCGGTACCAGTGGATAAATCCCTGGACTTTATTTTAAAACGAACCAAAATGTTCAAACTTATTTAGGTGATAATTTATACCTTATAAAAATATGTTTGACTATAAATTTATCTGCTACTTTCTTACTGCAATCATATTTGTTAAGAATCTTTTTGCTAGTTTTATTTAATTATTTAATTTCATTCTTGCTGCTGGTTGGACAAATTTCATAAAATTGTATTTACTAGATTTACCACAGGTTAATATTAATAACTAGAAACATTTTTTGTTTGTTCTATTTTGTTTAATTACTTGAAAAATTAAAATTTGCTTTTCTAAAATATCATATAATTCTTAATTACATTTCATAAAATTTTTGTTATTTATTTAATATTAATTATAAGCAATTCTTTAGAAATGAAATATATTTGAATGTTTTATAAAGTTCTTAAATGTTCATATAATCTTAGCACAAAGTTCAACAGTCTATTGGATAACATTATTATTTAACTGTTTTTCACGTTTGGAGTCCTTATGAGAACATTTTGGTTTTTTTAGAGTTCAAAATTTCACACATAAATCACATAAATATTTAAATATAACAGAAGAACAATTTATATCTATTTATTTTATTTTATGTCCATATAAATTTTTGTAAAAGTAACATGCAAAAGTATTTCCAAGTGCCTTTGGATTTAATTTATATTTGTGCTCCCAAACATAAATCTTATGGATTTTAGAACAAAATTTACTGGACTCACATTTTTACAGTTCTTTGATGCTAGATGTTAGATTTATTACGTATGGACATAAATTTAATTCTACTCACTTAATTGCTAAACCATCTTTTATTGATTTTCTTTATGAATTTCATATCCATTTTCTGATATTGACTCTAAATAATTTATGTGGATATTCATTTTGATCATAATATATAGATTTTGACTTTATAAAAACGTTAACTTTCTATTACTTGATCCTATGATTGCAATATAATATTTGAACAAATTATTATTTCATGACCGCCATTATTATTACTGTTTAAAAAATAGTCAATTGCTTATATATTCTTTAATTCTTAATTTTCAACAAGTGATTAAATTTATGTATTAAGAAATTTGATTACATGAATTTAAAAAAATTTTTACTAGTTTTATTAAATGGTTAATTTCTATTAAAATTTAGACTTGCCCCAAAAACTTTCACTGGGATGGCTGTGGTTTTATTGGATTATCCTGGACTCTTCGTTCCTGTAGCCATCGGCACTGATCGGTTTTAGGGCCGGTTTTAATACTTTTTATAAAATTTTACATTGTTAAAAAGTTTATGTTCGATTTCGTGGGCGGCCGAAGGCAGATCATCTCTACATCCATCTTGGCCTTGGTTTTCTTCTCAGCCACGGAACAACATCCTGGACCTTCCTTCTGGATTTCCAAAAACACGTCCGTCTCCAACGAAAGCTGATTTGCGAGTCCTCCTGCTAGCGGGCAGTTTTCCCTTCCCTGCTACCGGGTTTATCGGTTTGTCAAGACTTTGTCTTGACTTGTAACATAGTGTCCTATTGAACTTTCTGTCGAAGAATTTTGCTTGTTTTTTTTGCTGATACTTGGAAATTTCACTTATGGTGTAATATTGTGATATTTTTAATGCCAGTCTTTTTTACCCTTCAAGATGTTGTTATGAACTTGAGTGACAGTTCTAGCCCCCTTCAATAGTAACTTGCTCTTTAACGGCACTCGAAACTATTTCTTCCCGCACTTGACACTTTTCTAATTTTTGGAGCATTTATTAAATAAATTTGTTAATAACTTTTTAATTTCTACAATAATCTGTTTTTATTAGTTTTTTAAATATTCTCTTAAACTTTGGTGTTTTTTTAACTTTCATTTTCTTATTTTATTTTTACATTTTGTTTTTTATAAATAACAAGAATTTATTCTATTTTAATATTACATGCTAGAAGAAGAAATTAATTTATTCGTAGTTGCTCTGTTTCGAGAAGAAAGTTGACCTTTCAGACCGGCCTTGTTAACTTAAACAGATAGTGCAGCTGCTTGCCTGCCACATTCCATAGCAGCGGTGTCATTTCTAAACTTTTACAAATTAATATTTTTAAAAGATTTTGGCCTAAAACAAAATCTTTCCTTTGAGGCTGTTTTGGCCGTCTCAATGTGTGTGTGTGTGTGTGTGTGTGTGTGTGTGTGTGTGTGTGTGTGTGTGTGTGTGTGATAATGTTGTGTGGAGCAAGAACACACTCTTCTAGTAAAAAACAAACTGGTGAATAAATACATTTTTAAATGCAATTTTGAACAATATTGAGCATTAATTGTGTAAAACATATCAGTCTTCTGCAGCAAATTAAAGACAAGTAGAACAAACCATTTAAATATTCACAATGAAGACAAGAGCTGCAAGCCTAATGACTGATTTGATGAATTCCTTAAATTAGCGAATTAGGAAGAGAGAGAATTTAAGCTATTTTAAACTACTCTGGAACTGTAAAATTTGACTACTGCTTTAAAAACTCTGTAATTTACAACTACAGATGGTTGTTGACTGTTCTAATTGGTAGATGTTTTTCCATGGCATCAGTGCTGATGAAAACTGTTTGTGTGTGTCAATGCTGAGATAAAAGAATTCATGTTTTTGGATTGTCCAAACTACAATTTGTCATTTAAGTAAGAAAGAATGTTAAGGTTGAAAAATGTTCTAATTCATGCAAACCTATATCGCTATACAGGTGTAGCCAATATATATTTCAGAAAGGAATAGAATCCATAGATACCCATACACTTAAAATAGGTAAAAAATTACTATTGAGGGAGACTGCCTTCTGCTACGTCTAAGGAATTGGTTTTGAGAAACTAAAAACCCTAATGCAATATTGGTAGAAATGCAATTATATAGAAAGGATTCTAAGAACTTGCCTTGTGGTATTAAAAATATCTGGAATGAAATATTTAATGTTAGAGAAAATAATGTATTCACACTAATAAAATAGGTTTTTCATGTAAAACCAACCCAGCGTTACTTATGAAATGGAACTCAAATCTTATAATATCTACGTGTTTGTCTTAGTTATGATTATTTTTACAAAATTTTGAATTTTTTGTTTTATTTATATTGAAATACAAAAACAATTCCTAAAATAACACTTACTTTTTGCATAAGTGGAGTATAAGGAAATGTATCTTTATATTAATTCTCAAATAAATGTTTAAAAATAGGGGGCTGAAGGAAACTATATTAGGTGGTTTTATGGGAGTTTTGGGATAATTATTTCAAAAAGCAGGCGTGAATTGTAATTTAATTGCATATTGTTCTTTAATGTGGCATATGTTATTCTTGTTTATTTTGTGTAGAATTTGTAGGTATATGTATGAATAGCTACATATCTTCTATAAAAATGTGGATATAAGGTGTTCATCGAAGATTGGCTATACACCAGAGGAGCCGTTTATATCTTTGTTTGCGATGTTGGGTCCCAACTGTTCATTGAAGTTTTTATGTTAAGGGCTATCTTGTAATTTTTTTTGTATCTACAAAATGAGTTGTTTATTTATGTGTTTTGGGTGTAACGTAGTATAGTGTCATGTACTTTTTAGGATTATCAAGTGGTTTTGTGTGGTCTGGGTATTTTAGTTTAATTTTATTCAGTCATATATTTTATTAATTATTGAGTTTGTATACCCATTGAATTGTAATATAGACTTAATATTATTGTTGTTTAATTCTTGTGCTTCTAAGGGTACATTTAAGAGTAGATTGATCATGGTGTGAAAGGTGATAAGTTTATGGTGATAAGGATGTTAGAAAAATTATGAATTTTATTAGTGATGGTAGGTTTACAATATAAGTTGAGTTGGTGTGTTAGTTGCCTGTACACATAATAGATAGCCCATGAAAATATTGCCGAATTAAAAAAACTGGTTTGAGAAAATAAAAGACAAAAATCCCACATAGTTTCAAATGTGTTTCATTTGATATCAGATGCCTCTACAGCAATGTCTCCACCCAAGAAACTTATATCATCTAAAAATTGCCTGTAGGCAACATCGTACAAATACATATTAAGAAAATAAATATGTTAACATACATATACAGTAATATGTAACATATGTTACAAAAACATATTAACATATTAACCTAACCAAACTAATTTCTTCACAAAATTATTTCACGTACAATTGAACATTCTACACAGAGAAAGATGGCCTACCTACCTATCAATAGCATCCCCTTATAGCAACCCTAACTCTTACACATCTTAGAAATATTTCTCCACTTCATTGAACAGAACAATATCTTACAAAACAACAAATGCAAAGACTAAATCATATACTGGTGACATGATCACATTATATGAACAAAGACCAGACACATTAATTTTGTATACACTGACAGTTTTGGGTTGTACATCTTTATCTCAAATCCTCATGCCATAATATAACCTATATTGAGACAAACAATACTTTAAATTGTTTTGACAATTTCTTAACAAGCACATAAAAGCAAACTCAAAAATTCAACTTAATATGATAAACTTACTAATACTAATACCTCAATTCATTGTGTTTCAACCATCCTTAATAGCAGTAATTTGTCACCTAATCATAATATACTCTACTCTTACAATAATCTTCGAAACACAATAACAAGATGAGTTAAATAACTTTAATACCACCTAAAATCAAGCTCAAATTCCCTAAACAAAAAGTTCACTTGATAAACCTACAATGTATATAACACTTCCCTAAAAATCTTTAGAAACACATAAATTAACCAACACCTTTCATAGATACAAAAAAATTCAAACTCCACACGGAATAAACTCAAGAACAGTAAAAACCTAACAATAGGCCTATCTTCTGGACAATTTAAAATAATTTATAGTTCATGCTTCAGTTTCTACATATGCCAAACAGAAAGATCATTTTACACTTACTTCCAAGAAAACATTAAAACTCTCACAAATCATAATACTCAAACAAGCCTCATAACCAACCATTATATAATATACATAAATTGAAATTAAACCCAACACAACTCAAAATGGAATTACAATACAATTTATTTCGATAAATAAATACAACACAACTTTTATAAAGTCCCTATCTCATAGCCATTAAAAACCTGGAGGTCAGTAGTAGTCCAAGTTGACAAGCAGATACACATCCTGAAAAGGCCGTTCTTATTTATACAAAAATCAACACTTCAGTAGTCACGTGGGACCCCATACATTTAGTTTTGTGTTTGTTTTCGTTTGGCATCACTGCATGACCTTGTCAGCCTACGTAGCTTCTCTCCCTCTATTTCTGAGTATGCTAGTGTTGCATCAACTTCCTTTGTCTCCAGCCAGTTGAGTTAGAAACATTTGAACGTAACGCTGCACTACTTAGGGGACTGAAGGATCCCACGCAACTACTCTCGTTACTGATTGTTTCAACAAGTTATTTTTTTACTTCTGTATTTTAACCAGTGCAATTTCGGGACGTGATTGGGAACGTTTACAAGTATGTTCAGAACACGATCAAAAATTATTACGCATTTGGTTGGACGAAAATATGAGTAATAATGAGGAGATATTGGGACCTGATGATCCTGACGAAGCAGAAGAGGACTTCGTCGATGTGAATGTTTCCAGGAGTGATGAGATGGATGATGGTGATAATTATAACGAGAATGATAATAACAACACGATGGAAACTGAAAATGACTCTAATATTGAACAGGAAGTGCCAGTGCCGGAGCACTATAACCAGGCAGATAACCGTGAATTTTATATAGGTAAAGATAGGGAAACTAGGGGGTACCTAAAGCCACAAATGGCTTCAACATCCCGTACTCCTATATATAATATCATTCCTAATTTTCATAGGCTTGGACCCAACGGTAGTGCAAAAGACTCTAAAACCCATATTCAATTGCTTGAATGTATTTTTAACAATGAAATCATTGAAAAAATTGTTACATATACAAACATTTATATAGACAAAGTTAGAAACCAATTCGAAAGAGTTCGGGATGCTAAGCCAACAGATTCACGTGAAATAAGAGCCATGTTTGGTATTTTGTATTGGGCTGGTGTTTTGAAATCAAGCAGAAGAAATATTCTTGACATGTTCGACATGCAATCAGGAACTGGTGTTTAAGCTACCCATGCCACCATGAGTAAGAGTCGCTTCACTTTTCTTTTGCACTGTTTATGCTTTGGTGATGTACACATTTGAGATCAACGCAAAGCTGTAGATAAACTAGCAGCAATTAGGGATATTTTCGAATTATTTATTGCAAACTTCAAAAAAGCTTTCAACCCAAGTGATTACATGACAATTGATGAACAACTGGTTGCATTTCAGGGGAATTTTACATTCCGTAAATGCATACCAAGTAAAGCAGTGAAGTATGGAATAAAAGTATTTACACTTGTGTCATCTTCAAATTTCTATTATAGTGACTTGGAGGTTTATTTTAGGGTTCAGCCAGAGGGACCATTCCAAATTAGTAATAAACCTTGTGATTTGTTTAAACGAACCATTATGTGTTAAAACGATTTGTTAAACGTTTAACTGAACCATTATGTGGCTCAAAACAGAACATTACAGTTGATAATTGGGAACAATTTTTAACTTTCACTTGTAGATTACGCTGATACTTTGAGAGTGACAAGAAATTGATTTTCCGCACAAACATGAATTGTGCGCTTAACTTTTATTGTTTTTTGTGAATTTTTTTTCAAGCCTTACATTTTTCTAAAAAAATTGATTAAAGTAAGGCACACAATGGATTGTTCTGTCTTCGAATAGGAAATTATTCTATACACCACATGTTTTAAAATAATGAATTTTATAGCTTTATTTTGTCAGTTCTCTTGATAACCTTGCCGCCCTTAGATGTGATGACTTGACTCTGAAAAATCTTTTCAATCAAATTACATCCTATGCCTAAGATCAATATTACCAACTAAAGTGTGACCCAATCAATCAATTTGAAATTAATAAAGAATATCGATGGACTTTTGTTTTATTATTTGTCATCAAATTTTTGAGCAAAAAAAAGGATTGTAAAATCATTAAAATGTATTTCCACTTTTTTGCCTTGAAGTAGAGGGATGGTGCCTTCAATATAGAGTTGAAGTTAGTGACTTCTGTTATCCAGTGCAGTCCTGCCATATTCGCAATGGTACAAGAGGCGGTATTTGTCTTTATGTAGATATTTTTGAAAAGACATACTATTCCAGATTTCAACATTCGTTTAATTCAATATGAATATCTCATCTTGTGTTTAACATTATACTTGTGTGAAATTGTCCTTTCTGACTTCTAGACAATTCTAGGACCATCTCTTGACCAATTTTTTGAGGTCCTTGTTCATATTTAATGCTCACTGTGTGCTCTTCAATTTTGAAATGTATTTAAAATTAGAAAAAAATTTAATTCACTAATTTTGTTAATTTGTGTCCAGTTAACATGCTTTTGAATAGGGGTAAGAAAGATATTTAATTGTCAAAACTTTGCTTTGAGGTTATAAGTTTGCTTTCAATCCTTTCGATGTGTCAATAGTTCTCTTTCCAGACAGAAAATATTTTTGGCTATGCTACTGAATTACTTAATTGTTTTTTTTTAGTATGAAGTGTAAATATTATTAAAATCCCTTGTGTGATCATTTATTCACACAACTTTACTGTACATACTGTAAACAAATAAATTATCTTTAATCTATTTTTTATAAAGTTCAACTTATTTGCTGTTATACAGAAGGGCTGTTCTTACACTCTATAATGTAGGAAGGGTTAAAATTAACTGAATTTTATTATGCATTTAATGATAGTATTTAATTTTAAAATCTTGGTATCTTTTTATATAACACCATACTTGTAAGTTGTAATTATATTCATGCAGAAATGTATATGCAAAAAGAGAGCATAAATCTCTCTTTCTTCCCGCACTATCATTTATTTGACTGATGACAGCTACTAAGAAACGAATTTCACTTTACAAAAGCTAATGGATAACTAAATTATAAGAGCCTATCCAAGATTTTTATGATGTTTCTACATTCCATAAGACGTAAATGTATTTTACTTCTTGCTATAAGAGGATTGACTTCACTGCAGACCCGAACGTGTTAAATGACTTGATAATTTTTATTTTTAAAACACAAAATTTTAAATTTTAAAGAATCAAGATACCAAACACAGAACAAACAAGTCATTAGAAATTGATAAATTTGAGAGTTGTAGTAATTGAAAAGCTATGAAAATTTTCTATTAGAACAGAGATGTCTTTAGGAACATATCACAGTTCATCTCCTTCATTATTTTAGATCTGGGTAATAATGGTCAATTTATCACTTTTATGGTGACTATTTATTGTTTGAATTTAGAATTGTCATTATATTTGTATTAAATGTGTAATATCTTAATAATAATTTTAGATAACTTAATATTTGAAATAACAGTGTATAATACAATTAAATAACTGAATATATATATATATATATATATATATATATATATATATATATATATATATATATATATATATATATTAATAACAGAACAAATTGTTGAAGTTTTGTTTGATAAATAGCTACATTTACATAAGGGTAGACAAAAATATCAAATCTTCTTAGCTCTGTGAAAAAACCTTTCTTTTTACTTTAAAACCTTGTCTCTACTAAGTAAACATTTCTCTAGTATTTTAAAGTTACAGCTTCAAAAGAGATATAATTCAGATGGAGCATTCCTTGTGAAGTAAGAAAGTTGCAGGTTTTGTTTTATTTAAAAAAAAGGTTTGTATAGGCATTACAGACGTACAGGTGTAAACTGCATCATCATAATTGAGGTGTAAATATAATGTTCAACACTTTTTATTCTGAGGCAAAATCAATGAAGTGGCACCAACTTCCTGACCATTTTTAAAGTATTTATACAAATTCATAACTTTTGATTGTTGTTGAAGTTTGTTCAAACAAAATACTATAAATCAAAATAAAGGATATGGAATCTGATTTCAAAAAATATATGGCTTTATAAACTCAAAAAAATATGTATTTTTTTAAAAATAGAAGAATAAAGAGGGAAAAAATCAGTTACAAGTCCTATTAAAAACAAATATATAAATATCTGTGATATAATATTTCACTATGTAGAAAAAAATTTCACTTTATTAAAAAATCTAGTATGAATATTACTAAAATAAACTAACTGCAATAAATTTTATAAGAAATATATAGAATATGCTTACAGATACAGATGACTGACTAACTTCTGATTTTAACAAATCAAGATAAGACCATGTAATTGTTCAATTTTTTTTTACTGATGGAAATAAACAACAATAACATAAAAAAACACAGTGAAATACTGAAACCTTAAAATTTTATATATTTCTGAATAACAGAAATACTCGTATATGAATTTTAATTTTTTGGTCCAAGCTATTTTCAGATTTTGTTAGAATTTGGTTTTTCTTAGGCTGGCTGGTGTGTTTTTGGTTAGAAGTCGCATACATTACCTGCCATGGTATGATTAAAGTTTACTGTGCTGATCCAAAGGGAATTTTCAGTGTCTTATGCTCTTGGTCCTTTTGGGGTTTTTGTCGGTAGAAAATGTCAGATAGCTTGCCTCTTCTAACTGACTGTTAAATATCTTTAAAATGAGAACATTCAATAATTTATATTCTTGACGTCAAAGGTCAATAGTATTGCACTAAGGTCTAGTAGATTATACTTATTAGGATTATCCTACTTCCTTTCTACCTTCGTCATTATCGTATTACCTGCCTGACATCTTGTATAATTTTCTTTCTTAATCTCTTTAGTTTTACTAATACTATCTTTTCTAACGTTTAATATTATTTTAAAAATTTCACTATTTTCCAATATATGACCACTTTTACCTTTGCTGTTTTAATGTATTATTTTCTTTCAGAATACTTTATTTCTTATCAAGTATGGCCTATATTTAATAAAAGTATTTATATTCTATTTTAATGCTCACACCTGATTTGACTTTTAATATATACTTTGTTTTGATAGTATAATATAAACTACTTGAAATTTTTTAAATCATTTATAAATAACTACAGTCCAAAACAACCAAAGGATTTTTATTTATCTATAAATAAAAATAATTCATAGATTAAGTAACCATTTGCACTCAAAAGCTTATCTAACCTTGGTCATGCTTAGCCTACACGAATATTTTTTAAATTATTGGCCTCTTGGGCTGTTTCGCTGGTTAATTGCTTGTGAACATTTGTGTATACACATTTTTACCTCTGGCATCACGATCTTAGTATCGTTTTGTCAGCTGCCAGCTGAAATCATTCTCTTTAAGTCTTAAATGGAATGGATGAGTCTTTGTACAACTATTGAAACCTCTATTGAGTTTCAATAAAATAAAATATGGTTAACAAGGATAAAACATTTTATAATTAATGATTATAGTTGTTATTAAATCTCCATCATAGAGAAAACTCAATTTGAGATGATATATATTAAAAAACATTTATTAAAAGTTATAACTGTTTGCCTTTATTTAGGACATTGTTAAAATACAACTATGCAGCTGGTTAATAAATATTGTTTGTATTTATTTTGGACTTCAGCTACTAGTATTCACTTATATACTTACAAACATACATACAAACTTGCCTATAACACTTAGTTGTAATACTATATTAAAAATGCATATTTTGGGAAATGTATACCTTTGTCAACTCAGGACACTGAGTGTATGGTAGATAACAGTCTGAAATGACTAAGAGATAAATTTCTTAGAATAACTGTCATTATTATAATATCTACATAAGTTCTACTCTAGGCATATTTTTTGATATTTTAAAGTGTATAAGTAATATTTTTGTCAAGATATCTCAAATTGATTTTCAAAAAAAAAATAATATAAATAAAAACATTTTACAATATTACTATTCTTTTAGTTGTGATCTTGATATTATACTATCATCATTTATATAATTATAATTTGTAGAAAATAAATTTTAATGTGACTTTTGTCTTATAAATATCTTTCAAATTAACTATGGGTATTTCTTACTCTAGATTTATTGGTTAGTGACATTAAAATTTGATTGGTAGCAAATCTTATAATCCCACCAAAACGAATGCTATGATAAACCAACAGAGCCAAGTTTAGTATGACCACTATAACTGGCCATCTAAGCGTGGACAAATTTATCTGATCAAATACTAAAAAGAAAAGTGATAAAACAGCATTTGTTTATTTTATTACTCACTTTATTTAAAAATATCCAAGAGCAAAAGGTTCATGGTTAAATAAAATCAAGTGTTTTGAAAATTATTGAAACTTTTAATCTAAAATTAAATGTTAAAAATGTCAACATTTGAGTAAATTTTTCTGCCTTCTCTAACTTTACAATATTTTCCTCTTGAAGTTTCTTGATGTAATCATCTTGAATTCACTGATTAAACTAATTTTAAACTACTTAACTAAGTGAATACGTTATTGCTTACTTGCTGACACGTTTCAAAATGATTGTTCCTTTTACGAAGCTACTTTTAGCAGAGGGTTGGCTTCGTAAAAGGAACAATCGTTTTGAAACGCGTCAGCAAGTAAGCAATTACGTATTCACTTAGTTAAGTAGTTTAAAATTAGGTTAGTATTTTTCTCTGTTGAGACTTTTCGGAATGAGTCCGTTTTCAAAACCTAAATCATACTTTGTTGAGAGTACGATTTATGTTTTGAAAAAGGAGTCATTTCAAAACACATCAACAGAGGAAAATATTGTAAAGTTAGGAAAGCCAGATAAATGTACTCAAATATATACACATATTCCCAACAGAAATAAATATGAATATATTAAGAAGTTGAAAATGTCTTTAACTCATAGCTGCACATAATATTTGAGAATCTTTAATTGCTAATGAGATTTAATACACTCTAATAGATGAGTCAGTGATAGCATAACACCAAATAAGTAAGAGAAAGAAGGAGCTTAAAAGTATGATAATGATTAGGGAATGAACTGGAAGAAAGCAGTAGAAAGCAATCTTAGAGAAAGCAGTAGAAAACTAACTTCTGAAAATGGGACTTTTCCAAATTATATGAGCTGTTAATATGAAGAGGATAAAGCTCTGAAACTAGCAATACAATTTTCTAATAAAAGACTTATATTAATTCCATTTACATTAATACTTTCACTTTTATAACAAATTTACTGTACATCTTTTACCTAATATATAGCTTTTACAGTGGTATATTCTAATATTAATATATAATATAACTCTAAAAATACAGTATCACGTGGTGCTCCATGTTGGTTTTCCAACGGTCATGGTGCTTATCTTTTGTTTCAAACGGGGAAAGATGATCCTAACGAAAATCTAAAGTTAATGCGTAATCCTGAATCCTACTGTACATCTAGGTTACAATTCCATAGCAGAGGATGGAAGCGGGTTTTTTACTTTGTAAAAAGGCGAGAAAAAGTTAAAGGACAGAGATTGTAAACTACTGGAGTTACAAAATGGATGGAAAATATATGTAAAAATATTAGATAGATATTATTTAGATAATGCAGGCGGCTACTCCCTTGAATTTCTTGGGGGAGTGCAAAAGTCAAGCACCTTTGATTTTTTTGATTACGTTTATAATTATTTAAAATGTGTATTATTGATTAACAAAAATTGCGAAAAGCACTTCAGCAGTAACGACCGTGCAGCAGCACAGGTTATGTTTCAAAACATAGCTGAAAAAAGTACGAGCTTTCACAATTTTGTTATTTCTTTGCTTGTATTATTTATAGTGATCTCGTCGCTTCTTTATCTTTTGGGCATGATACGAGAAGCTAAGCATGATATGCTCATCAGAATGATAAAAATCACTTTAGTGATAGTGCTTATATCTCCTGGTAGTTTTAGGTTTTTCTATGATCATTTTTCTTGTTTTATTTGTCAAAGGCCTTGAACAATTGATAAGTATTATTACCAATTTTGCTCTTAACATGAACACCGGAAGTATTGCCCAAGGGGGTGAAGCTGCTCGTATCAAATTGTTTAGCTTCATGGAGGATATGTTCAATAAGTTTTTTGCTTACTCTGTTTGGAAAAAATTGTTACATTACCAAATGTGGGCAAGTATTCTTATGATACCGGCAATTTTCATAGGAATTGTCTTATATTTTCTGTTGTGTTTGTATGCTTACATAATATTTCTTTCCGGCTTTATGGGTATAGCTTTTCTTATACTCATAATGCCACTGTTTCTAATATCTATCTTATTTTCACCACTGAAAAGGCTATTTGAAGGTTGGATAAAATTCTGTATTAGTTTCTGTTTGCAATCGATCATTATATTTGCCCTGCTATCATTGTTGGCTGCAATTATAATGAATACTTTTTATAGACAACTAGGTTTCACTGTATGCTACAAAAAGTGGTTTGAAGTGAGGCTTTGTGCTCCAAAATGGGTATTTGGCGGTTTTTGTATCATTGATAAGCAGTACTTTGGTTGGACTCCAGGGCAAATTTTTGTACCTTACACTATCGGAGAAGCTTCTCCTCTGAACGTAGATAAAAGTATAGAAGGCATAGAAAAAATAAGCAGAGCAGGTGGTACAATAAAATTTACTGGTGGTGCTGGATATATCCCTCTTCCACCTGATTACATTAACAAAGATTTCCGTTATATAGACTATCCTTTCTTTAACCCAGTTCCTGGAACTAAAGATAATCCAGCGGACCATTACATAGCAAATATAGTTGTTAATGCTTATTGTAGTGAAAATGAAAAAGATCTAGTGCGTCTAACAAATAGTTTATTACATGCATCAGAAAAGGCTGATATCTTGTCGTTGATCAACAGTATAGACAGGAAGATAGTGGAATAGTAAGACGTTATTGTCAATCTACACCAGATACAGACAAATGCAGGAATTAGCGGAAAATAATAGATGATTATAGAAAAGGTGTGATAAGATCAGACCTAAAAGCGAAATAAAGTCTTTACTGCAGAGCATAGTAGAAACCAAAAGTTGTAGAGTACTGAAATTTCATGATTTATATAGGGATCCCAACAGTGAGTACTGACAGACATGTAAAGGTAAGGATTGTGAGGATTGCAAAAATTATCAAGAAAATAGTGATTATCACAGGGTGCAAGACATACAAAGAGGTTATTTAATCAATGCGGGGGAAATCATTGTATTATTCATGCTTTCATTCTTATCCCGGCAGAGGTCACATGAAAAATAAAACATGAGGGGTCGCATACGGTGGATTCGACCAGGTCATTTTATTAATACAAAAAAATTACTGAACAATATTTTATTTTAAAAACGTAAACATCGTAATTAAGTATAATGTATTTACTTAAGTTCTATTGGTTTTAATTGTAACATTATTGAAATAAATAATTTTAAATAATATTTTAAGTTTTAACAAATTTATTTTTTGAAAAAAATACAAGACTTTAGATAAGTTGTCATAACATAAGAACTCTTTTACAAATACTTATGTTTATTGATATTTCTGAAAGAAAACTAAATTCTGAATAAGAAAATGTACTGGATGTTTACAATAACTGTTAGGTGAAAGAACCAATTTTGAATCAAAATGAGTTGTATGTTTAAGTAAATTTATCATAATATTACAATTATAGTGATGAAATGAAACCTTAAAAATTTAAGATTTTAAACAAAAAATTACATACAATATGTCTAAGCACCTGAGTGTTATAGCAATGGAATTCCTTACAGTTCCTTATCCGATTGATGCCCTTGGGTAACGCAGTCTTCACAAGAAGGTACAGTGTGTTCACTGCAGATGAATCTACGACAGCTGTTGCACCGAGTTTTTTATTTCCTGTTTTGTCTCTAGTTGCATAGACCGCATCGTCCTTCACGTGCATCTTCTGCAATATTTCGCACCTGCGGCTATAGGTCCAGCATTTCTTCAATGTTTCTTTTCATGAAAAAGTTGTCCTCTAACACTACCAGGATTTTCAATCCTTTCTTCCTCAAGCCTTTCTTCCCTTTCCACGCTATCTAACAGTCTGCCAAGTCTTTCGTCCTCTGCATGATTCATATTGCGTAGTAACACAATAAATATAACATACAATGCACTAAACGATCAATAACACAAAAGTGAAATTAAAAATTATGTCACACTTTAGCCCATGCGAGGGGTTGCGCACGGTGGTTTCCATACTGGCTTTTTTTAGGCTGCTACACTAAGACACTCGTTGGTGACAGCGAAAATACAAACACAGCATTCGCCAGTGGACGAGTCTATTTGAAGGTACTGAGGGGGTGGAAGCTTACAAAAATCGGCAGTTCGAGATTTTGAGAAAATGGTGAAGGCCTGGTGGAAAAGACCATGACGCGACCTCTGCCGGGTTAATGTTCTCCTTACGCGAGTTTGTACAACAAATGGGCTCAAGTATCGCTGGTGGTGGATTCAGTGTTTACAGTATATCTAGTATGTACTCTAAGCATTCACCAAGTGCTACTGCACATGGTGACCCAAATGCATCTTTTGTAAGCAAAGCCCTATATCTTGACAAATCAATGGTGCAAGATGCAATCGGTGGAAAATTAGATGCACTTGGTAGTTTTGCTACTGGGCTACCTAATAGATTAGCTGAGGGTGCAGCTAATCTGCTGGGCAGGGTACCAAGAGTCGGAGGTGTGCTGAAACATGTTATTGATGTACCACGCAAACTTGTAGGTGCTACTATTGAGGCAACCAAATTTGCAACATCACCTGAAAATGATGTTGATAAGCTCGAAGAAAAAATTTACAAAGCTTTTGGAGTTAATAAAGAAGATATCACACATAGAAGGATTAATAGGTATTTGGATTATTACAAAGGATATGTGGGGTCACATTTGGGCTATACAATAGAAGATGCTATGAAGTTTACTTGGGAGCATGGTCTTGATTCTATGGGAGTTAACCTTGCTACAGGAGAAAAAGTTGGCTATTCACATAACCTACTCTATAGAGCAAAATCGCATAGACGGGAATTCTTAGAGAAACTTCATGATCATACCATCGGGCGTAAAAGAAAGCTGGAAAAACATAAAGATGAAGGTAATAGTAATCAATCAAGCGCGCCGGATTCTAAATTACCAAATCCTAGTGCTCCGAATTTGGGAGATGAATCAATAAAAAAAGAGGTGTGCTAGGAGAGCCAATAAAAAGAAATAGGAATGAGGGTGGCGATGAAGACCAGTAAAAAAAAAATTCAAAGGTCTCGGTTATTATAAATTGCAACAGGACAATGATGGTGACATAAAGTTGAGTAACTACGACGACATTTTAAATGCACGTAGGGCAAGAGTGGACTTGTTGCTAGATAGCACCAGGCAAAACAATGTTAATCTTTCAAAGCTCAATAAAGCTCTTAGTAAGAAACTTGTAGATGATAGAGAATTATTGTCTGAATTTGACAAGGAGGATCAAGAAATTGCTCATAAAAAACGCAAGATGTTTAACATTTTAGACAATCTTGATAATCTTGCAAACATTGAAAGTGAAGATCTACTCGAGGTTAGTTTATTACTATCAGATCTTAGCTTCATAGAGAGAAATGTTGTACTGAATACCGATCAGAACTCTGATCTAGCAGGTTTTAAAAACTTATTCATTGAAAAAAAAGCATCTGGTGAGGAGTATAGTGATGAAGAGTGTAAAAGCTTTCTCGATAACATAGATAAAATCAATACTATAATTAAGTTGGAGTTAGAAAGCAGAATTGGAGGATTAGATCATGATGAGACAAATGACCACGATGACTTACAAGATGAGATTGGTCATGTAATGAATACGGCAAATAAGTCAAAGAAAGATTGACCTTGTATTTGCAGCTTTCTCCCTAATTGAAGTCATATTGACATTAGTCATGCATTATTAAATAATTAGTTACTATAGAGTTCTCTTAATATGCTGTGTGTTATTGCAGGGAAATATCGTGGAAGAAAAATAGCTACAAGCAAGCATTTAGCCGCACGGCCAACCATGGGTATTGTCCGAGAGGCAATATTTAACATACTTTCCTGAAAAAAATCTATTTAAAATTTGAATGTACTTGATTTATTCTGCGGAAGTGGTTCTTTTTCATTTGAAGCGCTTTCTCGTGGTGCTAAACATGCATTCATGGTAGATTCAGACTATTATAATTTGTAACTACCTAAAAAAACAGCAGAAGATTTTGGAATTACAGGTGATATTACGCTAATTTGCTGCAGCGCTAACAAGCTACCAAAACTTATTTCAAAGTGCGACATAGTTTTTATAGATCTGCCTTACAATAGTAATCTGGTTCATTCAACTTTAGAAGGATTGGCCAGTTCAGGCTGGTTAAGTGACGATGTATTGTTAATTTTGGAGAATGGAAAAAACGAAGGTTTTGAGTGCAATAAAAAGTTCAGTGTAACCTTGGAACGTACTTACGGTATAGCAAAAATAGTTTGTCTTTCTCTATCAACTTGAGCTTGCGCATGCGTTTTATTGAAAGGTACCAGTTCTATTTTTGTCAAGTTTTGGGAGAATTTACTGTTTGTGTAATCCTCTAGATCAAAATTTGCATTAAATTAACGATCTATTAAATATTCATATGCTTCATCAATAAAGTTATTTTCTTTTTCTTTGTATTTTATTGTACTACCGTTATCCTTATCACGAAAAACTAAATGTTCCTTATAATCAATGTGAATATTCCTAATCTTGCAATGTATTGTAGGATCATGTTCCAGCACTACATTTTCCCTAAACGTTTCATTAGTGTGTTGGTCATCAAGTTTACCAACAGGTTGAGCTACTTCTGGAATCACAGTATCGCCTTTCCTGCCGGCAATCAGTGCAGGGCATTTTGTATTCTTTACAATCTCTTGTGAATTAAATTCTAATTTACCACGTCTAAACCAAAAATTTTGCAGGAAGCCATCTTCTGAAAAAGTTTCCTATTCCATGAGGAAAGTTATTAGTTGCATCTTTAAGCGAACTATAAAAATTACTATGAATTAGCGTAAAATGAATGCTCTGATCTTCAAATCTTTTTAAAACTTCTGCTGCAATTCCTCCTGCAAGGGAACTAGTGTCTAAGACTATATTGTTTGGATCTATGCGTTTTATAAGCAACATGTTTACCATTGTCATTCCGGCTTGAACTAACTTTTCACCTTTTGTTAAAAATTTATATAGCGCTACAATCTTTCTTCTTTCCAGTGTAACACACTTTAGACGGTGTTACATATTAAAATAGTAAAATTCAGAAAACAAACGAGAATAAATTCCAAATTGTAATAATGTATAACTATGTAAAAAAAATTGTTATGTATGATAAATATTTTTAATGAGATCTCTGGCTGATAGTGACATCTATCGAGAAAAACTTAAAATAAGTAATTAAGCTATGCATGCGCCCTGTGGATGCGCAATAGGTAGGAATGTTGCTCGTATTTAATTTATCTGTCTCATTAGGCCAGGATGTAACCAGGGAAGGACGTCTCCAAATGGCAAGAAGATGTATTTAGTTTCCTTTTATTTTAATTAATATAAAGTATTTCTTTTTTTAAATCATGGCATAGAAGGCGGCTTACAATACCAGATACAAGATGGGTTGCAGACTTATTCATGGTTTTCCCGACGTTTATTCACGAAGATGAGACCAGGCTTTACCGAGATTTACCCCGAGATGGAAGGGAAGTTGCGACAAGTTAACACAGCTAAGTGGGCGATTTTAAAACTTTTAAAACTTAATTTCAAAATTTAAAACATTTCGAAGCAGAATTTCTAAATTATGAACATTGAACTTTTTAATTAATAAGCATAATTATAATTACGCACCTTTTGGTGCTAATATGTTCACATTAAATTATTAAACTTGATTATACTAGAAAAGCAAGTAAACTCGAATATATGTTCATTTTCAGCCATTGATAAATTTTATTAATTGAAGGATTGCTATCCTTAAAAATTTATAAGTAATGTAAAAAAAAAAGGTTTCATAATCTGTAACTGAGTGTTAAAGAAATTTATGTGTCATGATTTTAATTTATTTCATCTGTCTATTTTAAAATAAAGTTTATGATTTGCTTTAATTGAATTTAAATGTCATTATTTTGCCACCGCACAATTCCTTGCATTTTAAATAAATAAACCTTAAGAATATTCTGCTAATTTAAATTGTTTAACTTGGAATTTTAAAACACTTTAACTGTAACGGATTTATAACTTCTATTGCGTTACAGACAGACGTTTCATTACGCCTCAACTGTAAGCTAGAAGTGAATATTGAATGTTTAAGAGTTATAACTAAATAAAGTCCAATTTGTAAAATTATAAACCGTTACACAAAATGCGCAACTCTGCTTGTTTCATTATATAACATCCGTTACATAAATGCGCGACTCTGCTGATTCCATTTTATAACATCCGTTACAAAGTGCGCTATTCTGCTGTATAAATTTGAAGTGTAAATTTGTGTGTTGGCAAAAAGAAAATTTAAAAATGGTTGAAAATGAGCGATTTCATTAAATATATTGAAAAGGTAAATTCACAGTGTAAAATTTTGTAAAATGTATAAATTGAAAGTAAAAGGACGTAGCTTGTGTAAGCAGTTTGGTAAAGTTAAGGAAAAACCAGTTATAACCAGTTTTTACTTGTAGTGTAGAGTTTCAAGGTTAGAGACTCTTGTTTAAAACGTTAATCGTAATATGCTTGATAGAGTTTAGATTTTTTTTAAAAGTTTGTGCATGGCTTTGAGAAAGCCAGTTGTAGATTACCAATGTTGACACAGCTGCGAGCCTGTTTAAATATTTCGAGTTTGCTTTGCTTGTTATGCCATCAACGTTCCGTTTGTTTTCTGAACCCCTGTAGTGAATCGATTTATCAGACGATAAAAGAGGTTATTAAACTAGTATGAATTGCAGAATCAAAATGATTTAATATTAAAATAATTTGAAAGTAAATGTAATACTGTCTGATAAACAATTTAACAAAAGTAATAGTACTGATGAATTATAATAATAAAAACAAATTTTTGTAAATGGATTTAAAACAAGTTTAATAAAATTAAATATATGTATAAGTTGTGTAAGGTTTACAAACAAATTTATAACTTCAAAAATGGTTAAAATTTAGAAAAGTTATTGTTGGAAGAAATTTAAAGCCTTTTTTTCATTTTTAAAATAGTAATTGATTAACAAGGAAGTGGTAAGAGCCTTGATATGCAATTTTAGAAACTCATGACGACACTTTGCATATTGTGTGTCAAAGGGCCCAAATGGCACGCAATCTTACTTATACACGAGGTAGACACTGACAAAATCTCAAAATACATAATACTACACGAAGAGACTAAAACACTTGACCAAAAATTGCATGTGAATGTACGATCCTAATTTCTGTTTGATTTAATTCTTATTTTATTAATGCAAGAGCTTAAACGAATTTTAATATCAAATTGTCATAGTAATGTTTAAAAGAAAATTTTAGAATGATGAATTGAATAGAGTCCTTTTTAAGTCAACAACTGGCTGTATGGTTTTTAAATCAAAGTATGGGATTTGATTTAAGAAAAAAGTATTTGGATTCAAAGTGTGGGATTTGAAATCCAATGGTTTTAAGATGTACGAGTATTGTAAGAATAACAAGAGAGGTTATTAGGCAATGGTACATTCTTAGTGGTAAATAGAGAGAGAGAATTTTTGAAAAAATATATATAGCGTCGTTTAAATGTGGTAATTTGTGGCTTACAGGGAGTAAGCAGTTTTGCAGATCCCAGGTAGTGGACTGCGATAAATACAGCCAGTAGGTTAGGTTTGTTGACACAAAAAGAGACAATTTTGAAGAAAATTTAATTAATGAATAATTTGAAGAATTTTAATAAGAAATAATTTGAAGAAAAATTTAATTGTGAGTAAAAATGTATAAGAAATATAGTAATGAGTTTTAAAAATTTGAAGAGATGTAAATATATAATCATAAAGTTTGAGAAATGAAAAGTTTATAAAGAAGTTAAAATTTCAAAGCAACTGATAAGTGTATGTAATTATTTTAAAACTTAATCATGTAAATTAAAGGATTAGTAAATAATGTAACAAGTTATGAGATTTAAATTGAAATTAAAACACTTTTTTTTAAACAAAATAAATTAAAGATAAAAGTAATTAAACAAATATAGAACATTATGTAATGGTATAAAGAGTATGTGTCAATATAAAATCTTTTATGAATATAAAAGGAAGATTGAATATAAGTTTATTTAAAAATGTTATTATTTTTTTGTTTGGAAAGGATTAAATGCCAGAATTAATATTGTTTATGTTATGTTTCATGTCGAGTTAAGTTTGTTTTAATAATAGAATCAAATAGGTTTATGATATGTTTTCCCAAAGAAAATAATTTGATTGTTAACTTAAGAGTTGTTCGTAAATCGTTACATTTAATAAAAATAATTAAAAGGGAGAAATGAAAAGTGAAAACACACAATTTTTTTTTCAAAAGGGGGGAAAAATATGTAACACACTTTAGACGGTGTTACATATTAAAATAGTAAAATTCAGAAAACAAACGAGAATAAATTCCAAATTGTAATAATGTATAACTATGTAAAAAAAATTGTTATGTATGATAAATATTTTTAATGAGATCTCTGGCTGATAGTGACATCTATCGAGAAAAACTTAAAATAAGTAATTAAGCTATGCATGCGCCCTGTGGATGCGCAATAGGTAGGAATGTTGCTCGTATTTAATTTATCTGTCTCATTAGGCCAGGATGTAACCAGGGAAGGACGTCTCCAAATGGCAAGAAGATGTATTTAGTTTCCTTTTATTTTAATTAATATAAAGTATTTCTTTTTTTAAATCATGGCATAGAAGGCGGCTTACAATACCAGATACAAGATGGGTTGCAGACTTATTCATGGTTTTCCCGACGTTTATTCACGAAGATGAGACCAGGCTTTACCGAGATTTACCCCGAGATGGAAGGGAAGTTGCGACAAGTTAACACAGCTAAGTGGGCGATTTTAAAACTTTTAAAACTTAATTTCAAAATTTAAAACATTTCGAAGCAGAATTTCTAAATTATGAACATTGAACTTTTTAATTAATAAGCATAATTATAATTACGCACCTTTTGGTGCTAATATGTTCACATTAAATTATTAAACTTGATTATACTAGAAAAGCAAGTAAACTCGAATATATGTTCATTTTCAGCCATTGATAAATTTTATTAATTGAAGGATTGCTATCCTTAAAAATTTATAAGTAATGTAAAAAAAAAAGGTTTCATAATCTGTAACTGAGTGTTAAAGAAATTTATGTGTCATGATTTTAATTTATTTCATCTGTCTATTTTAAAATAAAGTTTATGATTTGCTTTAATTGAATTTAAATGTCATTATTTTGCCACCGCACAATTCCTTGCATTTTAAATAAATAAACCTTAAGAATATTCTGCTAATTTAAATTGTTTAACTTGGAATTTTAAAACACTTTAACTGTAACGGATTTATAACTTCTATTGCGTTACAGACAGACGTTTCATTACGCCTCAACTGTAAGCTAGAAGTGAATATTGAATGTTTAAGAGTTATAACTAAATAAAGTCCAATTTGTAAAATTATAAACCGTTACACCAGAAGGAACTCTGATTCTTGATCGTAAATTTCTGCATTCATTTCTTGATTGTTACCTATAAGTTCTTCTTTGTAACGCTTTATCCACTCACGGCTGACTTCATTTTCCAAAAAGCTTTTGATTCTATGTACAACGAGCTTCTCCTTAATAAAGTCAAAAAACGTCCATAAGCAAACTACAATAAAACATACAGTATCCAAGATTAATAGTGCTAATGATGTAAAAACTAACCCCACAAGCACCTTTTTTGATATTTTATTTTTATGCGCTAAGTATTGTAATGCGGCAGAAGCAGCAGACGAGATAGCTAGACATAACCATAGTGATACTATCTTTCTAGTAAATTTTCTTTCTTCGTCATTTAATTCTTTGTGAAAGAACTTTGGAATAACAATTCTAAGAAAATAAGTATAGTCAAAATAATACTTAACTAACTCACTTTCTTGCTTCTCAGGTGCATCTTTACCTGGCACATTAAACTTAATGCACCCAAGTATTCCAAAAAAGTTTATCACATGTTTTGCGTTTGTTTTTGGTTCGGCATTACCCTTGGTATAATGAATGACTTTCATTTTATCATTAATGAACATTTAGTTATTTTAACATAAAGATTTTAAAAAAATCATGGCAACTTTGTAATTTTTCATAATAGTCAGAAAGGAAAGCAGCATCTACAGCTTGACAAAAAGAGCTGTTTCTAATTCACCACAGGTGTGCAATTTCAATAGATTTCTTGCATAGCCTGAACTAAAATTTGTGTTTTTTGTGTGCTCTCACATTGCTTTAGCTACAAACATTAAGAAATTTACTAAATGGAGAAAAAAGGCAATAAAATCCCCAAGGGTGGCTAGTTATTTATATGTACCTCAAATATCGGCGTTTTTTACTCTATACGCTGCAATCTAGCTGCTTTTAATCGCAACTAACCTAAATTACAAATGTTAAGAAACTTACCAAGCAGGAACAAAGGCAAAAAAACCCTGAGGCAGCTAGTATCCAAATTCTCCCTTGTCAATTAGGCGTTTTCTACTGTCTTAAACGACTTATAAGCGCGTTTCAGCTTGTATGGGTAAAAACCCAGAAAATTCATAAAGACATAGGGTGCACATAGTGCAAAAAATTAAACATGATACGCCCAATACCCTAAGTTTTTTGTCATTAACTGGCACAGATTGGGAAGATAAATAATTAGCTTCAGTATTATGATAGCGGGGTGGGGGAGGGTTGTCAATTATTTTTTTGTTTCTGTCTTGGATGATGAGACTTACATCAACTTCTTATCTGCGCTCAAACAATTTTTCAATATCGCTTAGTTTCATTTCTATATAAGTTGACCTTCCGTGGTTGCATTGTCCTGAATATGGTGTTTCTTCCATCTGTCTTAGCAATTCATTCATCTCCTCTAACCTCATCCTTCTTCCTGCTCTAATCGACCCATGGCAAGCGATAGTGGCCAATATTTTGTTCACTTTATCCTGTATAGGTAGTGTGTCTTCTATCTCTATTAACCTATCAACTATATTCATCATCATCTCTTTCACATGTATTGTGCCCAAGATTGCAGGTATTTCCCTCAATATAACTTTATTCTCTGATTTAATTTCAATATCGAAACCCATTTCGAAAAGCTTATCTTTATAAATTTCAACCATCTCCATTCCGGCTTGATTTTTGATCTCAACTACTTCAGAAAGGAGTACGTTTTGTCTTTTTATGCTTGACTTTTGTTTTAAGCACTCATACACTAACCTCTCATGGGCTGCATGCTGATCGACTATAATCAATTTGCCTCTAGCCTCAGCAATAATATAAGTGATGTAGACCTGACAGCGTGCAAACCCTAGAGGATGGCTCTCTATCAAATCAATTTGCTTCTTTTTAAGCACCATAGTTTCCGCTTGCAGTTGGAATTTCTGTATACTGGCATAATTAAACGACTCTGACCGTTCTGATAAGCTTTGTGTTTTTTCATTTGGCGTAGCAAACTCTTTTACCAGTTGATTTTCAAGAGGACTTGGCTTCCTTTCATATTGCACATTAGACGCAGTAGATACCTCATCTCTCACAACACAACCCTCAGACTGAGATCTAGCGTACTCATGCGCTGGAATACCTACTCTCCTTGACAATCCCTTGATTAACCCTCTTCTCACTATTTCGTATATTAGCCTCTTATTTTGAAATCTTACTTCTGATTTATTTGGATGCACATTCACATCGTCTTGATCGTATGGTACTTCTAAGTGCAACGCTGCAAAAGGATATCTATCGCTTGGAATAAAGTCTTGATATGCATACCGAATCGCACCAATCGTTTGATTATCTTTAATTGGTCTCCCATTAACAAACTTATAAATTATAGTAGATTTTCCACACTTGACGGTCGGTTTGCAAATGTGTCCCGTAAGTTTGATGCCGTTTTCTTCTTCATTAGCCTTCAGAGAATTGTTTTGAAACTCTTCTTCTATTTCACATAGTCTGCTAAATAACAAGGTTTGCTTGGCGTATTTTAAGAGCTTTTTGTTACCTGAAGTGAGAGTAAACCCTATATAATAGTTAATCATTGCTAGGTTATTTACAATATCAACAATGTTTTGAGTTTCTGCTCTTTCGGTTTTTAGAAATTTTAGCCTATTTGGAGTGGCAAAAAATAAATGCATACCACCTTCAATATGCATACCTTGCAATAAGAAATAAGGCACAAGCTCCCCTATTTTTTCTCCCCCCTCATACCTTATAGACCATGCTTCACTTGCTTCTCTCGCTCTTGACGATAACTTTATTCTACTTACTGCTTTTATCGACGGCAAAGCTTCTCCTCTAAAGCCAAGATGCTTGATTTCTATTAATTCACTATCGCCCAACTTTGAAGTAGCATGGCGCATAAATGCAAGTTCTAAATCATCCTTCTCTATTCCATTTCCATCATCTATCGCAGTAATAAGATTGCGCCCGCCGCTTTCTATTTTAATCTCTATTTCTGAACTTCCAGCATCTATCGCATTTTCTACTAATTCCTTCACTACGCTTGCTGGTCTTTCTATCACTTCTCCCGCCGCTATACGGTTTATGGTTTACGTGTCTAAAATAATTATTGCCATAAGCTCATTATGATATTGGTTTTTCTTTCACTGCTTCGGTGTGCTTGTTTCTCCACTTTGTCAACCTATCAGCAATTTCACTATTAGAAATTGACAATGTAGATGCAGCGGTAAGCATTACATGCTCCATTTTCTCCTATAGACATTGTTGCCACTGGAACTCCCTTTGGCATTTGCACTATAGACAATAGACTATCCAACCCACTCAACGCTTTACTACGCACGGGAACACCTATAACAGGTAAACAAGTGAGTGATGCAACCATTCCGGGTAAATGAGCTGCTCCTCCTACACCGGCTACAATAACTTTAAAGCCTTTTTCTTGTGCAGACTTAGCAAAATTGAAGAGCCTTTCTGGTGTTCTGTGTGCAGATATTATGCGCACGTCATACAAAATTTCTAAAGCTTCTAACATATCACAGCATGAACCATAGTGCTATAATCCGACTGACTTCCCATAATTATAGCAACATCTTTTTTCATCTCTGCCATATTCAACATAATTTACTTACTAACTAAATAATGTTTCAGCTAAAAGCAACAAATATTTATATTATATCATAATATAATGTACGGCATTCTTGTTAAAATAGAAACTTTACCTACATTTAAGACACAGAGACCTTTTTTATGAGCAAACCGAAAAAATTTATATCCTAAGTCTTGTAGTTATTACTTGTTCTTGCTATGAATAATCTTTTTATTTAAAATGATAGTTTAAAATTAACATAAATTTGATAAAAATATTAACAAAACGATGAGTTTAAAGCCCTACATAATAATATCAGATAATTATTTAATATAAGTTATATGATATTAATACTTTGAGATATCGAGTTTATGTTGTAATGTTTTATAAAGTTTTTGATAGTGGGTGTAAAAAGATTATGGAAATAATATCATTAAACAATAATTCATGCAATGTAGAAATAAAAAGAAGTTGCTTGACATAATAAGCAAAGTCATAGAAAAAAACCCAAGCGCATGCAGCCGAAAGACTAGGTGTTGATCAGCCAAAGATATCACAAATTAAAAATGGCAAAACAGATGGTTTCTCCTTAGAGCGATTATTAAAGCTCCTCAAAAAACTTGACCACGAAATAACAATTACGATAACAGAGAGCCAAGCAGTAAAACATGAAACAGAAAAGGCAAAACATGAAGCTGGATCTCAATAGATACGAAGTTGACATCTTGTTTTTTGTGGTATAATATAAAATTTATTAAGGTAATATTTTATGGCTGACTCTGTTATAGAAAAATGTACAGAGCAGGTGAACAACCGTTTTAAATTAGCTCTATTGGCAAGTCAGAGGACACATGATTTAAATACAGGAGCAAGTAGCCCAATTCAAGCAGCTAAGTTTAAAGGCCATAAAAATACTATCATTTCTTTATACGAAATAGCAGAGAAACAGGTGGATGTTCATGAGCTATTTAGCCTTTTAGTAAGCAGATGCAAGGAGTATATGAAAGGGAATATGAGTAATGTTTACAGAAGTGACGCTAGTAAGCTAGACAAGCTACTAAACTTTTCTGATGATCAAATTGACATGAACTCTGATGTGGAGCAAGAAAGTATTGATATCCAGGATGACGAAGTAGAAGATGAAATAGACGATCAAGACAGTGAGGAAACAGATGATGAAGTAGACAATGAAGAGTAAATCAAATAGAGGACTATTGAAGGTGTGTAACTTGTATATGATTCATGTTATTGTTTATGTGTTACTGTTTTGTATTAGTGTAATGTTATACCGTATAGTATCTAAGCCAAGTAATGTTTACGATAAGGTGTTAGTACTCAAAAATTTCTCAACACAAACAGTTTTACTCATAACAGCAATATCAATTGTTCTGAACTATTTCTTTTTACTTGATATTGCGTTGTTGTATGCTAGCATTAGCTTTATGTCGACCATAGCACTAATGAAATTAATGTTGCTTTGACAGCTTATGATAGGATCTATTTTTATATTTTTAGGAGCTTGTTTAGTAATTATTTCAACGATAGGAGTAATTAGATTTTCTGATTTTTACACTAGGTTACATGTGGCGGGTATCACAGATTCTAGCGGTGCAATGTTGTTGTTAGTTGGTTTTGCTCTGCAAAATGAATTTTCAACCAATACTGTTAAAATTAAATTATTGATTTTTATAATATGGGTGGCTAACTCAACTAACATTTATATTTTAGCGAACACTTACTATAAAAATAAGCGAAAGGCTATTAAAGAAGGTTAGAATGTTAGAAATACTAAATGTAACATTACTTTTGCTGTTACTTACAGTTACGGTTCCTATAGTCCTTTCAAAACATTTAGTTGTAAGCGGCGTTCTAATGTGTGTAGTTCAGTCATTGGACTTATGTACTTAATCATGAATACACCAGATGTTGCAATTACTGAAGCTTCAGTTGATGCAGGACTCAGTACAGTTTTTATGTTTGCTGCGCTTTCTCTGATAAAGAACGATAAAATAAATTTATCTCACAACTCTATAACACTTTTTTATGTTATTTTTGGCTATATGTTTATCATACTTAATGATTCAATTACCAGACTTTGGCAGCCATGATGCTCCAATCCACTTACATGTTGCTTCTTATTATGTAGAAAACAGTGAAAAAGCTGCTGGCATTCCTAACATAGTAACAGCTATTTTAGCAAGCTTTCGTAGTTATGACACATTTGGAGAAACTATAGTAGTTTTTACCGCTGCACTTTGTACAACATTAATATTAAAAGAAGAAGAGAAAGAAAATGATTAAAGATCCGGTATTAAATGCAGTAACATTCTTGATGGTACCTTTTATCATCCTATTTGCTTTATACATACAATTTCACGGCGACTACACTCCAGGTGGAGGTTTTCAAGCAGGAATAATTATTGCTTCTGGAATAATACTATATTCAATGTTATTTGGTATATCAGTGACTTTAAAAGCAATACCTTACTCTATGATTAAATTTACTAATATGCTAGGTATTTTAATCTATGGGGGAACAGGTATTACAACAGTTTTACTTGGCAAACGCTTTCTATCTTATGGTATATTGTCAGCTAACAACGTTACTGGTCAAAAATGGGTATTTGTCTGGTAGAATTGGGTGTAGCATTTACTGTTTACTCTTCCATGCTAATCATATATATAAGCTTTGCTCGCAGAAAAAAATAATGACTTTATATAACTATACAATTATTATTGTAGTAATGATGTTAGGTCTGTACATTACCATAAATGATAAAAACCTAATCAAGAAAATTATAGGGGTAAACGTTTTTCAAGCATCTGTTTTGTTATTTTACATATCTTTAGGATACATAAAAAGCTCTTTGCCAACTATACTGGTTTCAAATTTTTATTCATATAGCAACCCTATACCACATGTTTTAATGCTTACTGCTATAGTAGTTGGAATTGCAACGTTTTCAGCTGGGTTGTCTATAGCAGTAAAAATGGAAGAAAAATATGGAATAATTGACTAAAAAAAGTGTATGAAAGTTAACAATATTTTAAACTATATGAAGTAACAAGTAACCAAAAGTCAAAAATAAGACCATAGACTTGCTTGCTGTAAGCCTACTTACTAATAAGAAATAATATTTTTAATAATAAAGGCAATGATGCCAACTATTAATAACGCAGAAGATAAGAAGAAAATTATTAGAGATCTTGTAACTAAAAGTATAAGAAAGGGGGGTTTTATCACTTTCGACGATATAAATAATAAACTGTCAGACGAAAATTTATCGTCTGACTTTATAGATGATGCTATATCTCTCTTGCAAGATTCAGGAATCAACATACTTGAAAGTAGCGAAGATGAAGAAGAGGCTTTTCTAATAGTGATGATAGTAAACTCGATGACGATGATACATTGTTGAACACTGCTACAACTTTAATACAAAACGACAATCCGGTAAAAATTTATCTACAAGACATGAGCTCCATAAAGCTTTTATCAAGGGCAGATGAAATTGAGATAGCAAAGAAAATCGAATCTGAAAAGCATAATATGCTGCGTGCAATAATTGAAACATCAGTAACATTGAAAGTGATAAAGACATGGCGCGACGATTTGAGTAGTGGAGTGCTCTTACTGAGAGAAATTATAGACCTAGATGCGATTTATAATTCTGATTTTAATGCCATACCCAAAGAAGATAGCGAAGAAAGTGCTGAAGATGTTGAGGATTCTGAAGATGCCACAGACGATGAACACTGCGAAGATGACGAAACGGATGATAAAAAAGACGATGATGAACAAGAAAGTGGCAACGAAGATTAAAGCTCAACAAACTTAAATGTTTCTATTCTTTAAATGGAAAATGACTTATTGCCTAAGGTTATAGTTACACTAGATGAGATAATTACTCTAGCAAATGAAGCATTGGTACTAAGAAAAGATCCCCTTAGCGAATCAGCATGTAAAGATTTATACGATCAAATATAGTCTATAGCTCTACAAATCAAGCCAAGTGATGCTGCTGTCGTTAAAATTACACTAAAACTCTATAGTACAAATAGATCTATCATGCTTGAGGAAGCCAATCTTATTTCCGAGGCTAAAAAATATAATATTGACAGAGAAAATTTTACAAAGTTTATAATGATGTACTTTTTAAGCACGAGTTAAAAAGAGAAAGTTTCCACGTGGTTTATGATGATAGTTTAAGTACGAGTCAGAAGAGATAAGCCTTAGTAAAGATCAATCTTCTTTTACATACGAACTAAAAAACAAATTAGTAAAGTTTACAGGAGACAATTTTGAGCAAATAACTAATACCTTGGACAATGTTAGGCAAAGCATACAAGAAGATGACGTACAAGAATTTAATGAGCTAATCAAAACGATACAAAAACATGAACGAGAAGCCTCTGAAGCAAAGCAGGAAATGATTCAAGCTAATTTAAGGCTAGTAGTTTCCATAGCTAAAAAATATTCAAACAGAGGTCTCGCTTTACTTGATTTGATACAAGAAGGCAACATTGGTCTTATGAAGGCCGTAGATAAATTTGATTACAAGCGTGAATACAAATTCTCGACTTATGGAGCCTGGTGGGTAAGGCAAACAATTATTAGAGCAATACCTGAACAGTCTAAGTAGTTAGAATACCGGTTCATATGGGGGAAATTATCAGCAAAACCAACAGAACACTAAGAAGGTTAACTCATGAGATGGAAAGAGAGCCTACATTAGGGGACTTGAGTACGGAACTTGGAATGCTTATAGAAAGAATACGCAAGGTTATGAAAATAGCAAGAGATCCTGTAAGTCTTGAAGCCCTAACGGGAAAAGATGATAGTAGTACTTTTGGCGATTGTATAGAAGATAAACGAGTTTGAATGCCAGAGGATGCTGCGATACTTGCTGATCTGCGCAGTATTACAACCAATGTTCTTGCAACTTTAACAGCAAAGGAAGAAAGAATCCTAAGAATGCGCTTTGGCCTTGGTAACGATGGAGAGGAGCACACCTTAGAAGAAGTAGGAAGAATCTTCACTGTAACACGCGAGAGAATTAGGCAAATAGAAGCAAAAACACTGCGCAAATTGAAACATCCAAGTCGCGCTAGAAAACTCAGAGGGTTCTTTTAAGCACACGCATAAAATTAAGTGGATGTTGGCCAAATGCTATGAATGAAGGGTATTGAGAATATTAAATAAACCATGAGCGTTAAGTTAAAGTTCAAGAAAGTAATATAGCTTTTTTTATCTTCGGTTCTTTTTAGAAGCGTAACCTTTCACGGGTTTTCACTTAATCCTGTACCGTTCGCAGAGATAAGGTGATTTAGATGTATGGTCCCAAAGTGTGATGGTATGATAAAATGTGAGACCATCAAAGGAAGAATTATGGTTACATGGGTGCGCCAGAACAACAGTGTAGAGCAATACAAAATAGTAAAGAGAGCATAGCAAACTCTCTAAGTACTATACCTCAACCCTAAAATATTGTTAAGTGTAGAAAACGCTCATTTACCAATGATGCCGATATGGGTCTAAGGCATCCAATGTCTTAGCTCTGGAAGAGGAAGCGTTACATTTCGCAAGTGCTACCATTAGATGATTGCCTTTATGCCTTGCAGTCTACAATTCCACATTTCTAGCTTACATCGTTGTTTACAAAGGCACAACATTAACAGGCTACCAGATGTCAATGGTGAAGCCAAACCGGAAAAGCAACTCAAACAGTATCCTCTGGAACCTAAGCTATTTCCTCTTGGAGTTGTTCAATCTCATCTAGTGAAAGGCCAGTGATTTGAGCTATGACATCTATAGAGACACCGGCCTTGAGTGAATTCTTTGCGACTGCTATTTTAGCTTTCATTTCACCTTTTTCATGGCCAATTTGGATACCTCTTTCTTTGCCGATTTGGATGCCTTCTTTTTTGCCTTTTTCAGTAGCATCATCAAGACGTTGTTTCCAAATAGCATCTTCCTTCTGTACATTCAATACTCTTTCTTCGTATGCTGCTAAATTATCTTCTTCCCAACTGAACTTGTCTAACGCATCATATACTAGCTTTATTATTGGTGGTTTTTCTGCTATATCTTTTAGGTCTTCATCTGTAGTGTTTTCTGCATGCTTAATAAAAAAACACCGCCTCTCTTTTGTGCTCTCTAGCTTTCTACTTTTTTGTGCTTCTACTTTGCTTTTTGTAAATTTTGGCAACTCAATAAAGACAAATTGCAAATCCTCAAAGTATTGCCCATTAGTCTTTATGTCACGTATATTATGAGTAGAAATATATTCAACCTCTGTATGGAATAGTGTACTATCGGAAATAGCAATAAAGAATACTTTCTTAAAATCAATGTAGTTGCCAGGTTGTCTTGAGTAGGCTTTGGCAGCATAACGTTAGGCACGTTTTTCAAAGCCCTTGTCCCTCGCGAGCTGCATTTCCGCAATGTATCTATTTCCGTGAGAATCCTTACAAAGGACATCAACGATACTCTGTTTATCAGAAGCAATTTCAGGGTTCATAATAGTGCTATGAAACTTAACATCTTGTATCATGTTGTTCCCAGTAAACCCTAAGATATCATTCAAAAAGGGAATAAGAATGTTCTTACTTTTTTCAGTGCCAAACACTCGTTTGAAGGACAAATCAAACTTAGGATCCAGGAATTTAGATAAAGTTAGAAAAAATTAACAGCAGAAGTATTAATAATTATACACTATTTCTCAAAGAAAACCCGTGCTAGCTAGTAATTTACTCTCTATTTTAAAAATTTGGCATTGGGTAATGTCTTAAACGCTTTATAAGCCCGTTTCAGCTTGTATGGACAAAAGCTCAGAAATTTTATAAAGACATACGATATACATAGTGCAAAAAATTAAACATGATACGCCCAATACCCTAAGTTTTTTGTTTTGTCATTAACCTGCACATATTGCGAAGATAAATAATTAGCTTCAGTGTCATTATAAAAGGATCGGCGGGGGTTGTCAAGTAATTTCTTCGTTTCATGACTCCATATATCTGGAGTAATTCTTGTGCATTGGCTTTTATTAGAGTAGGGCATTTTCTGTCGTTTAGCAATGAGTGCAATATTTCAATCGCGCCTTTAATGTTGTTATTATGTATCTTTATTACAGCAATGGCTTCTTTGCTTGAATAAGGACACACTGCGCTTGATTCTAAATTATTAATTTTATCTTCATTTATTGTTTCACCATGGTGGAACGAACTCATTACTTCTAAATATTGCGCTAATTCACGCAAAACATTAGGGACAGCTTCATTGTCTACCAAACACTATAAATAGATGCTGCATCTACCGGTGTTGAATTTGATATGTGATTAAATGCACTTTCAAAATTTGCTAAATACCTCCAATTTGAGTCTATTTCATCTAATGACTTATTATCTTTTTGGAGAATAACACTTTATAAAACTTATTGCCTGCGGTTGTAGACTGTTTTGTGTTATCAATATTACGTAATTAATACAATGTGATGCCAGCCAGCGCTGGTATCAACACCAGTAGAAAGATGTATTTCTTCATGTTAAATCCGCCATAGATATATATTTATATATTATTGCTTTTTAATTTGCAAAAACATATTGACGTTGTGATTATATCGCATAATAATGTTGTTTAAATAGTTGGAGAATAGAATATTTCTAAAGTAGAATTAAAGACAGCAATATACAGCTAAATTATTTTTTTATCGGATTTATCCGATGTACCCTTAACCTTTTATAGGTTGAAGTCTAAATTTGAGAATTTGATCCTGGCTCAGAATGAACGCTGGCGGCAGGCCTAACACATGCAAGTCGAACGGAGTTATATTGTAGCTTGCTATAATATAACCTAGTGGCAGACGGGTGAGTAATGTATAGGAATCTACCTAGTAGTACGGAATAATTGTTGGAAACGGCAACTAATACCGTATACGCCCTCCGGGTAAAAATTTATTGCTATTAGATGAGCCTATATTAGATTAGCTAGTTCGTAGGGTAATGGCTTACCAAGACAGTGATCTATAGCTGATCTGAGAGGATGATCAGCCACACGGGAATTGAGTTACGGTCCAGACTCTTACGGGAGGCAGCAGTGGGGAATATTGGACAATGGGCGAAAGCCTGATCCAGCCATGCCGCATGAGTGAAGAAGGCCTTTGGGTTGTAAAGCTCTTTTAGTGAAGAAGATAATGACGGTACTCACAGAAGAAGTCCTGGCTAACTCCGTGTCAGCAGCCGCGGTAATACGGATAGGGCTAGCGTTATTCGGAATTATTGGGCGTAAAGAGCGCGTAGGCTGGTTAGTAAGTTGAAAGTGAAATCCCAGAGCTCAACTTTGGAATTGCTTTTAAAACTGCTAACCTAGAGATTGAAAGAGGATAGAGGAATTCCTAGTGTAGAGGTGGAATTCGTAAATATTAGAAGGAACACCAGTGGCGAAGGCGTCTATCTGGTTCAAATCTGACGCTGAGGCGCGAAGGCGTGGGGAGCAAACAGGATAAGATACCCTGGTAGTCCAAGCTGTAAACGATGAATGTTACATATGGGAAGTTTACTTTCTGTATTACAGCTAACGCGTTAAACATTCCGCCTGGGGACTACGGTCGCAAGATTAAAACTCAAAGGAATTGACGGACCCGCACAAGCGGCGGAGCATATGGTTTAATTCGATGCAACGCGAAAAACCTTACCACTCCTTGACATGGAAATTATACCTATTTGAAAGAATAGGGTCGGTTTGGCCGGATTTCACACAGGTGTTGCATGGCTGTCGTCAGCTCGTGTCGTGAGATGTTGGGTTAAGTCCCGCAACGAGCGTAACCCTCATCCTTAGTTGCCATCAGGTAATGATGCGCACTTTAAGAAAACTGTTAGTGATAAACTGGAGGAAGGTGGGGATGATGTCAAGTCATCATGGCCCTTATGGAGTGGGCTACACACGTGCTACAATGGTGGCTACAATGGGCTGCAAAGTCGCGAGGCCGAGGTAATCCCTTAAAAGCCACCTCAGTTCGGATTGTACTCTGCAACTCGAGGGCATGAAGTTGGAATCGCTAGTAATCGTGGATCAGCATGCCACGGTGAATAAGTTCTCGGGTCTTGTACACACTGCCCGTCACGCCATGGGAATTGGTTTCACTCGAACCTAATGACCTAACCGCAAGGAGGGAGGTATTTAAAGTGGGATCAGTGACTGGGGTGAAGTCGTAACAAGGTAGCAGTAGGGGAATCTGCAGCTGGATTACCTTCTTAGGCTTTGTGTATCACTCATTACTTTTAATAGTGGTGCTGTGGTTACACTATATTGCTGTCTTTACTCCTACTTTATTTTAATTTCAGGATAATAGAATTTTATGAGCGATAGGCCTCTTTCTTCACATTTACAAATATATAAAGTACAGGTTACTAGTTTTGTTTCTATTATGCACAAATTAACTGGTATCTTGCTATTCCTTTTGTTAATGGTGCTTTCTTAGCATTTTATATTATATGTTTATTTTCCTGTTCCTTTACTATTTATAGTAAAGTACTTAAATGTGTTATTATCTACTCTTATTGCTAAGTTAGCTTGCATCTTGTGCTTTATAAGTTTTTCATACCATTTTCTTAACGATATTCGTCATTTATTATGGGATGCTGGGCTTAATTTAGAAATTACTGGTGTTTCAAAAAGTGCTGTGTTACTGACAGTAATGTTACTTCTTTCTACTGCGGCTTTTTTGTTTGTATTTATATGAGTCAATCTGGAAATTCAGTACATCATTGGTGGGTTCAGCGTGTTTCTGCAGTGATTTTACTATTTTTATTTCCTTGGTTTGTCTATTCGTTTTTTTGTGCATTTTATACCGGCAGTCCTTTATCTTTTAATGAAAGATTATTTCAGGCTATTAATCATCCTCTAGAGCTTTCATTTTTTGTTGTATTGCTATTTTGTGTTTTTTAGCATGCAGTTCTTGGAATGCAGGTAGTATATGAGGATTATATACACAGCGTACCTGAATCGTATAGTTCTTGCCTTTACGATTTTTTTCTTTTACAGGCATATTTTCTTGTAAAATTACCAGTTCTGTGTTAACATTTTTTTAATGTGCTGGTTTTATTATTGAACTATAGTGCTTATAGTGATCTTGGTTTAACGATATGCTAGAGGCATTGAAAAAGTGGGGAACGGATTTTGTACTGAAAACAAAGTATCTATTCACTACATCTGAATCTCAAGTTTATGTTGAAGACCTCAGAAAGGTAATGACGTATAATGGAAGGAAATGTCAATATTCAAAAAAATTATGATCAGATTGTAGAGTCTGGGAAAATAATGGAAAATAAGGATATGCATGGAAATTCTGTACTAGATAAAGATGGAGATCCGACCTATAGGCTTATATATGGTGAGAAAGATAAAGATGGAAAACAGCCAAGTTTTAAATTAACCTTGGCTAAAAACATTAAAGAAGAAGATAAAAATGAGTTTTATTATTTTACTATTGATTTTCCAGTTGCTGTTGATTAGTTACACAAATCATACTTTGAACCGTTAGGCTTTTCAAGATTGGACCTTAGAAAACATGTACCAAATTTTGAAGCTGAAAAAACTGATAATCCTAAATATCCATTTCAATTAACCAACTCTTCTGTGCTAACTAAAAACAAAAAAAATAAAAAAGGTAAAGTTCAGGAAGTTGTTGATAAGGAAGGAAGAAACGGAGAGTTATTATATACTACTGATTATAAGAAACTAAACACTAGTTTTTTTGAAGTTAGGGATCAGAGCAATAATTTAGAGCTAGATAAAAGTCTTGTATCTGTTCCTATTGTTTTTGTTACAATCTTGGCTAAAGTTTGTGCTAAGTTGCATACCTATCTGCCTGTGAAATTAGGGGAATATTTAATAAACCAAGAAAATCCAATTGCAAAGTCTTTTGGTTATTTTTTATTCACCCCTGCAGTGACGGTGAAGAACTTAGTGAATATGGGAGCTACCATACTTAAAGCTCCAATTTTGTTGTTTGTAGCAGATGAGAAAAAGTATGGTGATGCTTATTGAACTATGTTGAAACAACAATTGAAAGAGTGCTGGGAAGAAGTAAAAAGCGATTATTTTGTTGTTAAAGACGGAAAAAGATTGGAACCAAAGAAGGAAGATTATCCTGAACATAAGATTGCAGGATCGTGGAAGGAGCTTGACGCTGAGAGTTCAAGTATTGAAGAAGACTTAGAAAAGAAGTTAAGTAGTGAAAGTGCAAATAAATTTAGAAAGTCAGATGTAGAAAAAAACAGGGAAGAGTTGCAAAACAAAAGTAATAAAATGATAGCTCCTACTTCTCATACTGATAGAGAGAAAAGAAGACAAAACTCACAGAATATGAACACTTCACCACGCTTATAATAAGCCATTACTTTAGATTGATACCCATCCTCTATTTAATCATCCCACAACAAAAACTTACATGCATTTTGCCCTTAGCATAAACTGTTAATTATTTAATGAGTAGCTTATGTGTCCTGTAATACTGTGTGGTGATAGCGGCAGTAGGCTTTGGCCTTTGCCTAAGCCAAAGCAATTTCAGAAAATATTTAGTTTTCAACCACGTTGAACACCACGTTTAAAAACACTTTATTGAGGACAAAAAGTGGGTATATGCCACCCATAATTGCCACAAGTGTACAGTATGAGTCGTTAGTGATGGAAGAGTTATGTGCGCTGCAAGAATATAAAGTTATCTTCGAACCGGTGAAAATCGGGACAGCAGCAGCGATATCGATTGCTGTACTTCTTTGCAGTGAAAACGAGATAATGTTAATTCTGCCTTCAGACCACTTTATAGGTGATTTAAATAATTTTTACGCTTCTGTCGAGAAAACATCTCAGATATCCTCTGAAACTAACTCTATAGTTACTTTTGGGGTAAAGCCTCATGAATTCAATCCTGAGTATGGCTATATCAATGCAGTTTATGACCAAGAAAAAAAATATCATATAGTGAAAAATTTCGAAGAAAAGCCTGAGCGTGAGTTGAGTAGCGATCATTACTGTAACTCTGGCATATTTGTGTTTAAAGCAAAACGCTATGTAGATGAGATGAAAAGATCTGCTCCAAATCTTTATAATTTATGTTGTGCAAATGTGCAACATTCCACATCACAAGAAAGATTTCTGTATTTAAAACAACGGGATTTTGCAGGAATTGAAGGCATATCTATTGATTACTTGGTGATGGAAAAAGCGAAAAACGTTGCAATGATAGAGGCTAATTTTGGTTGGATAGATGTTGGAACTTGGAATTCAGTTTTAGAATTAAGTAGAAGATTTAGTAAAGAACCGGTGTCATTCCAGCATTTAAGTGGGAAAAAAGAGCCAGTTTTGACAACAGAAAGTCCTACACAAGTAGAGTTTATAAATAAGAGCCTAATATCGTTCATTAATAGAGTTAGGGAAGCAAAGTCAATAAGAAAAGAAGTCAAGCCATGGAAATTTTATAGTATAGCTTTATTGGGCGAAAATTTTCTTATAAAATATCTTTTTATAAATCCATTGAGCTGCACTTCCAAGCAATTCCACCACTATAGAGATGAATACCATACAGTGCTGTCAGGAGTTGGATATGTAAATTTAGGGAGCAAAACACGTGCTATGGCGGCAAATCATGTGGTAGAGATTCCAAGAGGGATTCCCATAGGATTGAAAATAGAAGCCCAAACTTTCCACTTGAGATAGTTGAATTTCAAATAGGAGAGCTTTTATCTGATAATGACATAGTAAGGTTGGATGACGTATATGGAAGATTCTGAAATGCACAACTGTATGATTTGAAAAACAGAACTACAAAATTACTTGACAACTCCCGCCCACCCCGCTATCATAATACTGAAGCTAATTGTTTAACTTCACAATCTCTGCAGCGGATTAAAATGACAAGAAAAAACTTGTATTTGGTGTACTATTGCTTAATTTTTTAAACTATGTGCATCGTATGTCTTTGTAAAATTTCTAGGTTTTTACCTATACAAGCTGAAACGGGCTTATAAAGCGTTTAAGACATCACCCAACGCCAAATTTTTAAAATAGAGAGTGAATAACTAGCTAACACGGGTTTTCTTTGCCTTTTTTTTCTGCTTAGTAAATTTCTTAAACATTTGAGCTAAGGTTAGTTGCGTCTAAAAGCAGCTAAACTGCAGTGTTTAAGGCTTAAAAACGCCAATACAGAAAATAAATATTGACCGGGGGTTCTTTTGCCTTTTTTTCTGCCTAGTAAATTTCTTAAATATTTTTTCAAGCTACAAGTGTCTGTTGAGTGACAGGATGGAAAACATAAATTTTGTAAAATTCATTGAATTATGCTTTCAAACGGTAGTGCCGAGGTGTGAGTTTCACTGATTGGAGTATAAAAATTACCGTAATTCTTCTCTACTATTTCTAAATAAATTAACACTAATTCTTTGATATATATTGCTACAAAATTTAAACAAAACAACCATTTTCAGCAACTAAAAGGTAATCCAGTGGGAATTTTTTTTTTTTTGAATCTGATGGTTTGCTTCCTGGCAGTAACAATCCATTTCATCTGGATAAGGTTACTCATTCACAATCAATTACCAGAGTCATTTATCTCACCATTACAAAAAATACTATCTTATTTTTCTTTCTTCTTGCTGTTGATTTACATAAATTCGCTCCATAGAAGTAGATACAGTTTTTGCATCATTTAATTGTGTAATAGTCTCAGTTGACTTTATAGACGCACTTCTTTCAAAACTTCCGTCTTTTATAGCTTGCAGGACGCTTTTCCCTCCTAAAAGGGAGTTCTTCCCTAAGTTTGTTTGATCTTTTAATTCGTTAAACTTTGCTCTGTTTTTGTCATCAATTTCTACTTTTATTTTATTACTATATTCATCAGGACTTAGGTAAATACTAATCTGCCCTACCTCAGTATTAAAAGACATTTTAATACTACCTATTTCAACATTTGTATAGTTTTTCTTTTCTCGTGTGTTATCAACTTCCACTATACTCTTCCCTATGTGAAATATGTGACATCTTAAATCTAAATCTTCTTTTATCCTTGGGTTATCTATAATCTTTGAAACATCAATAATACTATCTTGCGAATACCTCACATAAAAATATGTGTTATCTATTTCTGTGTTTAAAACTTCACCTTGAGTATTACCACTTATAACACCTACACATGCTAAACTTTTAGCTCTTCATGAATTTTGTTACATTGTAAAGAAGCCTCAGCAGTGAACTTAAAGACTACACGCGGTAATTAACTATCATAAAAAAGATTGTATTCTACTTTTCCACCCCTTAGCAGTAAATTATCCACGACATTATGTACGATCTTTGCATTTTCTTTATCACTCGATAATACATTTGGCACGCGCTCATGAGAAGCAATATCTGCTATTTTCCTAAACACCAAATCTGTTATAACGTGCTTACCACCATTTAATATTATTTATTTTTTTAAGTATTTCTTTGTTATTGTCAATATGCACCTTAAAGCATTGCTTATGGGACTATATTACCTTCACAACATTTATCGTTTTCTACCGGTACACTAGATAGATCGTTATGAAATTCGCTAATTAGACCTTCCTCACTTTCAGTTAATGGAAGACCTAGATTCATTAAAATTGAACCTCCTGGGTAATAATAACTGTATTTTTCTCTCTTGATTGAATTTCACATCTTTTATCTTTCAATTGATTATCTGGTTCTACTATTTTTGCATTTTTATTTTCTTGCTTAGATCCTTTGGCAACTACTAAATGCACTGGCATTGAGCCTTGTTCACCTTCCACATTCCTGCCGATGGTAGCCAGTGGTTGGCTAGTGTTTCTATTTAGTGCTGGGTTCTCTTGCGAGAATCTCAATATTTTTCCTCCTACATGTATGATCTGAATGGTTTTTCCCTCAGTTATTTTTATAGGTAGTCTATGTAGACTAGCCCCATCTTCTTTATTCATAAAAACATGACCCTCACTTAATAAAAATATAATTTTCTTACTGCCATAACCGTTGAAAAAGAAGTAAAGCAGGCTTCTCATGAAGTATCTTTTAGTCATGCAGTCAAAGTTCTCTAGCTATAGAAAATTCTTACCTACCTATACAATAATATTTATCATCTGTGGCCTTATCCAGCAAAAGCGGTAAAAAGTTAGGAAGTGTTTTCTACAAAAAAGACAATACCAATAAAAAGAAATTGATTTGCTATGCTACTTTTATGTTTTTGAAGAAAATTATAGTCAAGCTTGCAGCTATACGAACATTGTGATTTCAGAGGGTCAAAACTCGCTATTCGGGCATCCTTTTGCCTTTTTTCTTCGTTTGGTAAATTTCTTAATGTTTGTGGCTAGTTGCAATTTATGAACGAATATTTGTTCTTGCATCAAATTCCAGCCCGTGACGCTGGAATCTAGGAATTTTATTAAGTTGGTGAGTATAAAAGTTATGTTAAAATACGGCCTTTTTATGGAAAGGCTGGATCCCAGTGTCAAGCACTGAGATGACAAATAGGGGATGCACTGGGATGACACCGAAGAGACACTGGGATGACAAGAGAGGGGCTACTTGGATGACAAGAAGAGGGCACTGGGATAACAAGAAGAGGGTTTCTTGGATTTCTGTCATTCCAGCGCGTGACGCTTTATGATGGTGTCATCCCAGTGCTCAGACACTGGGATCCAGAAATTTTGGTAAATGTAAAATTTTGTGTTGAGAAATGCAGTGTCTTTCATGATTATGGAAAGGATGGATGCCAGTGTCACGCACTGGCATGACACGAAAAGGGCTCTGGGATGACAGAAGAGGGAACTACTTGGATATGCAGCGTTTAAGACATTTAAAGGCGCAAAAATAATTGCGTTTTAGCTTAGACTGATTTTATGTATAACGCTCCTTCACATAGTTGTCGATAATTGTATTAAATTCTTCAAAGATATTGTTGCCTTGTAAAGTTTTAAAGTACTTGCCGTCTTTATAGACTGCTGAAACTGGCTTTTCTCCATATCCAGGCAAGCTGATTCCTAAATTTGCATGTTTACTTTCTCCAGGACCGTTTACGATGCAACTCAAAACAGCAATGGTCATATGATCTACACCTGGATTTTTTTCCTTCCAGATCGGCATGCGAGTTTTTATATAATCATTTACTTCTTCAGTCAATATACAAAAACGGTCGCTACTTGTGCGCCCACATCCAGGACATGAGGTAACTTGAGGATTAAAGTGACGCAAGCCTATAGACTGCAATATTTCTTGACACACCGTTACCTCATTAATTCGTGACTCACTAGGGCGTTGAGTTAAAGAGGCACGTATCGTATCTCCAATACCATTTTGTAATAAGTAAGTAAGCCCTGCTGTGGTATTTATCACGCGTTTTGTTGCCCATACCAGCTTCTGTTAAGCCCAAGTGCAAAGAATAATTAGAACATTTTGCAAGCGCCGAGTAAATTGAAATCAAATCTTGCACTCTACTCACTTTACACGAAATGATTATTTTATCTAAACTGAGACCAATTTCTTTGGCTTTTTTGCACTCCTCAGAGCTGATATTACAAGAGCCTTGCGCAATATAACATCAGAAGATTTTGGATCACTGGATGAAGAGTTCTCATCCATCAGTTTTTGTGCAAGGTATTTATCTAGGCTGCCCTAATTTACTCCAATTCTGACAGGGAGATCATGTTTTATTGCCTATTCTATAACCCTTTCAAATTTCTCATCACGTTTGTTGCCAAAGCCTATATTGCCTGGATTTACCCTGATTTTACCTAGCATTTTAATGTTATCTGGATAATCTTGAACTAGTTTGTCCAATTCATATTGCCCGCAACCTACCAATATTTTAGTGCCAAAACCTTCTTTATTTATTTCCTCTACTATATAAGGTATTGCTCTTGCCACTGAATTCAAAGAAATTCGTACTAACTCCGAACCTGCATGCACCAGTTCTATTATTTCTTTTGCGTATTGCTTAACACTGCTTTTTATGTTGCCGGGATCTATGTACACACCAAGCGCCATATATTGCACAACTATAGGATTATTTCCACCTATCTTTACTTGCCCAACTTTTACAACATGAGTCTTATGTCGGTGTGGTTTTTCTGCTAGATCATTCAGCATCTGCTGTATCAGCTACACTTTCAAATGAATCCTGCCCCACGTCAGCAATGGAATCACGCGAGCACGTCTTTTTCGATGTAGTGTCTTTTATAGTAACATTTATAGGTGAATTTTTTATCTCTCGTGCTGTAGTAACCTTTTTTCCTCTTGTTGTTTGCCTTCACGCTGCTCGTTTTAATATTCGTAGACTGGCCCCTGGTCTATGAATACAGCACCTTTTAAACGTGCAATGTTGATGCCATGCTGGTTTACCATATCATCCTTTTCATCTTCAACTATACAGGCTTCTGCATCGCTTGGCTCGTTGTCAAGAATGGCGATTTTTTCCCTTTACCTTTTTAGCTAGAATTTCTTTGTTTATGTTGGCATTAGCCCGACCTTGCAACTTTTTTTTTCTTTTGGAGTTCCCTACGTTTCTCATACAGTTTATACGACTTAGCAAAATCCTCATCTTCGTGAAAGTTTGTACCGCCAGGATTACCTGTAGGTTTATATTTCTCGCTAAGTTTTACTTTAGACTTAGCTTCAGCACTATTCACAATTAAAAAGCTAGAAACCAAAAACATTAGTAAAGATAGAACTTCAGAAAAAATGTTAAGCATATGGTGCTAGGTATAGTAAATATTGTGTTTTTAAAAATAACAACTAACGAATTTTAAGTAAACCAGAATCTTTACTAACTTTGTAACGGTTCATATCACAAGTACATTTTCTCAATATGCCTTATCTAACTCTTGCTACTGCTTTTTTCTTTATAACCACCTAAAACCCTTATTTCCCACTCAAGTTCAATGTTAAATTTGTCTTTCACTACATTTCTTACCTTGTTGCCAAGGTTTTCTAAGCCAAATGCAGTTGCATTGTTGTAATTGAGCAGAAAATTACAATGTTTCTTAGAAATGTTAGCTCCACCGTTATTTAATCCTCGACAGCCAGACTCATCAATCAGTTTCCACGCTTGGTAGTCCTTTGGATTTTTAAATATGCACCCAGCAGTTTTTCCTCTTACTGGTTGGCTTTTATTCTTTTTATCAATAATTTACTTTATTCTGCTTAGTATAATTTCATGCTCTGAACTTACCCCTTTAAACTAAGCTTCAACAAAAATCCATCGCCGGTTCAAGCGATGTCCGCGGTAGACATAGTCCATTTCTTTGCTGGAGAATTCATATAGATTTCCATCCTCTAGATTTACCGCTTTTATCGATTGTATAACACTTGCGATATCACTACCATACATACCCGCATTTATTTCTGTTCCACCGCCAACTGTTCCTGGAACTCCAACTAGAAATTCGAGTCCACTAATCTGTTGTTCTCCAGCAATATAAGCGAGATTGCTAAGCAGCGCAGCACCACCTGCAACGATAGAGTTGTTACCTTTACATTTAATATATGCAAACTCCTTGCCCAATTTCCCTGTTATGCCTCGAATGCCACTATCTCGCACTATTAGATTGGATGTTGCACCGATAACGTTAATTGACAATTCAGTATTTTTAATCAAACACATTAAATCTTCGATATCATGTGGTTTAAACAATACATCAGCTTGTCCACCAACATTCAACCACGTCATTTTAGACATTGAAACATTATAACGATAGATTCCACGTACTTTAGGTAAGCTTATAAGCATTTTGATTTTAACTCTAACCCTGCATCCATACCCATTTACAGCATCTTCTGCAAACGATTAGAGTATATATCTTTCTCGTCTGCTAACATACAACAAAGATGCAGCATGTTTTCACTCACATATTCTGCCAAGCTGCAAGCGGTGTAAAGCATGAACCATTTACTGTCTTCATAAAGCTGTGCTCTGATTTCACTCTTATAAAACACTTATTATTATTAATTTTCTCTAAAAGATCGATAATTTTTACATCATTTTTTCCACATTGAATGCAAATTGCACCCTGTCCCACTGCACTTAGCATGGTTTTTGGTGATAATACCTCCGTGACTAAGTGATGTTTTTTTAACCTTATGAGCCCAGCTTCAGCTAGAATTATTCCATCAAAACTATGGCTTTGCAGTCTGGTTGTTACATTTCCGAGCAGCGGCACTATATTTAAGTCTGGAATAAAATTTAGTAGCTGCACTTTTTTCTCCTTATTGAAGAAGTTGCGGTCGTAGCTTGCTGTGGCAAAGATTCAAAGGTGTTATATTTATTAGAAATAAACGCATCGTATGGACTCAGCCTCTCTAAAATACGAGGGATTGCCAGATCTTTCGAGAAAAATGCAGGCACATCATTTAGCGAATGAACTGCCATGTCTATATTAATCTCGAGCAATGCAGTCTCAATTTCTTTGAGGAACAATCCTTTACCTCCTATTCCTGCGAGGTTTGCATTGGCATATTTGTCACCGGAAGTTTTTATCTTAATGATTTCAACAGACAAGTGGGGAAAAGAGTCCAGCAACTTTTGATTTGCTTCCAAAGCTTGAGCAATTGCAAGGTTGCTTCCTCTGGTACCTATTTTGAGTAGCATGTATCTAAATTTTAACTTAAACGGTTTACAAAATTAGTTTACAATCCATGGACTCTGTGCAAAATAAGGTGCCAAAGAAGTTGTCGTCCTTTACCTTGCCAATATGTACAACAATCAATATGAATGCATGTGCCGCGTTTATTTTAATTACGGTAATGTTTGTTGCAGAGATGAATGGGTACACATTTTCCTTGAGCGAAATGTTGATATGGAATTTTTTAGCAACAGATGGTGCGATTGGCAATGCTGCGGTATCGATGGGATGCTATTTTGTGGCAACTAGTTATCTCGTATCAATGAACTCTCTTCTGCACATTATGGGGCTCATTTTGCCTGTTTACACAATTATCGATATGTGTGAAACTGCAATAAACGTGTGGTCTGATGTTTGCGTAACTCCAATAATTAATAAGGAATGTAAGGGTGAAACCTAAAAAATGACTTTAGATAAAGATAATCCAATAATAAGAGAATTTGAAGAAGCGGGAGCAATTCTGCATGGGCATTTTGTTTTATCCTCTGGATTGCATACTGGCACATATATACAGTGTGCTAAAATTTTTGAAAATCAGAGCCATGAAAGTCTGTGAGCTATTAATATGCAAGATAAAAAAAGAACTGAATAGTTCCATAGATTTAATACTATCTCCTGAAATTGGTGGAATAATTGTAGGTTATGAGATTGATAGACAGCTTGGAATCAAAACAATGTTTTGCGAGCGTGTTAGCGGCAAGTTTGCTACGTCGCGGATTTGAAATTAAACAAGATGAGAAAATATTACTATTTGAAGATGTAATAACTACAGGTAAATCTTCACTTGAGGCTGTAAAATGTGCAGAAGATATGGGAGTTAAAGTCGTTGCTGAAGCTGTTTTAATCAGGAGAAATAGTGAAACAAAATTGCCTTTTCCTGTTATATCTTTACTTGAGCTCAACATTAAAAACTATAGCGAAACAGAACTTCCTGAAGGATTGAAGCAACTGCCGATAACCAAACCAGGGAGTAGGGAATATCTCAGTAATTGTGCAAAGTAATCCCAGTTTCAAGTAGCTAACACTGGCTATAGAGACGAAAAAATTACTTGACAAACCCCACCAATCTTATTATCATAGCATACAAGGGTATTTCTGACTCAAAACTTGTTTTTGATCCGCGCGCTTTCAATGACAAAAATTTAGTAAAAAACTTAAGGATTTATTGGCCGACTACATAAAATTATTAGGGCTGCACGTCTTTTAAATTTTTCACATGCAGCCAAATCGCGCTTAAATCAAGCGTTAGTACATTATTAGAGGATCAAAACTCGCACCACGGGGATTTTTTGCTTTTTTTTATTGGTAAATTTCTTAATATTTATGATAAAAAAATAGAACTCAACATTTTATTATACTTTTTAATTATAGTTCAAGCCAGTTAATAATAATTTAACACATTCTAATTAGAAATGGAGAAATTATGAAACGAAAGTGACTGCACAAAAATTCTTTAAATAGAATATTTGTCTGATAAATGCTATAAGAATACAGCACTGCACGGTGTGGGGCCGAGGGTAGAGCTGCATTCCAGCGTATAACGCTGGAATGCAGGGATTCTGGTAAGATAGCAAAAAAATGGTTTTATAATGCGGAATATTTTGCTACTATATTTATATGGCTTTTGGATTAAGAAATATCTTTTTAATATTACTGATAACTAATTTACTTACTGGTTGTTTTGCAACACTGTTTTCCGGTTCTACACAAGTAATCCGAATAAGGTAGTAGATGATGAAGGTAACTTGATGGAAAAGATTAAATGTGTTGTATATGACCCATCCGGAATGAACCATTCTCTCACATCTAATCCTGGAATGGTGGTTATTCAACGAGGTTCAGAATCATTATCCGTTGAGTGCAAAAAAGCAGGTTATAGGCAGTTAAATGTGATGGTGGGTGAAAGTTTTAATAAGGTTGCTTTATTAAGCTTACTGTGGTGGCCTGGTTTTGTTATTGACGTAGCTACTGGAGCTTATAAACAATATCCATCACACTACGTTGTCACTATGGAAGAATCTGGTACGTAGCAGGGAAATGCTCAAGCACAGCGGGCCAAAGAAATTAAAATCTATAGTAAAAGTTATGCATTAAAATTCATAAGGAATAGGACGAGAAAAAATGAAATACGTCTTATTTTAAACTGGAGAGGCATAGTGGGAGAGGAAATAGCTGAGTGTACAAAGCCAAGAAAGATCTCATATGCACAGAATATAAATTCTGGTGTTTTACACCTGATGATAACAAATGGCAGTAAAGCACTGGAAATTCAGCATATGATCTCTCTTGTGATAGAGAGAATCACAATATTTTTTGGCTACAAAGCAGTATACGGTATAAAAATTAAGCAAGAAAGTATTGACTATTTCGCCGTATAAGGTAATCTCAGTACATAGAAAACATGGAATGTCAATGTGAGTGGAGCTTGCGAACTAACAAATAGAAAGAAATCTTTTGGTCATAAGGTATCACATTCAAACCGTAAAATAAAGCGTACCTTTCTCTTAAATTTGCATAATGTTACGCTGATGAGTAACATATTGAACAAGAAATTTAAATTTCGCGTGACAGCGAGAACTTTAAGAACTGTAGACTATAAAGGTGACCTTGTGATCCATAAGAACTCCTCACGTCCTGTATAATTAGAGATTTTTCTTCTTCTGAATGGTTCTCACAGTATATATTAAAAAGTGTACCTTTGTATTTAAATTTTAAAAGCCATCCATAGTGTCTATACTCATCTACAACTTTTTGCTCACAAATGACCTTATAGTTTTTCTCTTCCACCTCTCGCCCAACAACATTTGCTATAAATTCAGTATCCTTACTATGAAAACCTTGAGCTTCTTTTGCTGGTGAAAAACGCATTTGGAATACGTGTCCTAGTTCATGACCTAGGACAAAATCCATTGAATCTTGCTTGTATGTCAGTATATTTCGATGATCCGTCACTCCTCTTGTAATATAACCACGGCCACCATCCTCATTTATACCTAGAAGATCGTTATACCTTGTATAATCGTTCCTGTTTTTGAAAATATAAGTTGTTATATCGTAACTTGCATTACTACTTTCCAAGCAAAACTTTTCTTTAAACGCTCCATAGGCGGTCCTAATATCTGTTTCTGTTTGACTTTGCTCCTGCTTAGATAAGTTGTCGTATTTTACAGTACAAGTTAAATATCCATATTTAACAGTAAAGCTGTTAGGTAATACATCATCTATTTTTGGGAGTCGACTAAATTGCATTGATTCAGCTTCTTTGTACAATCGATTCCCATATTTGTCACTAGAATACTCTGGCAGTTTGGGTACTTTGGCAATTAAGCTTCTGTTGTTATAAAAAAAATAAATTTCTGTGCTACCGACCTCACAATTTCGTATAGATCGCCCGCAAGTGCCATCATTTGCACAGTCATGCCGATTTCTTGTTGCTCTCACTGCTCACACCTCACTATTAAATCTTAACTATATTATTATCTTAGTAAAAATCATAATAATCCGTTAACTCATGCTTCAGACTTATGAGCCACTCGCAATCAATTGCCTGTGTTATTTTACAACCTCCTTGCTGTGCAACAAAGCCATCCATATTTGGCGTTAATAAAAAACCCCTACCGTATTACTTCTCACTGGTTTTCATAAGACCCTCTCATCGCACTCTGCGCAACTCTCGTGAGCACATTTGCCTCAGACTATAAAGATGGTACTTCCTCCCCCTTTATACCTACTACTCTTGTGCCTTGGAAATAAAATCAATGTTGTCTTTTTATAGTATGCTCAGATTTTAAGATATCATATGGTAGTTTAAGACTACCGCATCATTCCACGAAGCTAATATAGTCTATAGATAGGATTTAAGATATAACGGCTCTTGCATACTAATCAACATTACGTCGAAAAGACTGATATACTCCTGATTCAACGTTTACCTCATCAAGAAGAGAACCCTGCTCTTCAGGTGATGAACCTTCTACTCCATCTCTTACACCTGCTTCCTCAACGTTGCGACTACCTTCTCTATTCTTTCTATTCCAAAGCCAATATCCAAACTACATAGCAGCCACTAACAATCCTAATGCTCCTACAGTAACCCCTGCTGCTGATATTTCCGCTCCACTTTGCCCTGGTATTTCCGCTAATTTAGATCCTTCTACATCCGTACCATTAGATATAGGACGTTCTTATACACCGTTATCAGGGAAAACATGACCTTTGTTGTCATATTTTTAATATATTATATATTTTCAGGTGTGATTCCATTACTAGAATTCGATCTTTTTATTTCTTCTATTATATCGCTAATTTCTTCACTTGTTTCATTTGATGCAAAATAGGGTTCTTGTTGTTTTAAAGGAGCCGATTCTAAATCTGCATATTCGCTATCTTCCTTTATCTCATTGACCCCTTCAGTAGTAGATTCTTCCAATCGGCTAGAATTAGATAACTCTGTTGTTGCGCTACCGATGGTAACACCTTCCGTAACTGGCAGGCTACCTTGCATATTTTCAGTAGTACTTACTTCTGTTTTTATATTGGATAGTAAAAATTCACCTACAGATGGAACAACTGAATTCAAGAACTCCTTTCCGCCATAAATACCAGGCTTAACATTTTTTGCTTCACTAAGTATACTAGACCATACTTAATACTTAGGTCAAATCCTTCTAGCAGTCCAAAGTTTGTTATTATTCTCCTATTATTAAATTGTACATTAGGCAAATCTCTGTCGTGTTCAATATAAAAGAAGCTAATATCGCTTACTTTTGCTCTGTTAATTGTAATAACTCTTCCACCACGTCTATTGATAGAAAAAGATATTAATCCATCAGGTTGATGTTCAGGGTTAAACCCTACTACATTCTTTACAATTGACCTATAAAATAGCTTAAATTTATTTTTTTGTAATGACTCTCTCGGCATCTTACCTCCTAATTAATTAACAAAAATATTACTTGAATTAACAAATATCTCTCCATGTTAGTAAATAAATCGCTTGAGGCTACAACTTTTTATTAAAATTTTTATGAAAAAGTTACTTTTGTTATACTAAATAATGTATATATTAATACTTGGATCGATGAATTGATTTTACCTTCATTACAACTTATTATTCTAAGATAACCTCAGTAAAAACGATGAAGCTAAACGAAATTAGAGAAAGATTTATAAATGTTTTTGTAAGTAATAACCATGAGCGGGTTTCTTCCTCTCCTTTGATTCCAGAGCATGATCCAACACTCATGTTTACAAATGCTGGTATGGTACAGTTCAAAAACATCTTTACCGGTGCACAAAAAACTGACATGAAACGTGCTGTCCGAGTCAAAAGTTCTAAGAGCAGGCGGTAAGCACAACGATCTTGACAATGTTGGCTACACAACTCGGCATCACACATTTTTTGAAATGCTAGAAAATATCAGCTTTGGTGATTACTTCAAAGAAACTGCGATAGAGTTCGCGTGGAAATTTATTACTGAAGAATTGTCTCTTGATAAAAACAGATTGTTCATAACTGTCTACCACACTGATGGTGAGGTGTTACGTATTTAAAATTAATATAGACTCATTTCTTTTATTTTTAAACCCGCCGCCAAAGTCAGACAAAGCTCACCTGTGATAAGGTTTGTTCTGCAGTTTGAACGGCAGAGCAAGTTAGACCTTTCCGGAGTGTAGACCGATACCCCTACGTTCTAGTATATTATTATACTTTTCAATCTCCGTACCTTAGGTACTAGTATACGTGAATGCTACTATTTTAATAATTTTTAAACCGAATGTGACCAGTGCGTGAAATACGAACAAGTTTTCTGGCCAGAAATCGCTTATTTAATACGCGAGTGCGATAAGTGTGTATTCCATGGTGCACGTAAGTACAAACTATTAATTTATATAATTATAATAATTATTGGTTCTCCGAAACTATTGTTATCAAACAAATTTGGTCCCTCGGGCCGGATCTTAAGCCTTAAGACCTATATACAAAAAAAAAAAAAAAAAAAAAAAAAAAATACAATTCACTATATGTGTTCATTCTACAATTTCTACAAGTTTTTTCAAACTTTGTCTGTGCATGCAAACACTGGAAAATTAGTTCATGTCACAGTATATGAAACAGCTGATACCTCTCACATCTTTGTTTGGCTTTGGCGTGCATTAATATGTTGGTTTAAATTAATTGTAAAAGTTTATGAAAAGTGATTTCAGTTGTTTATAGAAGGTTACCTCATTGAGCCTACGTCGATTTGTTGTTTACTTAGGCTTATTTATTTCTCCGTTAAACATATACGCTCATAGGCCAAATCTCTTTAAAACATTTTGTAATATAAAAATTAAAGCAGTTTTCTCATCTTCTACTATAAAACCATCATTTAATCATGGCAAAATCTTTGGCAGTTATTAAATTAAAGAAAGACAATATATTTAGTCAAATTCAAGAGATTTTTGATCTAACAAAAAAAAAAACATCTGATAAGTCAATCCTGCAAAAATTGTTGGTGCGCGCTAAATCTATAAAATAGGCTTCGTGAAGAATTTTCTGATATTTTAGACATTTATCATGAACTAGAAATACAAGCTAACCCGAATTTTCAACCCAACTACGCTCCTCTTAACAGCATCAACGAGTTAGTCTATTATGTTAATTCTACCGTATATTCGATAGAAAGTAATATGTCATCAACAAGGCCTAAATGTGAAATAGTTACTCCTCAGTTACATATACGACAGCCTAAGCTTGAACTCAAGCATTTCTATGGCGAATGTATCGAATGGATGTCATTCATTAATATATTTAACGCTAGCACTCATAAAAAGGCATCGTTACCATACTAAACTTCAATATTTATTGAGCGTTATCTCAGGTGAACCGCTAAATTTAATTAAATCTCTCCCTATTTCTGACGCTAACTATAAAGTGGCCTATGACTTATTAAAAGAAAGATATCACTCGCCGAGGCGGTTAGTTACTTTACACCTCAATCAAATTTTAGATATGCCCTCTGTAAACAACACGCCTAAACAAATGAGAAATTTTGTAAATTTATACTCAGAAAATATACAAGCTCTTAAAGGTCTTTACATCGATGTCACTAGTAAAAATCCTTTGTTATCTGCTATGCTTTTACGAAAAATGGATAGTGAACTTAGGAACGTTTTGAAAACTTCCGTTCATCAAATGCTACTCAAGTGAGAGTTGACTCCACTACAATACCTGATGCAGCGAAAATTATTAAGTTCTTAAGTAAAGAATGTAATGAAGTTGAAGATGCCAATCTTCATTCTTCTTTCACCTCGAAACCCTCCTCGTCTGAATCACGCACCCCTCTGGTTCCCAAAATAAATACCTTAAACAAAAAGTATCACTGATGTCCTACAATTATGGAGAAGGCTCCTCCATTAAAGTTAAACCTCATCCATGCTTTATATGCAATAAAATTGACCATAAGCTATATTCGTGTCCGGACTTCAAGAGTCAGGACGCCAAATCCCGTCTCAAAATTGTAAAGGAAAAGGGGCGTTGTACCTCATGCTTAGGTACTCACCATCTTAACGACTGTAGGTCAAAGTTTAGTTGCTACAAATGTCACAAAAATCATCATACATTATTACATTTTGAAAATTACTCTACGCTGCAACGGACCACGCCTCATACTTCGCGTCAAGACTCTCCGACACTTCAACAGGAAGTAACCCCTTCTCCAATCACTATGACCTGTCAAGAAAAGCAGAATACGTCTCAAATCTCTAATACTGTTCTCTTAGGTACTCTACTTGTTAAGCTTACCTCGTCTAACAGTATTACTCATGTATTTCGTGCTCTTGTTTACTCTGGCAGTCAATCTTGTTTTCTCACCGAGCGTGCTTGGTAATCTTGCTCAATTATTGTGTGCTCCTAGTACTAAGACCACTCATAGTGTGGTAGGATTGTCTCAGGTGCCCTTACGCTCAAAAGGTCTCACCTCAGTTGCTGTTGAAACTCTTGGGGGCAAGGTTATTTCAATTATTGAAAGATTTTTAATATTGGAAAAAATAGTTGTTAACCTACCAAGCACACAAGTAGAATCTGAAGTTCTTTCCAAGGTTCGTCCTTATGTTTTGGCAGACCCTACGTTTCACTTGCCAGAAGGCATAGACGTTCTTCTTGGTGGTGCTTTATTTCCACTCATACTTACTCAAGAAGCGTATAACCTCGGACCTGGTTTACCCAAGCTAATAGGCACACACTTTGGCTTTTTAGTAATGGGTAACGTATCATGTCTATCTGGCAGTGAACTTCATAGTAACTCCTGCTCTCAATTATCAACTACACTTCTATTTGTCAACGACATTGACATTCACTACTCACTACAAAGGTTTTGGCAACAGGAAGAACCCCTTGCTGTGTCTAAACTTTCTCAAGAAGATACATTACGTGAAGATCACTTTCTCGCCACTCATACTCGGGACCAATCTGGCCGATATTGCGTCCGACTACCATTCAAGACTGAACATCCTCCTCTGGGTCAATCTCGTTTAAATGCAGAAAAAAGACTGCACGCTCTAAAGAAGAAATTTAGTGCTCAACCTCAATTTAAATCCCTATATACTGATTTTACGGCTGATTACTTAGCCTCTGGTCACATGATATACGCTCATAATACTGATCTAACTGTACCTCATTACTTCCTTCCTCACCATGATGTTTTAAAGGAGTCTAGCAGCACAAATCGTTTACGTACTGTATTTAATGCTAGCTCTGAAACCTCTAATGGTATTTCTCTTATTAATATTTTATTAACAGGCAAAAAGATGCAAATGAATATTTGTGATTTATTATTAAATTTTCAGATTCATAACGTTGTTTTTTTCTTGTGACATTCGTCAAATGTATAGACAGGTAAAAATGCACCCTGATGACCAGTGCTATCAGATGATCTTATGGCGTTAAAGTCCAGATCAGCCGTCTTTAATCTTCAAGCTCACGACAGTGACTTACGGAGTGAATTGTTCACCGTATCTTGCCATCAGAACCTTACATCAGCTCGCTGCAGACGAAGGTGACTCCTATCCTGAAGCTGCAAATATTCTACGCACGCAGGCGTTCGTAGATGACATCATATCTGGAGCTGACTCTGAAGAAAAGGCTTTGAGCCTCCGTAAGCAACTCATCTCGCTCCTGGCTCGCGGAGGCTTGGAACTACGCAAATGGACATCTAACTCCCGTCAACTGCTGCAAGATCTTCCTGATGCTCACTTAGAGACCCCTGATTTCCTTCAAGGCAGTAAACAACCACATTTCATTATATTAGGTCTTCACTGGTCACCCTCTACCGATACGTTTACCTATAATTTGAATTTTCCTCACAATTCCAGGACTAAACGTCAGATTCTCGGTATCATTGCCCAGATTTACGACCCTTGTGGCTTTCTCTCACCAATTGTTATGTGGGCCAAACGTTTTATGCAACTACTCTGGATCAAAGGATTGAACTGGGAGGAACCACTTCCATCTGAACAATTGAAATTATGGCAAACCTTTACAGACTCGGTTAATACGCTACTAGAAATTGTAATTCCTCGTGCATTACGAATAACACACTCTTGAAACTTTGAGTTACACGGTTTCTCAGATGCTTCTGAGAACGGTTATGCCGCCGTCGTTTACTTGAGATGCCAACTTAGCGACAACTTTGTGTTAATTCGGTAAGTAATATCGAAGACTCGGGTAGCCCCTCTAAAAAGGCTCACGGTACCTCGATTAGAGCTAAGTGCAGCTCATTTACTCGCCCAACTAGTGGGATATATTATCTTTTTTTTGAAAAAAGGGTGGAATTTTCTTCTGTATTTCTATGGTGTGATTCGACAGTAACACTGACATGGTTACAAACACCTCTTTATCGATTGAAGACGCTTGTTGCCAACCGGGTAGCCCAGATACAAGAATTAGTGCCTTCTCATTACTGAAGACACGTAGCGAGTAAAGATAATTCTGCTGATTGCGCGTCGCGTGGGTTACTTCCTAAAGATTTACCACATCACTCATTATGGTGGTACGGCCCCTTTTGGCTACAAAAATCTAATGATAACTGGCCTGTATCTCATTTTATGCCTGCAAAACTTACTGACACAGGAGAAGAGAAACCCATTTCACCTATATCTCTCATATCAACTGCTCCTCATGAATGGGAGCTCCTCACTTAATTTTCTCACTTTAGTCGACTCAAGCGTGTGATGGCTTATATTTTGCGATTTACTCATAACGCTCGTCATTCAAGAAAGCTCGATGGTCCTCTCAACACTCTGGAAATTAGAGCGTCAAGATTGGCAATTTTCAAGATGGTTCAAGAATCAGCTTTCAGAGACTACATCGTTGCCATGAAGAAGGATCTAACTACAGCTGCCTCGTCACAACTCCGCCGACTCTCTCCTTTCCTCGACAAGGATGATATCCTACAAGTGGGAGGACGTCTCAACGCTTTAAAATTTCCTACGGATGTGCAACATCCTGTGATTTTGCCCAAACGACACCATGCCGTCAACCTTCTTATTGATTTTTATCATCGAAAATACTTACACTCGGGCGCTCAATTGACTCAATCACTTCTTGCACAGGATGTGTGGATACTCTCGGCCCGAAGTGTAATACGCTCTCGCATTTTTCAATGTGTTGTATGTTTTCGACACAAGCCTCACAATAAATCTCCGCTCATGGGTGATTTACCAAAAGCAAGATTAACTCCTTATCGTCCGTTTCTCAACACCGGAATTGACTACGGAGGTCCTTTTAACATCAAAATGCACAATTTGAGCTTGAACAAAGCATAAATTTGTACCTTTGTTTGCCTTGTGACTAAGGCTGTACACATTGAAGTAGTATCGGACCTGTCGACAGATAGGTTTATTGCCGCTCTCGCCCGCTTTGTGTCTAGACGCGGTCTTTGCACAAATATTTATTCTGACTGTGGAACGAATTTCGTCTGAGCGAATAATGCTTTACAAAATCTCATCATCTCTTCAGGCCGAACCCCTCTTGCTGAATTCTCATTACAACACAATATCAACTTTCATTTCAACCCGCCTGCAGCTCCTCATCAAGGTGGTCTTTGGGAAGCAGCAATCAAGAGTGCAAAACATCACCTCCGACGTGTCATCGGTGAACATATTTTAACTCTATGTGAATTTTCCACTCTCACAACTCAAGTAGAGGCTATTTTGAATTCGAGACCTCTCACACCTCTGTCAAACGACGCCTCAGACCTCAATACACTCACCCCGGGTCACTTCTGAATAGGATCTTCATTGGTTTCAGTTCCAGAAGAGGATCTTTTCAACGTTCCTGCCAACCGACTCAAGCACTGGCAGCTAATCAAGGCCTTTCACCAGCGTATTTGGCAGAGATGGCATCTAGAATATATCCATACTCTTCAGCAACGGGGGAAGTGGAACGTGCCAACTGTCAAACTGCGCGTCGGCGACCTCGTGTTAGTGCACAACCACCTCTCGCATGGCCTCTGGCTAGAATAAGTAGTGTTTCTCCAGGGAAGACAAAGCAGGGAACCTTGACAAGACCTGCTCACAAGGTTTTCCTTCTACCTCTACGCTCATAATGAACTTGCGCCATAGTGCGCTCAATTTTTGTAAAAGAGATATTTTTATTTTCCTTTATGAACTTTTTATTTTTATAAACTCTCAAGATATTATATTTGTGTTAATTCTCTTTGAATCCTAGAAGGATTCAAGGCCCCCGGTATGTTACGTATTTAAAATGAATATAGACTCATTTCTTTTATTTTTAAACCCGCCGCCAAAGTCAGACAAAGCTCACCTGTGTTAAGGTTTGTTCTGCAGTTTGAACGGCAGAGCAAGTTAGACCTTTTCGGAGTGTAGACCGATACCCCTACGTTCTAGTATATTATTATACTTTTCAATCTCCGTACCTTAGGTACTAGTATACGTGAATGCTACTATTTTATTAATTTTTAAACCGAATGTGACCAGTGCGTGGAATACGAACACGTTTTCTGGCCAGAAAACGTGAATGCTCAATACGCGAGTGCTCGCGAGTATTCAATACGCGAGTGCGATAAGTGTGTATTCCATGGTGCACGTAAGTACAAACTATTAATTTATATAATTATAATAATTATTGGTCCTCCGAAACTATTGTTATCAAACAAGAGGCATATGAGTTTTGGCGCAAGGTAAGTGGTTTTTCTGATAACAAAAGCATAAGAATTGCAACAGACGACAACTTTCGGAGCATGGGTAATACTGGTCCATGTGGTCCATGTTCCGAAATTTTTTATGACCATGCAAAACCTAATTTACAAGATGATGATAGAGTTGTTGAAATTTGGAATCTAGTATTCATGGAATTTAATAAAGATGAAGAGGATAATTTACAAAAATTACCAAAAAAATGCATCGATACTGGAATGGGTCTTGAGAGAATAGCAGCTGTCATGCAATACGTTTATGATAACTATTATATTGTTCTATTTTCCGCTCCGATAAATAAGTCGTAAGAGCTCTGTGGAAATACAGAAAATAAAGTAGCTCATAAGATCATCGCAGACCATCTTCGTGCAGCCGTATTTCTAATTGCAGAAGGAATACTCCCTGGAAATGAAGGCAGGAACTACGTACTGCGCAGATTAATTAGGAGGGCTGCACGTTATATCCAGCTGCTTGGATATAATGACTCTCTACTCCATCGCATTTTTCCAGTGATGATAGATAGCTCAAGCTCAGCTTATATGAGAGATGTTTATCCTGAACTAATTAGAGGTAAAAGCTCAATAGAGACAACGCTAAAATCAGAGGAAGAGAACTTTAAAGATACTTTGATAAAAGGCATTAGTCTCTTGGAAAAATTTACTGCAGATTTAAAACCAGGTGACACTTTGCCTGGTGAATCTGTGTTTAAACTATATGACACTTACGGGTTTCCCCTGGACATTACACTTGATATTCTCAAAGAGAGGAAAATAAATTTTGACCAAAAAGGTTTTGATAATGCAATGGAAAAGCAGAAAGAGAGAGCACGCACTAAATAGGCTGGATATGGCGAGAAATCTGTTGAACAAATATGGTTTGATTTTATTGATAAATTTGGCAAAACAGAATTCCTTGGTTAAGAGTTTAGTGAGGTAAAGGATGCAAAAGTACTAGCCATCATTTCTCCTAAAAATGAAGTAATTAATTCTGCAAAAGAGGGTGAGAAGATAACCTTTATACTTGATAAAACAACGTTTTACGGTGAATCGGGTGGAGAGGTGGGAGGTACTGGAAAGTTCCTCCTTGTCATCCCAGAACCTTCTTTTGTCATCCAAGTAGCTGACACTGGGATCCAGAAAAAAAATGATAGATCATGAGCTGCAAACCATACTGCTGAAGGCATAGTTATAGTCGAGAATACCAATAAGATCAACGATCTCTATTTACATAGATGCATAGTAAAATCTGGCTCAATTTGTAAAGGTGACATAGTTACAGCAACTATTGATAAGGAAAGGATGCAAGACCTAAGGAGAAATCTTTCAGCTACACATCTTCTACACTTTGCACTGAGAAGAATCTTGGGTGATCATGTCCCTCAAAAAGGTTCCCTAGTTGCACCAGATAGACTGAGGTTTGACTTTAGTCATAACAAGCAAGTCACTCAAAATCAGCTATTTGCAATAGAAGATATGGTAAATTCTTTAATCAGAGAAAGTCTTTCTACGTAAACAAAAGTTCAGAGCATGAAACAGGCAATAGATGAAGGAGTTATGGCATTGTTTTGCGGAAAATATGGCGATCAGGTTGGGGTTGTAAATATTGGAGATTCAAAAAAAATTGTGGCGGCACGCATATGAAGCGTACTGGAGAAATTGGTTTGTTTAAAATAGTAACAGAATGCTCTGTTGCATTTGGAGTAAGAAGATTTGAAGCTTTGACAGGTCAGGAATCAATTAATTATGTACGCGATAATGAAATTAGCTTTAAAAAAGTTGCAGAATTCGTAAAAGCACCAGTAAGTGAGATAATAAACCGATTAAATATTTTAAACCAAGAGCGCAAAGAATCCGAAGCTAAAAGAAAAAACCTTTATAAAAAGCTCGTAGGTGCAGAGAACATAAAAAACACTGAAATAAATGGAATGAATTCTGCAAAACATTCTTTTACTGACATTCCAGCAAATATAGTCAGGGAATTTGTTCTACAGCAACAGAAACCAAAAACGGTGATAGCTTTCACAGTAACAGAAAAAGATAAAACAGTGCTGATTGTCAAAGTAAGTAAAGACTTAGCTGATAAGATTAGCGCAAAAGAGCTGGTATCAACTGCAACTGGGAAAGGTTGCGGTGGAAATACTGTGCTCGCTCCAACGAGCTGTGACAGTAGTGATATCATTACAGATACTTACAATTACTTAGCAAGATAGTGTATTACGCCCCTGCTCCTAGGAACTTACCATGTTTCTGTCTTATAGGCCCATTAAATTTAGTTCCTACCGCTTCTTGACTAATTCCGCTGACCAGTGTTAATTCAATATCCTTAAAAATTCTGTCCCACATTCCAAGCAAATGACTTTTTATCTGAGTCCATAAATCCTTTTAAAATGTTTCACCAGCATCAGAGAACACATCACCTACCAAACCTCCCACTTCCTTATAACTTGACTCAAAATATTTAAGCAATGGCTCTACTTCCTGATAAGTATCGTGCAACGTCTCCAATGGTTTTCCTACTGTTTTTGTCTCTAACAGCTGACAACCCAAGCTTATTACAATTCCAAGCAATCTGCACAGGCTTTATTATCTTTCTATGTATCCAACCCTACAAAATACTCTCATTATCTTTCGATACATCTTTTGGTACATTATTTATTATATTTTCTACTAATCTGTCTATCAAAGGAGACAATAAATCCTGACTAAAATGTTTAATATTATCTTTTGTTTTAATAACAGGACATTTGACGCATTTTTCTGCTAAACAATACTCACGTTCTGCCTTTTCTAATACCTCTCTAATTTTTTTCTCATTAAAAGTTTCATCATTAAATACATCCAGTAAATCATCTTCTATTATTGCAAATTTCATTTTTTCACGAGAGTTTAGTTCTTTTTTGTAATCATTTTTTGTTGCTTCATTTATCAATAATATCTCTTTTTCCAACTTTAATCGTTCCAACTCTTCTAGAATCTTTTGGTCATTTTCTAAGTGCTTCTCTATTAGCTTTGTAATTGGGTGCTCTGCTCCCTGATCATTTCTCTCATTTTCTAGATACTTATTTAAATCCTTATTCCATTCTATCATTTCTTTTAGTAGTATGGATTGTTCAGGATGTTTTAAGTATTTCTCAATTCTTTCTCGATGCTAATTAATCGTCTTTACTAGATCTGGCACAATTTTCCTTAACAGGTCACACGAATCTTTTATATCCTTCGTTTGTCCCGCAAATAAACTTTGCATTTTACATTTTGTTATTTCTAAATACATCTTTATTATAAACTCATTTACTTTATCTGAAGTTTTTATTTCATTTAATCCATTGAAATCTTCTGCTAAGGATTGTTTTACTTTATTATCTGGCCTATTCAGTAGAACTTGAATAGCTTTTATTCTTGATCCTATTAATTTTTGCTCAACCTCTTGATAAGACTCTAATTTAAAAAGGTCTTCTAATTTTCTTTTTAAAGTGCCATCTTTTAGACCACCATTTCTTCTAGTTCTTCAAGTATTTCTCCATGTCTCCTCTATCCAGTTTTTTATAACTTACCACCGCTTCAGCTCTTTCTAAAGCTTCTGCTGTTTCTGTAGGATATATATCCTTATAAATATCAATTACTGTTTTTTTTTTGCTATCTTCTCTTTTATTATCAGTCGTTCCCATTCTGCTTTAAACACAGGAAGTGCATTACCACTTATATCATCTATATCACCTATTTTCGCAAGCGGCTCTAGCAGATCATCTTCATCGGTCAAATTAAGTGCCTCTTTTCTTTTTAGTTCTTTTAAATCTTTTATTATCATTTCATTCTCAGTCGGTAACTTCTTACCTTGGATTTTCAATTCCTGCTCCGCTAGTACTTCTTTCAGTCTTTCTTCTAATGAAAAATCTCCCTTTTCCTCTCTTCTTTTCTATGCAACTTTGATTGCCTGTATAAAGGCAACTCTGTAAGCATCCTGTATTAAGTGGCTTGTCAATTTAGGATCTACACTATCTACCACTTTCTGTCTGAACTTGTTCAATAATTCCTTCAGTTTATCCCATGTAATATCTTTTTTTTCTAGCTTCAACAGTTCTTCCATAGTCTTTGTGAATTCCTGAATCGAAGTTGCAAGCATACTCCTGATCTCATCACGCAACAGTACAAGACCATTTTTCAAGCGGATATTAGCTGATAGTTTCAATATTGTGTTACCTTTTAAATCCCGTGTAACATAAAACCACTCACTACTTTTATCCTCGTATAAATCTTTAAGTAATTGTTCAAATTGTGGCGGAAACTTAATCTCCATATCCCACCTAATGTCTGACTCACCAGCATCTATCTCATGAAAATACACTTCAATGTTTTGGTGTTCATTATGATACAGCCCCATACTTATTTTAATAGAAGCGATTAAAGAATGAAATAATTTTCTGTTTAAAAGATGAAAAGTAGCCAAAGCAAGCGTTGCAGGAATAACTAATGCTACAAGCACAGCTATATTAACAAGAATCACTATTGCAGCAAGAATGCCATATGCCAATCTTTTTGATATACTTCCACTTACTTCACTTTTTTTGAATTATTTCCCTCAGCACTGCTCTGTGTTTTATCGTTCGTTTTAAATCTGTTATATATGACTAACCCTAATGCGGCAGAAGCGATGTAAGGAAGCATTAAGACTGATAGAGCTAGATTTAACACTTTCTTCTCCGGGCAAGCCCCGTATATCTCTTTAAATATTTCACTTGATACATTATACCAGGAGGTAAACAAGTCAGAGTCTTAACCTTTATAATGAAATATACTGAGTGGAACATTAAAAGCAGCAGCCTTGCTATCAAAGAATTCTTCCCTTTCCTCTAAATCGTAAATAGAATCTTCCTCTTCTGAAGTAGCAAGACCTAAATCACCTTCTATACTGGAAACAGGCGCTTGCTCTTCTACAGCATCAAAAAACTCTTCTTCCTCCTCCAAAGTAGCATTGGAGATAGGTTGTGCTTTATCTAAACCATCACTATTGTTATTTAAGTCAATAACTTCTGCATCATTTAAAAGAGCTTTATTCATATTATAGCCTTACCTCAAGATTATTAGTATAGCATAAATAGTAACAATCTGCAACTATTAACTCAATACCAACAATTAAATCCTGGTATTGCTTAGATGAGAAATTGGTTCCAATCTCTGTAGTAATTTCTAAGGATAAGGCAAGAGTCTGCTCTTTTATGTATTCACTCCATGTACTTATTGCTTCCTTGATTTTCTCATCCTCTGTTTTGATTATTACTCTGATTCTATCTGATATACGAAAGTTAGCTTGTTTTCTAGTTTCCTGAATGAGCCTCACGATATCCCTTGCGAGCCCTTCTAGGATTAATTCATTATTTAATTCAGTGTTGAGGATAACAACCCCCTTGTTGTTATCAAACACGACAGAATATTTACCGTTTGCTTTTAACAATAGTTCATACTCACCTTTTTATATAATGTAGTTCTCTGATTCATCTCCTAGAAATATCTGCTCATTTCCAACTTGCCTCCACTTTCCCTCCTTGACGTATTAAACTAGTTTCTTGATTTTATGTGGAACCTTCTTTCCAAGTAGCGGGAAATTTAGTTTTAGCTCTAGTGATGCAATACCTTCAAGTCTGTTTAATAATTCCAAGCTTTTTACATTCACCTCATCTTTTATCATATCTTGATATTCACCTTCAAGAAAAAACTACAGGAAGACTGATGATAAATGATCATACTGCCAAGTGGCTGCCTGGTACGTAAATTAAAAGTGTTTCTGATCGAGAGTGCAGAATTGCATATTTCTCTCACCAAATCCATCTTGGCAATGAGCTGACTATTATATCTCTCTAACTGTGGAAAATCAGTCAAGTGAACCGATTTTTCTTCATACTTAAGCCCCTGCTATATAGTGTCTGTTACCAGCGGCAATAAAAGAGCTGCAGCCCTTAATATATAACAAAAAACCGTGTATAGGACATTATAAGCGTCAGTCTTATCCTGATCTAAGTCATTTTTCCAAAAACGCTCACGACTGCGACGAATATACCAATTATTTAGCACTTCAAAGAAATGTGTCAGAATTTTAAAAGCCTCTTGGGAATTATAGTTGTTCATAGAAGCCTTGATACTTTCTACAGCTTCAAAATATTTGGAGATCATGTAGCGATCAATAGGACTTTGATAATCCTTGCAAACTTCAGCATTAATTCCGTCTGCGTTTGCATACATAGTAAAAAAGTGATAACTATTCCAAATAGGTTTTATTACATTTCTCAGAATATCCCGTATTGAGTTTCCTTCTTTATCAAGCAATAAATTACCACCACAAACAATAGACCCAGACATCATAAGAAAGTGTAGCGCATTAGAACCATATTTATCAAAAACTTCCATTGGATCTGCGTAATTATTCAAACGTTTGGATAATTTCTGCCCTTTTACATCGAGAACTACACCATGGCATATGCAGTTTTTAAATGGTTTACTATCAAATAAAGCAGTGGAAAGCACAAAAAGTGTGTAAAATAAACCCTCTCGTTTGTGCTATATGTATGTCAGTGATAAATCTGCAGGGAAATTTTTCTCAAACCACCCTTTATTTTCAAACGGATAGTGAACTTGTGCAAACGGCATTGAGCCAGATTCAAACCAACAGTCAAACACGTCAGGTACACGACGCATAACCGATTTTCCCGTTGGGTCATCAGGATTTGGTCTTGTTAAAGTATCTATAAATGGTCTATGCAGGTCATCTACCTTAACATTAAAATCTCGCTCCAGTTCTACTATCGAACCGTATACATCCATTCTTGGATACCTTGCATCGTCTGATTTCCAAACAGGGATTGGCGTACCCCAGAATCGATTGCTAGAAATCGACCAATCGTGCGCCCCTCCAAGCCATTTTCGAAATTGACCATCTCTTATATGTTTCGGCATCCAATTAACCCTTCTGTTCAGCTCTGTCATTCTGCCTTTAAATTTTGTAACAGCAACGTACCAAGAAGGCATAGTGCGGTAGATTAAAGGGGTATCAGTTCTCCAGCAGTGTGGATAATTGTGAATGTATTGCTCAGTTTTGAACCAGCTTTCTTGTTCTATCAACTTCTTTATTATTTTATCGTTGGCATCAAAAAACATGAACTCCTGCTAAATCCGAAACTTCTGCAGTAAATTTTCCAGCGTTATCAATTGGGCAAACGGCTGGAATATCATGGCTTTGGCAAAGGTAAAAATCCTCTTCACCAAATCCAGGGGCAGTATGCACAACGCCAGTACCATCTTCTCCTGTAACATAATCAGCATTGAAAACGCGGAATGCATTTTTTGTATCTTTAAAGTAATCAAACAGTGGTTTATAAGAAAGTCCTGCAAGATCCACTGCTTTAAGTTTTATATTGTAGTTTTCATATGGAATATTGTTTTGTTCAGAGTGGCTGATAAATTTCTCTAAGTAGTTTTCAGCGAAGATATAAATTTCACTAAGTTGGTCTGATGTACCCTCCTCTGTCATCTCAGTGTCTCCTTCGCCTGTCATCCCAGTGCTTGACACTGAGATCCAGGTTTCTTTTTCTCCAGATTCCAGCGTCACGCGCTGAACTGACACTGCGAAATATTCAATATCTTTCCCTACCGCTAAAGCCAAGTTGCTCGGCTACGTCCAGGGGGTTATAGTCCAAGCAAGTAACTTACATTTTCGTTTAACACTTCTAAATTGCTTTGGGTTTTCTAAAAGCTCAAATGCAACAGTTACAGCTTTGGTAGTCTTTTCTCTATACACGTTATCAAGCCTTGTTTCAAAATTGGATAACAGAGTTTCGCACGCCCAGCTATATGGAACAAAGCGCACCGACTCATAGACCAGACCTTTATCATAAAGCTGCTTAAACGCACACATGACCGACTCCATGAAAGATTTATCCACGGTCTTATAGTCATTATGAAAATCTACCCATCTTGCTTGTCTATTGACATACTTCTCCCATTGTGATGAAAATTTCATCACAGAAGTACAACAATGGTTATTGAATTTTTCAATGCCAAATTTTTCTATCTCAGTTCTGCCAGATATTTCAAGTTCCTTTTCCGCGCCCATCTCGGCTGGCAATCCATGACAATCCCAACCAATTCTACCTTCGACCCTTTTTTGCAGCATGGTTTGTTATCTTGCAAATGCGTCTTTGATGAAACCAGTGAGTAAATGCCCATAATGCAGCAGTCCATATGCAAACGGAGGCCCATCGTAAAAAAATGAAACAATTATCCTTAGAACGTAAATCAACCGACTGCTCAAAAACTTTGATTTCCTGCCAAAACTTTATGATTTCTTTTTCTAGCAATGAAAAATCAGGGCTGCTTATTGTATCAGGATAATGCTTCATGTTTATTTTAAAACCAAATAATATAGGGCTTTATAGAAAATTACAAATCCAAAAATTCTATCTCTATAATCATTGATTTAATAATAGATATTGACATTATCATATAATAAATGAATATACTAAGTATATTCATTTAGATTTAAGGATTAATTATGACTAAAGATAGTAACGATAAACGTTGGCCTCATCAGAAATTTCACGATGCTAACAAAAGCAGTAGTAGAAGTAATCTTACTTAGGAGTCACGTTCTTATGGATACAATAATTCTGGAGAGATTGAGGATGTATATTATAAATGAGGAATAGGAGCAACTAATAGTCCTAGCAGTTTCTTTTATCGAGCTTCATATATTGACACAAAACAGAATTACAACGTCTTGAGTTTTAGAAAGTAGGGTTTTACGCAAAGTGCTTCTGTACGGCAATATAGAAGCACTTTTTCTTTATCGGAAAACAGCCCTATTAGGCAGTACACCCAAGCAAACTATTCTGCCGAGCTTCTAATATCTTCACATTTATTATTTTATCTCTATATTTACCTTTAGGGTCGCCAATGCAAACTGATTGCATACATGGGCTTTTACCAATAATTTGGTTTCGGCGTTTACCTTTTTTATCGCTAAATAGAACAGGTATAGTTTTAGTTGTGCACTAATTAGCTTCTGTAAACAAAGAAGGCGTTCTGTTTTAATCTCTTCTGGTACTTGATCTTTCCTTTCCGCTCCCGGTGTACCTAGCTTTGGGCTATATTTAAAACTATAAACCTGAGCTTACTTTACTCTTTCCACCAATTTCATAGTTTCTTCAAAATCTTTTTCGGCCTCTTCAGGAAAGGCAACGATAAAATCAGAAGAGAATTCTATTTCAGGTTTCAACTTGCGCATTTATCTATTATTTCCAAATACTACTCTGCAGTTTGTTTCCTATTCATCGCACGCAATATTTTATTTGAACCTGACTGCACGGGCAGGTGAACAAATGGCATGAGTTTTGGTTCCAAAATATGACTAATCAATTTTACTAAATTCCACACTTCTCCTGCGCATACTCCATGATAGGCATTGACATTCTGACTAAGTAAGTTGATTTCCTTTGCTCCATTTGTATCTAACTTCAATGTTTCGCGGAATATTTTACTTACTGGCCGTGAATATTCAGCCCCGTGAGTGTAGGGCACTACACAAAATGTACAAAATTTATCACAACCCTCTTGTATGGAAAGAAATGCAGAAGATCCTTAGTTATTACCGTAATATTCATCTGGCAACTTATCAAACTTTGCAACCTCAGGAAAATCAGTGTTTATTGCATGACCTAAAGGTCTTCCCCTTCTGCTTGTGCTACACATCCAGCCACCACTATAGTAGTTTCCTTGTTCTCTCGTGATGAGCGAATCTTCCCAAGCTCAGAATAAAGCTTTTCTGCTCCTTTCTCCCTAATATGACAAGTATTCAGTATCACCAAATCAGCTTTTTCCGCGTCACCAACAACGTTAAACCCCAGCGGTTTGTTTATATTTTCCATTAAAACGGAGTCATAAACGTACATCTGACAGCCGTAAGTTTTTATGTATAGACCTTTCATATTGACTCGAATTTATTTTGTAAATTATCCCAATGTGTGGTGTATAAGCATTGTTTGTTATTTAAGCTACTAAAACAAGTAGTAGATTAAATCGATTTTATTTTGTAAAATTTGTATATTAAAGTTCCTGCACAAAGAATTGTAGCCAGTCCTGGAAGGATAAAACCAATCATTCCACCCATTACCAATGGTGATAAAGCTGCAAAATATAATCTTAAACCTATAGATAAAGTTTTGTCATTGAATCCGCGCGGATCAAAAACAAGTTTTGAGTCAGAAATACCCTTATAGCTATGATAATGGGATTGGCGGGATTTGTCAAGTTTTTCTTCGTTTCTTCGTAATAACCTGTTTGAATTAGACTTTATATCTCTTGCACTCAAACTCATACAAATCATGAATTATGCACGTTTCACACGAGGGTTTTTGTGCTTTGCAAACATATCAACCGTGCAAAACTAGCCAATGATGAGCGTAAAGCAGGTATTTCTTTGGCACTACGTTTAAAAGAGATTGCTCCGTTTTAAACAAATCTTTTTTTTCACAAGCCCAACTCTATAACTCACTCTAAAAACATGAGTATCAACCGCCAGTGTTGGAATACCAAGCCCTGAATTTAAGAACACATTAGCGCTCTTTCTTCCCACTCCTGGCAAGGATACTAGGTCGTCAAAATCCTAAGGCAGTTTGCTATTGTACCGCTCAACTAATATTCTGCTGAGTTCAATTATGTTTCTTGCCTTAAAATTATACAAACCGATACTGCTGCTGCATTTTCTCAGCTCATTTTGCCCAAGGCTCAGCATCTTTTCTGGCGTATCAGCGACATTAAATAGTTCTCTTGTAATTTTATTGACACTGACGTCAGTCGTCCATGCTGATAAAACTATCGCAACCAGCAACGTAAAATGATTGGTATAATTCAGCTCTATTTTTGGCGTAGGATTTGATTGCTTGAATTTTTCAAATATCAATTCTATCTTTTTTGAATCAATTTCATTTTTCTTAACATTTAAGAAAAGAACCCCTCTTTCTCATCATATAAATACAATTTATCCATCTTCACCACGTCAAAGCTATTTATCTTTAGTACTGGTTTTATTATCGGAGCAAGAAAAATTGTTAACTTTGCTATAAAACCAAAATAAATAATAAATAGAGGCTTGTTTAAGTGAAATGGCAGCATTGCTGACGATACGCTTCAAATGTATATTGTTATCTTTAAAGTTTGTATGGACCTCTGCAGCTACATGCCCACCTAAGCAGTCTCCGAACAATATGATATCATCCGGTCTTATTCCTTTTTCCAATAAGTTAGTTGCAACAGCAATGCCTGATTTAACCCTATTGCTACGTAATAATGAGCTGTTTTTACTTAAACCAAGTCCGGGGTAATTAAAGAGGTGTACAGTAATGCTTTGCTCTGTGACCCAATCCCAGTTTTTGGAATAATCTTTGCTAGCTTTTAATGCTCTATTTCCATCAAAAAAGTATATCAGATGTTTTTCATTTTGATTATTGTTTTGGTTTATATCTTTACCAGGAAGCGTAATTGTTTGGATTTTCATTCTATTTCGAGTTTCAACAAACTCTTCCTTAGTTTGTATTTTAACTTCTCTTGTTTCTTGCATGTTCTAACCTACACTATCGCTAATTTAACAGTACATAAAATTCTAAAGAAAGTCGACAAAACCTTAATTTTTATGAGCAAAATAAACTTTTAAAATTCATTGCTTTCAAACAGTGTCCATGAGAAGCAGAGGTGAAAAGAGGCTAAAACTCAAATATTAACAAAGTAAATCATCCTGAATTTCTAGATATTTTGTGTATAATTTCGTTAAGCAACTTACCTTTTGGTTATGTCTAGCTGAATTTCTTTTTTAAACTACCTTTTAGGCTACTGGTAATAGCTTTGTTAGGTTTAGTCATAGCGCGATCAAACACTCCCAATAATATTTTAAATAGGCTTGGGGTTAGTGAAGAGATAGGATTAACAGATACGTTACTGTTTTTATCATCACCGTTTGCTTTGTAATCTATTGAGATAATCCTCCTACTCTTCCCACCAGTAAGAAGTTTTCCAATTATAGGAATTTTTAACAGAGATTTGTTGATTGAGTATGCTGGTATTACTTGCCCTTCAACTTGAAATTTATAATCCTTAATATCAAGCTTACCACTAGTGCTAATACCTAACTCCGCCCCTTCAAGCCAAGACTCTTCAATTTCAACAATACCATCTTTATATGAAAAAGGCGCGTTACATTTATAAAAGTATACACCTTCATTTTTTATAGCATTTTCTATACCAGGAAGTGAAGACATCGAGAGTAAAGTAGTAAGTAGCGGAGCATCTTTGATATAGCAATTGCTAATAGACAACGTACCATAATGTTCTCCACTTTCTCTCTGAGGAGATAGATAAAAAGACAATCTGCCGTTTTTAATTGATTTACTAATGCCCAGAGAACGCAAGAGTATACCTGAATTATCTTCATATACCTCGAGCCCTATTTCACTACATTCTGCTAGTATATTACTTTTATCTTCCAGAAACTGCCCTGTGAATTGACTTCCACTGCAGTTGCCTTTAGTACAGGTTATATTTAGTTTAGCATTTTTGATAATTATACCCTATTTCATAATTATATTATCAATGTTCATACTAACTTCTATGTCACTGCTCAATCCATTACTATCTTTACTGAGTAAACTCAAAATATCACGCAAGTTAATTTTCTCACCGTGAATAGTTGTAACATTCTTCTCCTTACCTGATTCAATTTCTATATTAAAATCATTATCAAGTAATTTAAAATTGTTAGAATTCAAATATAGGTTCCCATTTTCTACTCTTCCGCTAAATTTTATATCTAAGTCATTCCCTACAACATCTAATTTGTCTGCTAACAATTCACCGGCTCCTCTTAACCTCGCAGAAAACAAAATTTTATTGTGATCTTCAAAATGATTTTTCCACCCTAAGTAGCTTACGTGACGCAAGCTCTGATAAATCTATATTACCATTATCATACCCCATTTTATCTTGATTTATCACTGACTCTATGTTTGGGTTGCCACCATCTAAATTAAGTATTTGAGCAGGTAAATCTCCGGTAAATTCCAGGCAAAACCTTCATTTTTGTTGCTACTTTTTAGGTCAAACAAGAGCTGTGTATTATTTACCATACTACTTCCATTTAAATCAATAAAGTCTCTACCAAAATCAAGCTTAATATCATACTTACCAAGACTTGCATCGTAGACGACTACATTGTCAATTTTAGAATGAAAATTTGCTAAAAAGTCTGTTTCTTTGCCATCAGCATTCAGATTAAAAATGCGAAAACTGAATACAGATTTTGCTATTCCGCCTACCTTGTCCCTTGTAACCTTAATGATGTCATTCAGTTTAAATTTTATAGGCTCATATAACCCATAAGCATCACTCACAGCTTGACCATTAATATTTAGCACTGAATCTTCTCTATCGAGAGAATTCATTTCAATATAGCCACCATCAATAGTTAAACTCTGAAACTTAGCCCTATTTACAATGATTTTGAGATTGTTATTTTCGAGAGTTAAGTCACCGTTTAACATCTTTACTTGTTCAAAATCTTCATCAAATTTTACACTGTCATTTTCTATGCCAGCAACAATCGCAATGTCTGATAGATCATCATTAATTAAGCTATTGATTTTGCAGTTGAAACTTACAATTGTATTTACAATATCCCCATCATTATTATCACAATACCATTTTCTAAACTCATTCTTCACTATACCATCTGGCACATAAGTACACAGATCCTTTGCAGCAAATTTACTAAAATTAACTCTAAGCAGATCATTATCTTTACTAAAGTTCATTTTGCCCATCAAAGAGAGATACGTACCATTTAGGTTGAAATGGAATTTTTTTACACTAACAACCCCATTGTTATATGTTAAATTTACATTTACCATAGTTATGGACAAGTTTTTTTTTAAATGATTCTCTGTATTCAGTACATATATATTTCCATCTACAACTTCATCCTTTCCATTGATTCTCATTGAAAAGTTTCCTTTGAACCCTGTGTCCTTACCCAAATTGTAATTTTTAACAAGCATGGGAAATTCGCTAAATAGTTCCAATTTTAGTTTATAAAACGTCTCATACACATTTAACAAATTGTTGCGATTTTTTATTGTAATAGACAGATCATTCAAAAATCCTCTCTCATCTTTTGTATGGACACGAATGTCCAAAACATTAAAATCTCCCCCCTTCCCTACATACACTTTATCAACGAAAAATTCATCTTCTGTGTTTTTACTGATGGCAATGTTAGTAATTTCAATTTTTGAATCTGTACTTAAGTCAGAAGAGTGAGGGATTTGAAGAATGAAAATCGGCAAGAAGAGCAGCAGAAAGATATAGTTCAAGACTATTTAAAAGCCTTTGAAGATATTTTAAGTCAAATTGAAGAAGAAATTGGTAAATTAGATAGTTACGAAAGAACTATGCAAGTAAAGAGAAGTATAGATAGGCTCATAGAAACCTTGTATAGCCAGGCAGTGTCTGAAGATATTTTGCGGAATTTGAAACCACAAAGCATACTCGCGATAAACCAGAATCCAAGAAAAGAGTAATGAAAAAGAGAAAGAAACAAATGACGGAAGAGATCTTAAATGGTATGTTTGCTCAACAACAAAAGGAGCTGATGAACGCTAAGTGCTTAAATCAAGGACATGAAGCAGCAAGTGATGAAAAGGCACGAATAAAGTCCTCAGTCAGAGGAGTGTTGTTTTCAGTCATTGCTCACAGAATGGATCCAAGAAGGAAAGCAGGAGAAACTGAAGATGAAAATGAAAAACAAGCCCGTATATATGACAGGGAAGCAGTTGGTAGAGCTTTAGGTGCATTGTTAAAAGCGTTTTTGACTGCAGTTTTTGCCGCCGTACGTGAAATTGCTAAGCCACCTCAGAAACAAGAAACATCTTTTGCAAAGCAAGTTGAAAGCAGAAATACAGATTCACAAAAAGGCCGGTCTGTGTAGAGTTCTTCTCAATAATCTTTAAAATAATAAAGTTAAGAGAAAATACTAACTAATTTTTTAGAAATTTTAGTAAGCTTTCTGCTATTCTCCTTCTTATTTTAAAAAATGTATTGACTTACCTATTTATTACGGTAACCACTAATGAATTAGTGAGTAATGGTAATGCAATATGAATGGTGGAGTATCAAGCAAGAAATTATTTAACATCTTAGAAGAACTAAACGAGAAATTATTCAACATCTTAAGTAAGTCAGAAACCAATAGAGATCTATTAGAAGATTATGTTGTAGATATAAAGCCTCTTTTAAACAAAGGAGCTGATCTAAATGTGCAAGGTCATAATGGGAAAACTCTGTTACACTACGTCGCTGAACGTCACGACATTGAAGGTATAGAGTTGCTTTTAAACAAAGGAGCTGCTACAGGTGTGGAATATGTTACTGAATATGTCCATTGCAATATGTTACTGAAGATGAGTGCCTTCAAGCTATTCAGCAAATTCTTTACAGTGATCCGGATTCAAACAAGAACCAGTACTACGTTTCTGATGGAAAACCAGTAAATGATTTTAATTGCCGTGATCCTGATGGGAAGCACGTTACCTTTGAAGGTCAACACTACACGATGACTCAGGGTATGGCTATGGTAATGATAATCAGACAGTTTCTAGAGGATCGAGTGATTGTGATACAGAAGAAGATTCTGACTGTAGCTCAAGTATTGATTATCCTTTTCTAAAGGATTCATTTCTGATGAAGATGAAAATACCACCAACTGAAGATGAACAAACGCTCATTGATAAATTTTGTGTACAGATAAAAAACACACCAACACAAAATGGACAAGTATCTGAAATAAATATTCTAGAAAGTATTAAGTATATAGTTATTTGAAGATAGGATTAGGACTGAACTCATGCTGTAGTTGTTGTAAAAACACTATAACACATTTTATATTTAAAACAATAGAAGACGTTGTCAATCAGTTTGATGTGAATCCGTACTATTCTTCAATTGGAGCATTTTACATGCATGATCTTGATGATACCTACGAAGGCGATGATAACGAACATAAAGCTTCAGAGATCATCATAAAAAGTATCACTAGTGATTAGGTGTTTTTTTTTTTTTTTTTTTTTTTTTTTAACTTGGGAGCGGGTTTGAATTGCCCGAAGCACTGCTACCTTAAGGTATATTGTACTTGCCTCCCTGATCTAGTCAAATAGCCCCTTCCCTCTTACCAGGTTTAGGAGTTTCCTGACTAGAGTTTTACCTTCAGCATCCACCAAAGCCGTTCCATCACCAAAGAGGTTGAAGCGCCTCTCAGCAAGTACTTCACATCTGTAAATAATGTGTGTGGCAGTCTCCAGTTCCTGCCCGCATAATCTGCACACTGGTTCATCTTTGTAGATACCCATTTTATGCAGATGTTTCCTTAGTCCACCGTGTCCCGTGAGTAGACCTGTGGCTATCCTCAATTCCTGCCTAGACAGATAGATGAGACTCTTCTGCAGCCCCAAGGAAGGTTTCCTAAGGGTTAGCTTACTGTGTCTCATCCCTTCGGCCCTGATCCAGTGCTCACAGTGTCTTTCAGCCATCCACCTTCGCACTGCCATCTTGACCATGGATTTGGAAATACCTACCGCAGGCTCCGGTCCAATCAGGGGAGTCGAAGACCCCTCCCTGGCCAGTGCATCTGCGGCTTCATTTCCAAGTATTCCCCTATGCCCTGGCACCCAACCTATCATGATTTGATTGTGCCTTGCCAGAGCTTGTAGGTTAATTAGGCACTCCCTGACTATGGCCGAGGTGACCACGTGTCCGTTTAGTACCTTAATTGCTGCCAGACTGTCGGAGAAAATAGCAATCCGGGTCCCGTGTGTTTCCCTTCTCGCTATCTCTCCCAGACAGGCATTTATAGCATTTACTTCGGCCTGAAAGACAGAGGTATGCCTCCCCAAGGAAAAAACTAGTTCTACCCTTGGGTTTTTACAATACACCCCCGCTCCTGTGCCGATGTCCATCCTGGAGCCATCTGTGTACCAGATCTGAGCTCCCGATGTTAGTGTCCCGGACCATTCCATCATAGTTTGGTGGACCTGGTCAGGTGCAAACATTCGAGTAATGTGGTCGCTGCCCATTTCCAAGACGGGTTCTTTGACCACGCACTCGATACTCATATGTCCCGAGACATCTGGGAGGTTAGCCCAGTTGCTCGAGTTGCGCAATCTCCATGCCGCCAGCCTCGCCTCTCCCCTAAGGACAAGCTCAAGGGGAGGGAGGTTAAGCATTACTTCCATTGCTGCATCTGGTGTAGTTGACATCGCTCCCAGTGTGCACAGACAGGCCAATCTCTGGATAGAGCTCAGTTTAGCTCTTGTCTGTGCCTGGTTGGCCTTTGTCCACCACACCAGAGCTCCATAGGTAATCATAGGTCTTATCACCCTCAGATACATCCAGTGCATCATTGATGGCTTCAGTCCCCATTTCTTACCCACCATTCTTCTCACAGTCATCAGTGCCCTTTTGGCCTTGTTAACTGTCCTCTCAAGATGTGGGTTCCAGGTGAGTTTCCTGTCCAGAGTAACTCCCAGGTACTTCACCTCCCCCACAAACTCAAGGTATTCACCAAACAAGCGGGGCATCCTGGTCGTCAGATCTTTTCGCTGTCTGGTGAAGTTAATGAGAGCAGTCTTTTATGGATTTACCCTAAGGTTCTCCTTTTTACACCACTCTTCAATCAGTCGTAGAGGATTTCTGATTACCTCAAGGACTGTATCAGGCAATCTGCCCAGGATCAAAACAACTATGTCGTCCGCATATCCTAGACAGAAGTACCCCTGTTCATTCAGGAGTTCAATAAGGTTGTCAACCACTAGGCACCACAACAGAGGAGAGAGAACCCCCCCCCCCCCCTGTGCACAGCCCAGACTTGTCTCCGCCCTTCTGACCTCCCCTGCCACCTCTACAGAAATGCTTCTGTTTGTTAACATGGAACTTATCCAACCACAAGTGGTTGCATCCACTCCATGACGTCTTGCACCACTTACCATCGTCTCCACTGAGGGGTTATTGAAAGCCCCTTCAATGTCGAGGAAGGCACCTATGGCACAACCTTTCTTGGCGATCATTTGCTCAATCCTACCAACCACTTGATGGAGAGCTCCCTCGCAGGATTTCCCCGGTTGATAAGCATACTGGTTCCAATGCAGTGGTTTTATGGCCAAAGTACCCCCCCCCCCTAATATGCCTATCAACCAGTTTTTCAAGTCCCTTAAGAACAAAGGACATGAGTGTAATAGGTCTGTATCCTTTCCCTTCCGATTGGTTACCTTTGGGCTTAGGTATAAAGACCACCTTACTAGCTTTCCAGGCTGCCGGCACATGCCCTAAAGCAATGCTTAGCCTGTATAATTTAGTAAGTACCAGTACCAGCAAATCCATTCCCTGCTGCAGCAGCACAGGATAGATCCCATCTGGACCTGGAGATTTGTAGGGTTTAAATGTGCCAATAGCCCATCTTACCCTTTGTGGAGTTACTATCCCTCTTGCCACTTCCCAGTCCTCCCTCTTACCACGTCTTGTGGAGAGTTTGGCAACTGGTTCAGTGTCTGCTCCCCCAAGTTTCCTCAGGGTACTGGAAGGGAAATGTGTCCTGATTAATTCTTCCACAGTTTCCCCTGCAGTTTTTGTTATATTTCCCAGTGGGGTTCTTAGCATCCCCACCGGGTTAACTGGGTCCTTAGATAGCACTTTATGCAGTCGTGCCCCTTCCCGAGTTTTGTCAATCTCTTGACAAAACTCCTTCCAGGACTTCCTGCGTGCTTCTCTAATTGCCCTGTTGTATTCGGTTAGTGTTTTCCTATACTGGTCCCACTGCCCGTTCTATTTTGCTCTATTAAAGAGTCTCCTGGTGGTCTTCCGAAGTTTGGCTAGCTTCTTGCTCCACCATGACGGATCCCCTACTTTTCTCCCCTCACTAAGAGGGCAGTTATCAGTAAAGGATTCTACTATAGCCTCGCCAACCAATGCGGCAGATTCTTCTAGCTCTCTCCTCCCACCATACTCCAATCCAGCCTCCTCAATCCGAACTCCCAGGTCCCTCCTGTAGGAGTCCCAGTCTGTTCTTCTTGGATCCCTGGTTGGCCGAAGCATGGCTGGATTTAGAGAGATATCATACTTAATATGTCTGTGGTCAGAAGAAGATGGTTCATCCGACACATGCCAGTTTAGTACATACCTAGCCGTCTGGTTCGATGCCACCGTAATGTCCAGGACCTCCTGTCTGGCCCTAGTGACAAACGTCGGCTCTTCCCCCTGATTTGAGACTAGTAAATTCTTAGAGCTAAGATAAGCTAAAAGTTCCTCACCTCTAGTGTTGGTACCTGTACTTCCCCACGAAGTGTGATGGGAGTTAGCATCCATCCCCACCAGCAGCTCCTCATCCACAGCCCCGCAGTGCTCGACCAGCCTCCTCAGCTCTTGTGTTGGTAGAGCCCCCGCGTAGTCAAAGGGGAGATATGCCGTGGCAAGGCTCAGACTCTTCATCCTCCCCTCCGCCCGCAGTTCCACCGTCACTGCTATTAAGTCCCTGCAGCAGAAGTCCGTTAGTACAAAAGCACTCAACCCCCTCCTAACCAGGATACACGTCCTGGGAACACCGGAGTCCTTATCATACAACAACTTACCTTCAGATGTCGCCAGCCCGCATATTCGCCCTCCAGAAATCCATGGCTCCTGGATGAGAACCAAGTCCACCTCTCCCCTGCCCAGCATCCTACACACGACAGCACTTGCCGCCCTGCTATGCTGTAGGTTCACTTGGAGGATCTTGATCATTGTTCTGCTTAATTTGCAGTCGCCTGGGTCCGCAGAGCAGCCCCAGGACTAGACAGCGTGCTCAACTCTACAGCCACTTCACCGGTTTCTGCAGTCGGCAGCTTGACAGCCGCCCCCGCACCCCCAGTGATGGTTGCCGTTGACACATCTGCTACAGACTCACGGTTTGCCGTCTCATTGGCTCCCACTGTCTGTGCAGTCTCGAAATCAATTCTTTTACTTACTTGGTCCATTAAAGTCCCACGAGTATGGGGGAAATAACGGTCGACCAGAGCAGAGCCCCCACTGCCCTGGCAAGACAACATACAATAAGGTTTTGTCTGGTTCCTCAAGGGGATCGTGTGCAACTGCATGTTATAGCCTGCAGCCATTCATCCTTCGGCACGATGCCTTCCACCTTGGATTGGGTATTCAGTCACTGACCTTGAAGCACACCCCAAGTTCAGGACATTATTAACTGTTGCTCATGAAGCGAACAGCCTGCTTTACTCTCTTTTTTACAACTGTGTCGTTAGGGTAGTTTCCCGCCCATACTTCACTGTCGCATTGCCCTTGGTTCACCCGGGAGGTGAGAGTAGCATTGTGAGGACTTAATTCCCAACTACCCCAGTCTCCCCAGTCAGAGCAGTTATTTCTACCGCCCCCAACCGGTAGACTGACGAGGAGGGATAATTCCTCACCTTTGAACCATAGCCTTGGTCCAGGCCTGCATATTCAGAAACCTTCCGGAATCCTTATTCACAGGTAACCTACATTTCTGTAGGCCGTCCCACTATCCGCCACCTGTGGACCCGCCCGGTTGCTCAGGCCAGCTTGCCGGGTGATTAGGTGTTAAAAGGTGGGGTGGAAAAAAAATTGCTCTACTATGACGCGCTTGCAGGTAAACATTATGATTTTGATTATTTAGACAACCTCAAGGAAGAATATGAGAACAGGAAAAAGAAGCTAATGAATATAGCATGTGAAGGTATTATAAACAAAAAATAATGAGCAAATTCATGAGTATGAGTTTAAAGCAGACATCTAGTCTCACTGTACGTTCAAGTGCAGTAAATACTGCCAACCCAGTGGCGAGACCAACACCAATAGTAGCAGTGTACCGTCTCCATTGCTTTGTTTTGGTTGCACAACTGCTTTGTTTTTAGTTTCTAATGCTGCTTTTGCACTCTCTAACTGCTTAACTTTGCCAATTAATCCGGTTTTTTCAGCTTCTAATTTTTGATTTTCCTTTGTTAATTTGGTAACTTCACCCTCTTTAGCTTTTAAGTTTCCCTCTAGCTGATCAAACTTGTCTACTTTTTCTTGTATTTCATTTGATAGTTCATTTTTAGCTTCAGTTTTTAAATCTTGGTTTTGTTTCATCTCATCTTTAACTTCAGCTTTTAGGTTTTGGTCTTGTTTTAGTTCAGCTTTTACTTGATCTGTTAGTTCAGTTTTAAGATCAGTTTTTACTGTCTTTGTTAGCTCAGCTTTCAGTTCACTTTTAGCTTCAGATTTTAGCTCTTCAGTTTTGAGTTAATTTTTAGCTTCAGCTTTTAGCTCTTTAGTTTTGAGTTCATTTTTAGCTTCAGTTTCTAGATCTTCGGTTTTCAGTTCACTTTTAGCTTCAGTTTTTAGGTTTTGGTCTTGTTTTAGCTCATCTCTAACTTCAGTTTTTAGCTCTTCAGTTTTAAGTTCATTTTTAGCTTCAGCTTTTAGATCTTCAGTTTTAAATTCATTTTTAGTTTCAGCTTTGATTTCTTCATCAGCTTTTAGTGCATCTTTAACTTCAGCTTTTAGGTTTTGATCTTGTTTTAGTTCAGCTTTTACTTCAGGTTTTAGGTTTTGATCTTGTTTCAGTTCATTTATTATTCTGCTTTTTAGCGCATCTATTACTTCTTCTTCTGACGTTTGGTCACCATTTGCTTCCAACGCTTTTTTATGAAGATCTTCTAGCTTTTGTTTCTGTTCTTTATTTAGACTACGATTACTATTAATTTCTAAAACCTCAAGAATATCTTTAAAAGTATCAATAACAGATGCTGGCATAATAAACCTCAATCTTACAAAAACAATTCATAACACCTTTAGAATTTGAAATCAAGGAATTATTTAAATCAGTTGGAATTAGTTTTGACTGGAGCTTAGAATATCACACGATCAGCAAGGAAACTGTGACACTTCCTCAAATGTCGTTCATTGATCTATATAATAAGGGATATGCATATAGAAAGATGCAGCCTATTCTTTGGGATCCGGTTGATAAAACCGCAATTGCGCAGGCAGAAATAGAGGACAACATTTTTGAGTCATCCTTGAAAACAATAGTTTTTTCCACGCTATTTTGATAGCAGATCAAAATCGCAACCACCCACCCTGAATTACTTCCGGCGTGCGTTGCAGTTTTTTGTCATTCAGAGGATGCTCGCTATACCCATCTGGTAGGAAAAACAGCTACAGTAGCAATAACAGGCTGAAGTAGAATTATAATTATTAGCTGAAGTTATTATTATAAGAAGGTCCAATTATAGCTGATGATAAGGGCAAAATAGATAAGGGTACCGGGCTCGTTATGTGCTGTACAGTCGGTGATGAGCTCGACATATATTGGCAGCAGAAGCATAGTCTGCCGATGAAGATTATCATCGTCCAGGATGGGAGAGTGAACTTGCATGATGTTCACCCCGGTGTCATTCCAGTCCTTGACAATGGCATCCAGGAAAAAAAACTGTGTCGGCTACTGAGATGACAAAAGAGGATAAATGTAATCAGAGAAGAGAAGAATGGATCCCAGTGTCAAGCACTGGGATGACAAGTATTGCACTAAATGAAATAAATGGACTAAAGGTTAAAGAAGCAAGAAGGAGGATAATCGAGATTCTAACTGAAAGAGGACTTTTGATAGAAAGCACTAACATTTCTCATTCTGATAAGTGTGCAGAGAGATTTGGTGCACCACTTGAGGTATGCCTACTTATCAATGGTTTATCAAGATCATAGATCAAAAACTCAAGTGTTAGATAAAGTAAAAAAATATTGCATTTGCCATCCAGACAATATGCGCAAACGCACGTAAGTGCGGATAGAACTGTGAAATTGGGATTGGTGCATCTCAAGGCAGCGTTATTTTGGTGTACCATTTCCAGTGTGGTATTCAAAACGTAGAGGAGAAGAGGACAAAATCATCCTACCTAAAGCAAAGAACTTACCTATAGATCCACTCAAAGATTTGCCGGAAGGGTATAGTAAAGAAGAGGTTACCCCAGATCGAGATGTGATGGCCACAAGTGCGATCACTCCTCAACTGAATGCACTGGCAGTAAACAGTGAGTTTCACTTATCAAATCAACACTATGATACGATAATTCCTGCAGATTTACGCAGTCAAAGCCACGAGATAATAAGAACTTGGGCGTTTTATACAATCTTAAAAGCACATTATCATGCAAATTAACTACCGTGGAAAAACATCATGATCAGTGGTTGGTGTTTAGCTGATGATAAAAAAAAGATGAGTAAATCAAAAGGTAACATCTTCACTCCTAATGTAATGCTTGATACCTATGGAGCTGATGTAGTGCGTTATTGGGCAGCGAACTCGGGTTTTCCATCCTCGAAAAAATTCACAATGTTATGCAGTTTTACCTCTATTTTCACCTTATTATCGCTCAGCGCAGAGACAACTGCTTTGAGCCTTTTGACATAACCACCATGGTCACTACCGAGCTCCACTATCATATTGTCAAATCCACGTGATATCTTATCGAAATGGTAAGCAATATCCGAGGCAAAATAAGTCCAGCTTCCATCCTCTTTTTTCAGTGCACGGTCAACATCATCGCCAAACTCTGTAGAGCGAAATAACCTCTCTTTTCTGGGAGTCCAATTTTCACTTTTCTTACCCTTTGGTTTCTCCAGGTATACTTCATACACTAAACCCTTATCAGACAATATCTTTATACTCTCTTCGATTTTTGTAGTTTATACTCTGAAGTAAAAACATCATGACTTACTCCAAGCAAGCTCATATCTTCCTTTATGAGTTCCAAGATAGAACTTAAAGTGTACTCTCTAATTATCTGATTATCTTGCCCTTCTCTAAGCTTCTTGCCATACTTTTTTGTCAACCCCTCCCCTATCGGTTTTAAATATTCACTTGGATATAAACCTTTTTCAATGCTAATTTTTTTCCAAGAGCTTCCTTACATCGCAAATATACTGACCAAATTAGCGTATCTATCTGCGGTCCAGCATCATTGATGTAGTACTCCGTAGTGACTTTATAACCAACTTTTTTCAGTAAATTGGCTAAAACATCACCGAACACTGCTCCTCTTGCATGACCAAAGTGCAGTGGACCAGTCGGGTTTGCAGATAGAAACTCAACATTGACTGTGTTATTATTTCCAATGTTTAGGGTGCCAAACTCTGTTTTCAGCTCATTTATTTGTTTTAAAATCTCATGCCATACCTCTATTTTCAAGTGCATATTGATAAAACCAGGACCCGCTATTTCAACTTTCTCAAATTCATCAAATAGTTCAAATTCTTTGACTAAAACCTCTGCAATCTTTAAGGGATTCTTCTTTTCATGCTTTGCAAGCACCATAGCAACGTTTGTATAGATATCACCATGCGTTCTATTGCTTGGAGGTTCTACAATAAAATTTGCTTCCCCTGAAACCCCTTGCTTCAACTCATCTAGTTTGCTAAGGATAAAAATGTTCATCAACTAGAAAAACTATGGAAACTTACGGTAGTATAGCTAACAGGTAAGGCTAGTTAAAGGGTTATCTTATGTTCTTTAAATGGGTATGCTTGTTTGAGGGGTTTTTTAGGGAGAAAAATTAAGATATTTTATCACGGCAACGACAAAAATATCTTAACTTTTTCTCTACTCTTTTTTTATGTAAAGCCGTCTTTTCTGGATCATTTGATCCAGAAAAGTTATAGTTATATTAAGTCATTATCAGAGTAAGAAGAAAGTACTTCATCTTGAATACTAGGAAAGTGAAGTTTTTTTCTTCAAGGTTATCAGGGATTTTTAACCTCACTTCCTTATCAGAAGTCCATAAGATTTGATCTATTATTTGAGCGTACTTCTGACAATCTACATTATTTCCACAGCTTTTCATTGTGCCATCAAGGTGTAAATATGGTTTCAGAAAATAGTAATATATTCCTGTATTATTACCATCTGTATCTATTATCCTATTATAGTAGTCGAGAATTATTAATGGTGATTCTAATTTTGCAACCATAGTTTTACCCACACACTCTTCTAATTCTTTTCCTTTAAGGTCTAATATCAAATTAGGACACTTATCAGTCAAAAAGAAATTTCTGCTGTATACATAATCATAATAAGGTGCAGTAGATGGATAACAAACACTTGTTTTGTAGCTTAAAAACTCTTTTGGACACAACAAACCAGCATTTCCTTGATTACCTCCCTTATTACACCACATATTACTGGGCGCGCCCCATGTAAAGTTTATGATGCTTAGACATTTTGTGTTTTCTTCGCATTAAAAGTTATAGAAAAATTTTCTGCATGGTACTGTGTTGGATCTTTTGTGTAAATATTGTCCATAATCTTTTTATTGCCGATTAAATGAGGAAAAAATTGTTTCAAAAGATCTTTTGTAAACCAACCAGGCTTGCCAATATGACCACCACTTTCTGATCTATAATATCCGGTATAGCCTTCACAGTTGTTTTCAGCAGCGTGTTTTTCGGTTATGAATACACCTTCTACACTTTTGTTGTGTTCTACGACTTTACTGTCATCGCCTTCGTCGTCTTTGCCTTTACCATTTTCATCTTTACCATCTTTGTCTTTAGTTTCATATCTAGTCTCATCTTCATCAGGTTTGCCTATATAAGCTTCCTCTTCTTTCTTCTTGCTTACTTTAGTTTCTTTTTCATAGCATTTATCATTTGCCTTTTCATGCTTCACCTTGAGCTTGTTTCATTTTCTCTTCAAGTTCTGTTCCTTGGTCCTCAGTTACAGTTTGATTGTCAATAGGACTCTGGTCCTCATCTACACCTTCATCATCGTAAGAGAATTTGTCGTTATATAATTGTGTTAGGATAAAACAGGTTATGAGTGCAACGTAAATAACGCTATGAAAAAGACCAAGGATCACAAAATCTCGGGATAACTATAGAATTATTATAAAATAAAAGGGTTAAGGAATTAATAATTTTAATTCTGGATTTAGCATATCAATTGAATTAGTAATCATATGACTTATACTTCTTTTTTGATTTATATAGTATTTCAGCAAACCATGTCTTTATATCTTCACCAATTTTGCATACAGCCCATCTTTGCTCATTAGAAAGTCATGAGTTCCTACTTCTTCTACCTTTCCACGATTAATCACTATAATTTTGTCAGTTTTAAAAGCGGTTGATAGCCTGTGTGTAATCATGATCGTTGTTCTGTTCTGCATTAATTTGCTTAGTGATTTTTATACGAGGTTTTCACTTTTGTAATCAAGGGCGGAAGTTGCTTCATCCAGTACTAAGATCTAAGGATTTTTAAGAATAGCTCTTGCTATTATAATGCGTTGTTTTTGTCCTTCAGAAAGTTTTAATCCTCTTTTCCCTACAAATGAGTCAAACTTATCAGGTAGCTTGTCAATAAATTCCATTGCATAAGCACTGATGGCTGCTTGCCTCACTTCCTCATATTCAGCACCAGGTTTACCGTACAATATATTTTCCATTATTGAACAAGAGAATATCATGTGATCCTGTGGTACTAAACCAAACAATGATCTGAGGTTACTTAGCGCAATTGACTTAATATTGTGCCCATCAATAGTGATGCTACCTTTGCTCGGATCATGAAAACAGAGTAGAAGATTTAAAATGGTGCTTTTACCGCTACCAGACGGTCCAACGATTGACAATGCCTGATCTGCCTCTATAGAAAATGATATGTTGCTTAATGCTGGCTTATCAGCATAAAAAACATCACGTCGTTAAATGAAATTTCTTTTTGAACACTATAAATTTTTATAGGATTACTGGTGTCTACTATAGAGCTTTTTATGTTTATAAATTCAAATAGACGCTCTACTATTCCAAGAACCCGTTGTAAATCACTGATATTATCGCTCAAATTATTTACAGCTCCTGCCGCAAGCGCTGAATAAAATACAAATGAAGAGAGCTCTCCCATAGTCATGTTGTTGTTCAAGACCTTATTAATACCAAAGAAGAGTAAAACAACTAGTGAACCTATCACACACTAAATAACCAAAGTTACCAAAATAGCGCGTAAGAGCACTAATCTTACATATGATTTTGACACTGAATATAGATATTCCTTAAAGCGAATTTTCTCATTTTCTTCTAACACAGACGTCTTGATAGTTACTACCAATCTGAAATTTTCCTCACTAAGTGATGCGAGCTCACTCAGCTTATCTTGGGCAAAGCGTGCATAACTACGCACCTTTTTCCCAAACGATGTCATGACGATTAATAATATGGGTATTACCTGCCTATGTGGTTAGGTGTAGATTTGTATACAATATCATGGCAACACTACCAATCAGTATCACAAAATTTCGCAATATGGTAAGTAGGCTGCTATTTATTATTGATTGCAGCACAGAGGAGTCAGTAATTAAAGCCGAGTTAACATCTTGTACATCCGTGTTTTCAAAGATACTTGGTTGTAAATCGGTAATACTGCTATGTAAGTCATATCTGATTCTTGCAATAGCTTTCTCGCTGCCAACTCCAATGAAATATAGTCTAATAAATGCAGTGAGTGAAATGCCTAAAACTATAAATATTGTTACTACTAGTTTAGTGGTAAAATTATGCTCTGGGCCAGAATCAATTATGCTGCTCAAACCTCTACCAAAGAGGAGAATCGTTAAAGCTGAAAACAGAACTGCAATAAAAACTATAATGAAATAATGTAGATTAGGTTTTATGTAGTAAAATAACTGCTTAATATTAGATCGCATTTTGTTTTAAAGTTTTTAGAGTGAAGTATATGGATTTTAGTTTCAGGAGAAAGAGGAAAGGGCAATTCTCGATTCACTTGAAAGCGGCAGAGAGCAGCAACACTACAAGGCCTGAAGTTGTTTAATCTCATCTGGTGAAAGGCCAGTCTATAACATCTACCGGCCTTGAGTTTCCACTGCTATTGTAGCTTTCATTTTACCTTTTTCTTTGCCGATTTGGATGTGCTGACCAAAAGAAGTTAAATATCAACGTCATGCACATTAAGTGCATTGCTATTAATAAAATCATGGCGCGGTTCAACTACATCGCACATTAGCACCTAGAATATACTATCTGCCTCCTCACAACCTTTTATTTCAACTTTTAGCAAAGTCCTGGTTTCTGGATTGAGTGTGGTTTCCCAAAACTGGTCAGCATTAATTTCACCAAGACCTTTGAATCTCTGCAGAGTTAAACCTTTTTTACCATAGTCCATTATTATTTTTGCAAGTGCACTCGGAGATTTAATCCTTATTTAAGTTTCTTATGATTTTAAAAATGAATCCCCATTGAATAAGTCGATTATATCATCAAGAGAGCTTAATATATTGAGTACTTCTTTGCTTTCAAGCATACTAAGCGGGAATACATATTTATCTGCTAGTCCTTGGAATAATTTGGAAACGTAAACCTCTTCATCTTTTATTTCTACTTCCCAATTATATTCGCAATAAATCGACTTTAGATATTTCAATAACTCATCAGCCGATAAAGCATTCTTTTTGCTTAAAGTCAGTAATGATTCCAATAGGTTCTGTGGTATCTCCCTGTCATAATCTTTACTAATATTTGAAATACTAAGGCATTTATTTAAAATAAAGCGTAAATTCCGGTCTGTACCGTTTAATGTTAATCTTTTAACCGCTGAGTTTACTACATATTCTTCAAAAATCTCGTCATCTTTAATGTAAGTATCTTTAGCATTCTTTGTAACTTTATAGAGAGGCGGTTGCGCTATATATAAATACCCTCTTTCAATTATCTCACCCATATATCGGAAGAAAAATGTCAGGAGCAAAGTCCTAATATGTGATCCATCAACATCGGCTTCTGTCACAGTGGACCAATTTCTGCAGATGAAAAAATACGATCCAGTCCTGCACGTTCTACTTTCAAAAATTTTCCTATTAAGGCAAGCACTGCTTGTGTCTTCCTGCTTTGCAGAACCACCTGCAGAATTACCCTCTACTATAAATAATTCTGATAACTCAGGAACTTTTTCCTGACAATCAGCAAGTTTTCCAGGTAGAGTCGCGATATCAATATTGTTTTTATTTTTGACTAACTCTCGTGCTTTTCTCGCAGCTTCTCTTCCTTTTGCTGATCTAATCGCTCTTTCTACTATACGTGCTGCTAATTTAGGATCCGTTTCAAGTATTGTACTTAATTTATCAAAAACGATATTTTCTACAATCGTGCGTGCTTCAGAACTGACTAACGTGTGTTTTGTTTGCGAAGAAAACTTAGGATCAGGCATCTTAAGAGATAAAATACAAGTTAAACCTTCTCTAACATCTTCTCCAGTCAAATTCACTTTTGCTTTCTTCAAGAACACTTCGTTGGTTGCATAGTTATTGATACACCTAGTTAATGCGGACCTAAACCCTGCCAAATGTGTACCGCCATCACGTTGTCTTATATTATTCGTAAAGCACAGCATATTCTCGTAGTAGGAATCATTCCATTCCATCGATATTTCTACGCTGATCCCGAATTCTTTTGCATCGCCTCTCATGCTAGCAATTTTGGTGACATGTGTCTTATTTTTATCTAAGTATCGCACAAAATTTGCCATGCCAAAATTATCTTCAGACTGTTTGCTATCGTTAAAATGAGACTCTACGCATGGTTTATTACGTAAATCACGCAAAGTGATCTTGATATTTGAATTTAAAAATGCTAATTCTCTGATGCGACTTTCAAGAGTGGAGTAACTAAAACCAGTGCTACTAAAAGTCTCTGTTGATGGCATGAACGTTACTCTAGTTTCTCTCTTGTTTGTGTTTTCATTCACTACTTTTAAGGGTTCAATGGACTCACCATCTTCAAAGCGTATAAAGTGTTCTTTCTTGTTGCGCCAGATAGTTAACTCTAGCCAGCTTGATAATGCATTTACAACTGAGATCCCAACGCCATGAATTCCGCCGGAAACCTTGTAGGTATTGCTATCACACTTACCACCTGCGTGCAGTTGGGTCATTATTACCTCCGCCGCTGATATTCCTTCTTCTTCATGAATAACAGTTGGAATACCACGACCATTGTCGGTTACAGATACTGAGCCATCTTCATTTATGCTAACTTCAATTTTATCACAATACCCAGCTAAAGACTCGTCTATCGCATTATCGTCAACCTCGTATACCATATGGTGCAAACCAGACCCATCATCAGTATCACCAATGTACATACCTGGACGTTTTCTTACAGCATCAAGACCTCTTAGGATTTTGATTGCATCAGCGTTGTAGTTACTTTCCATGGAATTGCTTTATCTATAAATATTAATGAATATTACATTATATGTGCTGATTAGCAACATTTTTAAACTAACAGCTTATTTAAAGAAGAATGCTACTGTTCAAGAAGTTATAAGTAAGCTTCAAATCTATAGAGTTTGTTACGCTTCTTGTTGCCATCATCTTCTACTAATATTTTAACTTTAACAAATTGTATGATGAGATTATCTACTGTATTATAGGCTTTATTTAATCTCTTACTTAACTCTCTAACATTTTTTACTGGAAATTGGAAAATTATATTTAATGCTTGTAATGCAGTATCGCGAATTTTAAAAAAGCTACTGAGTTACTTGAATCATGCTTATTAAGTCCTTTTCTAGCTTTTCAATACTTTTAGCTCTTCAATAAGCATCAAAACTGCTATCTTTTATAGCATTTAAGTAATACTCAACCCACCCCTCAAAGTCATCGTGAGTTCTTATTCTGTCTAAACATTTGTAATAATCAAAGTGGTTCTTTTTAAAGTAATAGGATAAATAAAGTATTGGGGTTGATAACAGACCGTAAAGAATCAACAGTATTACAATTAAAAGTTTTCATATTCTTCCAATACCGTCTATAAACGGGCGAATAATTTCAAATTGTGCATGTACTAGCACCCTACCTTTATAAGTGAAGATAGTTTGTTAGCGGCATAAACATAGCTTTCCAGTTCATTCATTAGACTAGCTACTTCAGGTGCAGGTGCTGCAATTAAATCACCAACACGTACAGAATTTATACGATATTCACCACCACCTTCATCAAACTGCATTAATTCTTAGTGAGCAGCCAAGATAGTTTATGTTGTTGTTGAGTGTCTAATGCTATCTCAAGTGATCTCGTGTAATTCATAACCAATAGGGTTTGCTTGTTAGGGGTCATTGATGATATCTTTTGAGTAAAAACATCAAGTAAGGTTGTATGTATACCTTCAATTGCAGAAGAAAGCAGCGCCTCTTTCACAATGTATGCTTTGATAAACCTTTCTACATTTGGTAAGCGTTCAGCCATTTCAATTAGCTGACCAAGGTTTATCATTGCTTCTCCGTAAAGCACAGCAATATTTTCACTAATTTTAAAGGGAGGATCCTTCGGAGGTAATGGATAAGGGACAAAATGTGCTAACTTATCTATATAGTGGTAATATCGACTTTAACGCATTGTTTCAATACATAGGCTAAAATTGAAACAAATTATACAAAATCCCGCTTTATATTTCAAGATAAATCACTATAATGAAATATAATTTTATTTCATTTTGGTTTTCCAGCGAAACATGAGCTTATGCTAGGTTGAAAAACTGTAGACGATTGTAGAAAAATTGGTGGATTCCAGTGCTCCTCTATTTGCCATCCAAGTGCTCTCTTCTTGTCATCCCAGTGCTTGACACTGGCTTTGCATAATCATCAAAGACATTGCATTTCTCAACACAAAATATTACATTTACCAAAATTTCTGGATCACAGTGTCTAAGCTACTTTGGATGACACCATCATAAAGCGTCACGCGCAGGAATTTGTTGCAAAAACAAATGTTCGTTCATAAATTGCAACTAGCTACAAATATTAAAAAATGTACCAAATGAAGAAAAAAGGCAAGAGAACCCCCGTGGGTGGCTAGTTATTTATATGTACCTCAAATATCGGCGTCTTTTACTCTAAACGCTGCAATCTAGCTGCTTTTAATCGTAACTAACCTAAATTACAAACGTTAAGAAATTTACTAAGCAAGAAAAAAGGCAAAAAACCCCAGGGCAGCTAGTATCCAAATTCTCCCTTGTCAATTAGGCGTTTTCTACTGTCTTAAACGACTTATAAGCGCGTTTCAGCTTATATAGGTAAAAACCAAGAAAATTTATAAAGACTTAAGGTGCACATAGTGCAAAAAATTAAACATGATACTAACAATACCCTACGTTTTTTGTCATTAACCTCCACAGATTGCGAAGATAAATAATTAGCATCAATGTTATGATAGGGGAGTGGACGAGGGTTGTCAAGGAAGTTTTTAGCTTTTTTAGTTTTGCAATTCTGCTTTCATTTGTCAGATCAGCAGCTTCCAAATATGCTAAGTGCGGGAGTGATGAGACTTGAACTCACGGCCTCATATGTAACTGTTTTTATTTTTGGTAGCTCTAATTAAATTCTTTATATTTAAGTTCTTCAGATTTAAATTCATCATTCATTGGCTTATTACAGTAAGGACAAAACGTTCCCTCTCCTTCTTTATACAAATATATTAATGGATGACCAGAACCATCATCGTCCTCATCACCACGACAACAAACTATTACACTGTTATCCCTCACTTCTGTCATGTTGCTCCTTTAGTTCATAATATTTTATGTATTGAATATACACGTTTGGGAATAGAAAAGAAATATTATTCTTCACTTCATTACCTATTCACATTCAGGTTAACCAATTCCTTCTGGACTCCCTCTGGCGCGAATTTGCTGACACTTTCCCCCAATCTCGCTATTTCTTTTACAAATCTTGATGAGATAAATTGAGTGTCTTCAGAGGCAGGAAGAAATATGGTCTCAATTTCCGGAAGAAGTTTATAATTTACCCAACTCAATCAAAATCCGATACGGCTCTGAGTCCTCTATAATAACAGAAGCATTTTGCTCTTTGGCAAACTTCATCAACAACCCATTGAAAGATACAACATCTGCACCAATTCCTAACCTTTTAATTTCATTTTCGGCCATACTTGTGCGTAGCTTTGCGTCAAAAATTAAATCAAGTTGCAGGTGTTTCAGTTACGGACAATAAAACCTTATCAATTGAAGTTTGGGACATTAGTATTATAGGTGAAGTAAAATATGCTATATTAAATGCTAATCTAAATTTAAATCCTGTTGTCGAGGGTATAACTCTTCCAGATCTAACGCAAGAAGCCTATGAAAGATTGCTGAAGTTATTGCATCAGTTTGCTGAAAATGCGCCGGTTGCCATTAGAAATAAACGTAGAGATAATATGAAGAAATAGAGAAAATGCAGGAAAGTAAAGAAAACTCAGAAGATGATTTTCATAGTGTTAAAAAGGAGATACAAAATACTACTGATGATAATATCAAAAAGATTGATGGTGAATTATCTACTAAAGAAAAGGATATACTGAATCACTAAGTCGATATGAAAGAAGCCTTTTCTTCCTCAGGCACAAAGGTGTCATCCCAAACACTGGGATCCAGCTTTTTATACAATCTCGTCAAAGACGTTTGTTCTAACATAAAACAGTTACTTTTATGCTTACCAGCTCAGCGTAGTTACTTACAATCAAGTTTCTGGATTCCAGTGTCGGAGGACACCCTCCTAGTAGCACAATGTTTGTACAGTTGTATGTCAGCTACTTGGATGACATCGAGTGGTTTAGGTGAACTCTAAATGTTGAATCTCGAATCTCTGCCAAAACATTTAGCAATCATAATGGATGGTAATGGTAGGTGAGCAAGTAAGCAAGGAAGGGTAAAGATTGATGGTTACAGGAAGGGTAGTGAAGTTGCTTATGATATTGCTAAGTATTGTACAACCCTAACTATACCCTATTTAACTTTGTATGCGTTTTCTATGGAGAACTGGCTTAGGCCTAAGGAAGAAACCGACCATCTATTTGATTTGTTTTACTCTGTTCTAATTGATGAAGATAAAGTTAATTTCATTTGTAGCTATAATATTAAGTTTAGTTTCATTGGCATTTTAAGTTTGTTGCCCCAAAAAATACTTGATCAAATAAAAAAAGCGGAAGAAATGACACATAAAAACAGTGGTTTATCACTTACTGTGGCAGTGAGCTATGGAGCAAAGCAAGAAATCATACATGCTATAAGTAATATTATGAAAGAAAATATTGATTGTATATCAGAAGATGAGTTTGAAAAATTTCTGTATACTAAAGATTTGCCAAAGTTGGATTTACTAATTCGCATTGGCGGTGAAAAAAGGTTAAGTAACTTCTTACTATGGCAAGCAGCTTAAGCCGAACTATATTTTTGTGATACTTTATGGCCTGATTTTTCTTGTCAATATTTGAGCAAAGCATTAGAAGATTATATAAAAAGAGAGAAAAGATATGGTAAATAACAATTTTATAGCTAGAGTACTGTCTTCAATAGTACTATTGCTTATATTCTCTTTTGCTACATACTTCAGTGATTTATCGTTTTACCTACTAATTTTTTCGATAGCAGTTTTATCTTTTTTTGAATGGTACAATCTAACTCGGGGGAACAGAATCTTATACGTTTACGCATACTATTGATTGCGCTATCAAATGTTCATTAATATACCTATATAAGCTACCACAAGGAAAGTACGCATTAGTATGGCTCATCTTAACCATTTGGAGTTTCGATATCACTGCCTACCTATTTGGTAAGAATTTTGTTGCAGCTAGAATTTGTCCAATTATTAGTCCTGAAAAAACTTGGTCAGGACTTCTCGGCGCGATTTTAGCTGGAATAGTGTGCACGATTTTTGGGTCTATATTTCTTGGTCTATTTTCAATTTTTTATTCTCCACTAATCGGCCTTGTAATCGCTATTCTAGCGCAACTTGGTGATTTCACTGAATCACTCATCAAAAGGGCTTATAATGTTAAAGATAGTGGAAGTATGATACCTGGCCACGGAGGAGTGCTTGATCGTATGGACAGTTTTATTTTCACTGCTGCTCTTGTAGCTCTCTATATATGCTAGCTAATTAAAAAAAATGAAATGCTATTAAATACGGGTTCTTTCCCTTTTATTAGCTACTGCTACAATACACTCTTCAACAGATTCAAACTGTTTAGGTTTAAATTCTTTATATTTAAGTTCTTCAGATTTAAATTCATCATTCATTGGCTTATTACAGTAAGGACAAAACGTTCCCTCTCCTTCTTTATACAAATATATTAATGGATGACCAGAACCATCATCGTCCTCATCACCACGACAACAAACTATTACACTGTTATCCCTCACTTCTGTCATGTTGCTCCTTTAGTTCATAATATTTTATGTATTGAATATACACGTTTGGGAATAGAAAAGAAATATTATTCTTCACTTCATTACCTATTCACATTCAGGTTAATCAATTCCTTCTGGACTCCCTCTGGCGCGAATTTGCTGACACTTTCCCCCAATCTCGCTATTTCTTTTACAAATCTTGATGAGATAAATTGAGTGTCTTCAGAGGCAGGAAGAAATATGGTCTCAATTTCCAGAAGAAGTTTATAATTTACCCAACTCATTTGAAACTCAATCAAAATCCGATACGGCTCTGAGTCCTCTATAATAACAGAAGCATTTTGCTCTTTGGCAAACTTCATCAACAACCCATTGAAAGATACAACATCTGCACCAATTCCTAACCTTTTACTTTCATTTTCGGCCATACTTGTGCGTAGCTTTGCGTCAAAAGTAGTATGCTTATTGATATTTTCTGCAACGCCGATTATTACTTTATCAACTAGTTTACATGCTCTCTTGATTATATCAATATGTCCAAAGGTTATAGGATCAAATGTGCCAGGACAAATTTCTATTCTGTTGTTAATGTTCATCCTTTATTTTTATACAAATTACTTTTAATAGACATAATAACATTTTTTATCTAAAAATGAAAGCATACAGTTGGCCTGATAGCTCAGTTTTTAGAGCAAAGGACTGAAAATCCTTGTGTCGCTGGTTCGATTCCTGCTCAGGCCACTTCTCTATCTTACCAAGTTTACCCTTTTATTGCAAAATGTTCTATAATATGTTATGATATTAATATAGATGTTAAGAGATAATGTATAAATATTTTAATAGAATATTCAGCATCCTATTAATTGTGGTTCTTTCATTGAGCAATGTTGCTTGTGCTGGCCTAAGTGAAGATTTGCATGAGATAAACAGCAACACAGTTGTTGGTTTGTTAAAAACAGAGCAGGAAACATATCAGCATGAGGTTGGGCTATCTCAAAATATCTACGAGATGCTCAATTACTTTAGAGTTAAAACTGTACTGATTGATTATAATAAAATAATTAGCCTAAAAAAAATTCAAGCGGAATCATTCAGTCTTGCAAAACAAGATGAAAAGTTGGTAAAGAAGCTAACGTTAGATCGAATAAAAGTTGAAGTTGCAAAATTCACTAAAGAGCACAAAATAAATAGAATATTTATTCCGGGAAATTACTATAATTTACACTCAGAACCTTTTCCACCTACTCCTTGTCGACAGCTTGTTACTGAAGCAATTGTAAAAACAGTAGATGATAACCCTGAAATTCATTTACTTGGTATATGTGGTGGCTTGCAAGGCATCATGAATGCAAAGGGGATTGAAGTAGGGAGTGTGGCAAATCTTGTGAGTGATGAAGAAAAGCAAAGGTCTCATTTAAAATCAGCACCTAATCCACAGCAAGAGGATGTACCTCTCCAGCAAATAAAGATAGTTCCAAATAGTCGTTTAGCAGAAGTAGTAGGCTAAATTTTTATCCCCTGACGAAAATGGCTGGTTTTCCACGTGCTTTCCGGATGCTCATTCAGGAGCGATAAGTATTACGCCAGAAAATAAAAAAAAGTTGGAGCTGCTTGGATATAAAATTGCAGCATTCTCCAATGATGGGGTAATAGAGGCTATTGAAGATAAGCATGGTAATATTTACTTTCAAAGTCACCCAGAAACACTTCTTGTGAAATCAGATAAAACCTCTACTTATCAAATCACAAGGCACGTCAGGTTTTAACACTGGTTGCCATGGCAATTATAAATGATTTTCTCTATCGTGCTTAATAAACGCCTTAAAATGTACGTCTAGTTATCTTGTATAACCTAAACTAAAGAGAGAAGGCTTGGGTATGCTCTTAAATTGTCCTAACTATAAGTATTAAGAAATTTACCAAATAAAGAAAAAAGGCAGGAGAATCCCTTATTAGAAGTTGGTCAGTCTCTAATCCTGCAAATTGGATTACTGTCTTAAACGACATATAAGCTCGTTTCAGCTTGTATAGGCAAACACCTAGAAATCTAGGTGAAATTTATAAAGGCATGAGGTGCACATAGTGCAAAAATTAAAAAATAAGACGCAAATCTCGTGATAATCCTGTCATTTAATCTGCACAGATTGAAGATAAATTAATACCTTCAATATCATGATAGCGGAGTGGGTGAGGGTTGTTAAGTAGTTTTTTTTGATTCCTGGTTGGGATGCTGCCAGATGTAAGAGGTCTATTTACTCTAGGTATATTACATATATACTTATTACTAAATTAAATTTGAAATGGTAAGAAATGAGTGAATTTAAATCGATCCGCAATATTGCGATAATTGCACACGTTGGCCACGGAAAAACTACTTTACTCGATAACATGTTGAAGCAAAGTGGCTCGTTTCGTGAAAATCAAGAAGTTCAAGAGCCAGTGATGGATAGTGGCGATTAAGAGCGTGAACGCGGAATTACAATACTTGCAAAATGTACATCAATAATGTGGGGTGATGAGAAAATCAACATTATTGATACACCAGGACACACGGATTTTGGCGGAAAGTAGAAAGAGTATTATGCATGGCAGATGGCGTGCTATTATTGGTTGACGCTGCAGAAGGTCTATGCCACAGACTAAGTGTGTGCAGTCAAAAGCACTAAAAGCAAATTTGAAGCCAATTGTGATAGTCAATAAGGTTGATCGGCCAGACAGCAGGATTGAAGAGGTATTAAATGAAATATATAAACTGTTTTTTAATCTTGATGCAACTAACGAACAGCTAGATTTTCCAGTACTGTACGCTTCTGGTAGAAATGGCTGGTGTGTTAAGGAACTTTCCGATGAAAGAAAAGATTTAAGCCCATTATTTTCAACGGTTGTAGATTATATAAAACCTTTCATTTATGACCAAAACATACCTTTTGCTATGCTGGTCACTCTACTTGAATGTGATAAGTTCCTTGGTAGGATATTGACAGGAAAAATTTATCAAGGAATCGCAAAAGTCAATTCAGATCTTAAGGTACTTGATCTTGATGGCAAAGTAATTGAACAAGGAAGATTAACCAAATTGCTCTCATTTTCTGGCTTAAAACGTATTCCAGTAGAACAAGCTGCAGCGGGCGATATAATTCCAATTGCAGGACTATAAAAAGCTTCAATTTCAGACTCTATGGCAGCACCAGAAGTTACAACTGCGATAAGCTCAACTCCGAATGATCCGCCAACAATGGCAATTACTTTGAGTGTTAATGATTCACCTTTTGCTGGGCAAGAAGGAACAAAACTTACCTCCACTGTTATCAAGGATCGTCTATATGCAGACGCAGAGACAAACGTTGTGATTACTGTAACTCCAATGCCGAGTGTTGAGGCGTTTGAAGTAGGTGGACGTGGTGAGCTGCAGTTTGGAGTATTAATTGAAAATATGAGAGGAGAAAGTTTTGAGCTTTCTGTTTCGCGCCCTCGCGTGTTATTTAAAGAAGAAGATGGTAAAAAGCTTGAACCTATAGAGGAAGTGGTGATTGATGTAGATGATGAGTATAGTGGAATCATCATGGAAAAGCTCAGCTTTCGGAAAAGTGAAGTCACCGATATGAGGCCTTCTGGTAGTGGTAGAACAAGGCTAACATTTTTAGTACCATCAAGGGGATTGATTGGTTACCAGGGAGAGTTTTTAACTGATTCTCGAGGTACTGGTATAATTAACCGTCTGTTCCACAGTTATGCTCCACATAAAGGTCCAAATTCTGGAAGACGCAATGGGGTTTTAATTTCTACTGATAAAGGTGAGGCCGTAGCGTATGCAATTTTCAACTTGCAAGATAGGGAAATTATGTTTGTTAAGCCACAGGATAAGGTATATTGTGGCATGGTTGTTGGTCAGCATAGCCGCGACAATGACCGGGAAATAAATGTACTAAAAGGTAAGCAGTTAACAAACGTAAGAGCTGCAGGTAGTGATGAAGCTATAAAACTTACTCCACCAAGACTAATGACTTTGGAGGAAATGATAGTATATATAGAAGATGATGAATTGGTGGAAGTAACTCCAAAATCTATACGTTTACGCAAGAAATTCCTTGACCCTAATGAACGCAAGCGTGCAGGAAGGGCGAAGAATAAGGAATAGCTGGATGTTTGACTGACAGTGTGTTTTAGAAAACGTTTAATGATCAACGAAGAAGTTGTAAAAAAAGCTTAAAAGGGGTTATAGAGTAGGAAAGTATTTGCTCAATCATTATTAAAGGTAGAGATGTTGGCTTTGCACTTGAAGTTACTGGTAACACAGAAACAAATGAAGAGTTAAGAAGAAATTATGAGCAAGCTGTCAAAGCTATACCAGGAGTAGGAAAGGTGACTGTGGTTACTACTGGCCGAAAACAAGCTGCAAAGCAGATAGCTAAACTACATATTGAAGGGGTGAAAAATAGAATTGTCGTTGCCTCCGGCAAGGGAGGTGTAGGCAAGTCTACAACCTTGCCCATTCATTAGCAAAATTAAAGCACAAAGTTGCGCTAGTTGATGCAGATATGTATGGTCCTTCAATTCCCAAAATGCTTGGTGCTGAAAAATTAAAGCCAAAAATACAAGATGGCAAAGCGATGCCTATAGAAAAGTATGAACTGCATACTATTTCAATTGGCTATTTTATCGATAAAGATCGTGCGGCTATATGGTGCGGACCTATGATCACAAAGGCGCTTTATAATTATTTGGTAATGGGAACAAGATGGTCCGATATAGAATATTTGATAATTGACACACCACCTGGAACTGGTGATGTACATCTAAGCTTGATGGAGAATTTTTACTTAACCGGAGCAATAATAGTTTCAACTCCACAGGAGCTCGCTTTAATTGATGCTCGCAAAATTGACGATATATTCACAAAACTCAGTGTACCGATTGTTGGTGCTGTGGAAAACATGAGCTATTTTATTCAAGACAACTCAAAAATACACATATTTGGGAAAGATGGTGCAAAAAAATGTCCGAAGAATTAGGAATCAAACTCTTAGGCAGAGTTCCTCTAGATCCACAAATATGTAGTGCTTCTGATTGTGGAAACCCTTTAATGTTAAGTGAAGATTTAGTGGGAATTTATGAAGACATTGCTTTGAAAACATTGCACAGTTGTAAGATTCTGAAAAAACCATAGGCGCCTGTTGGTTTTTAATAGAATCATGTATCTGGGATTTTGGACATAGAATCTCCCATATAAAAAAAGATTCAGAAAAAATATAACGCACATACGACAGAGATTAGGTATATCCATGTACACTGAATACTGAAAAATTAACTTAAAAGTTTGCAAACAAAGATAAATTTTTGAGCTTTAAAAATATCTCTATTATCATTATAATAAGATTTTTAGTGTGCGGAAGTAGTTTTTTTAGCTAAAGTAAAAAAGTTACCTTTGCATTGTTTAAACTATTTTCAAAACAGATAATTTAGGGATTAGCACATGAACTATGATGTAATTATTTCAGGTGGTGGGTTTCTTGGCCTTATTACCGCTATTGGTCTAAGTAATGACTCTGTATCCGTAGCTGTTATTGAAAAAAATAGCTTGCCGTGCGTAATTGATGACAATCGAACATTTGCTATTTCTCAAGGGTCGAAAAAAATACTGGAAAAGCTAGGAATTTGGCAGTTTATAGAGGGCGAAGCTGAGCCAATACTTGATATATGTATATTAGATGGAAAAAGCCCGATTACTGTGCATTAGGATCATAAAATAGTCAGTGAAGAACCAATGGGTTATGTTGTCGACAACATAACTATATGGGATGCAATCAATAATAATTTTTTGAATAAACTAAATATATATTCTCAACGTTCCTATAAAACAATTGCTGGTGACACAGGATACGTGGAAGTTAATCTTGACAATAATCAAAAATTAATGTCATCGCTACTTATCTGTGTTGAAGGCAAAAACTCCAAATTACCAGAGTTATTTTCTATGACGACAATAAAGTTTGATTATAAACAAAGTTGTTTGGTATGTAATGTAAAACACGAACTACACCATAAAAAATTAGCTGTAGAGCGATTTTTTCCTGGTGGTCCATTTGCAAATTTACCGATGAAAGGCGGCTATACATCTGCAATATTCGTGACAGAAAAACCTGAAATCTCAAAAATGCTAATGAATCTGTCTGAAGAGGAATTTACTAAAGAACTCAAAAAAAATTTGGTTGTTATTTGGGAAATATTAAGTTAGAGGGTAAAAAAAGCTTTATCCTTTGAGTTTTGCTTTTGCAAAAAGGATGTATATAAGTAGAGTTTTGCTCATTGGCGATGCAGCACATTCGATTCATCCAGTTGCGGCTCAAGGGCTTAACCTTGGAATTAGAGATGCAGAAAGTGCTATAAAGCAAATAAACGCTGCAAAAATAGCTGGTATTGACGTTGGCAGTAGTTATTTGCTGAAGAAAATTTCACGCGATAGGTACTTTGACAATTTTACCATGGCGCTTGCAACTGATGGATTAAATAGGATATTTTCCAACAGAATATTCTGCGCTAAGGCACTGAGAAATCTTGGCTTAAAGGTAGTTGAAAATTCGGATTTGTCTTAAAAAACGCCTCATCCGACACGCTATGGGATTTAGGTAAGCTAGTATTCAGATTTTTTTAGCCACAAGAAACAGAACTAAAAAATTACTTGACAAACTATCCGTAGCAAAAATTAGGAGATTAATGACGTACTAGTTGTATGGTCCCAAAGTGTGATGGTATGATAAAATGTGAGACCATCAAAGGAGGAATTATGGTTACATGGGTGCGCCAGAACAACAGCGTAGAGAAATACAAAATAGTAAAGAGAGCATAGCAAAGCTCTCCAAATACTATAACCTTAATCCAAAAACTATTGTTAAATGGAGAAAACGCTCATTTACCAAAGATGCAGACAAAGCATCCGAGATCGACTGTCTTAACTCTGGAAGAGGAAGCGTTGCATTTCGCAAGGGCTACCATTAGATGATTGGCTTTATGCCTTGCCGTCTACAATTTTACATTTCTAGCTTACATCGTTGTTTACCAAGGCATAACATTACCAGATGTCGATGGGGAAGTTAAACCAAAAAATATGCTATTCAAACATATGCTATTTCCATATTGATATTGCAGAAGTCAGAAGGAAAGTTATTGTTGCAACAGATAGAACACCCAAATTTACCTATGTTGAGTTGCACAATACCGCTACAAAACCCTTAGCTGCTGAGTTTCTACGTAATTTGATTAAAATTCTACCATATAAAATCCACACTGTTTTGACAGACAACGGCATACAGTTTACTAATCTCAAAGTACGCTTTTCAACACATAGAGTTTGCGAAGATAATAGATCGTCTAACTAAGATTAACCATCCTTGGACAAATGGGCAAGTTGAACGTATGAACAAAACACTAAAGTATTCTACAGTTAAGAAGTATTACTCATCAGCAACTCAAAAAGCACCTTTAGGACTTTGTTATGGCCTATAATTACGCTAAAAGACTCAATACTCTCAAGGGTCTTACACCTTTTGAATTTATATGTTTCCTGAATTATTTATACTCCCATCACACCCTGGGACCATACATCTAAGATATCATTCAAAAAGTGAATAAGAATGTTTTTATTTTTTTCAGTGCCAAACACTCGCTTGAAGGACAAATCAAATTTAGGATCCAGGAATTTAGATAAAGCCATAAAAAATTAGCAGCAGAAGTATTAATAATTATACACTATTTCTTATAAATATTCAATAGTATTTTTCTGAATGGCCATTTTCCACCTTTTCAGACTCCGCTCAAGTATTAAGAAATTTACCAAATGAAAAAAAGGTAAAAGAACCCCTGATCAAAGTCTATTTTCTGTATCGGCGTTCTTTAAGTCTTAAATACTGCAGTTTAGCTGCTTTTAGATGCAACCAACCTCAGCTTAAATGTTTAAGAAACTTACTAAGCAGAAAAAAGGCAAAAGAATCCCGTGTTAGAAGTTGCTCACTCACTAATCCTGCAAATCGGCGTCCTATACTGTCTTAAACGCTTTATAAGCCCGTTTCAGCTTTTATAGGCAAAAACCTAGAAATCTAGGTGAAATTTATAAAAACATAAGGTGCACATAGTGCACAAATTAAAAAATAAGACGCCAATCTCGTGATACTTTGTCGTTTTAATCTGCACAGATTTAAGATAAATTAATACTTTCAGTCTCATTAGGGTTGACGGGGGTTGTCAAGTAATTTTTAGCCCCGTTTTATGAGCTTGTACAATCAGACAAAAAGGCTGTATGTATAGGTGATTAAAACAGTGGAGATTTAGATGATGCTAGAATTAGCATTAAGAGTGACTCTTACGGGATTTGAAAGACTCTTACGTGTTACCACCGTGAAAGGGTGGTGTCCTAACAACTAGACGAAAGAGTCAATACCTACCTTTTCAAGGGTATAGTGAAGACCTTGCCAAAATAAACGACAAAGGCCATCATGATATAAGTGAGCACGACCATTCACTAAAGCAATATAAGGACAGAATGCCTCTTTTGGAAAGCAACGAACCAACAGTACCAGAAATTATGCCTTTGCCCATAAAGTTTCCTGATCTTACAGCTAGCAGTCAGCTTATTTCGATTAATATTAGTGAAGAAGTGAGAGTTAAAGATTTACTAATTGAGATAGGAAAACTTTCTGACATTAACTTGGATATAGATCCAAAAATATCAGGTAATATCATTTTAAAATTGATAAAAATATAAATGAAGTAATTCAAAACATAGCTGATAGTGCCAAACTGCGTTGCTCAGCAAATAATGGGCTGATTAGAATTGAGCAGGATTTACCATACGCATACAAAACTATTTACCAGCAGGATTTACCATACAAAACTATTACGTAGACTTCATCAATATTCAACACTCTGCTCAAAGGTGCTTTGTTGTTAATAACAATCTTGCCAGCAGCAATGGAAGTAACGTTGATAAGGATTACAATAGTGGTATTAAGTCTCAATATAGTAGTGATTTATGGAATTCGTTGGAAAAGGGCTTAAACGCAATAATGAATGTTAATGGTGTAGATGATGGAGAATTTCTTTCATCCAACAGAGAAGCTGGTGTTATTGTTTTGAATGCTAGAAAAAATATCCACAAAGCTGTTGAGAAATATATTGATAAAGTTAAGCAGTTGCCGTCTTCTCAAGTAATGATAGAAGCAAAGATAGTTGAAGTCGTTTTAGATGACAAATACCTTTCTGGCATCAACTTAAATGACTTACGCGATGGAACTAAATCTGTAATGAGTCAAGATCATTCTATGATTAATTTAGCGATGAACTTTGGAGCGAGCGATTTAGGAAACTTAATAAAAGGTTTAGACAAATTTGGTACTTCAACAGTGATTTCGAGCCCTAGAGTACACGCCATAAACAATCAGCAAGCGATGATTTTATTCACTAAAAATCACGTTTATTTTACTTCTAATATACAAAAAAATACTAAAGACTCCAATAAGACCTTAGTTACCAAGATGAATAGCGTTCCAATAGGTGTTGTGTTAATAATCCATCCAAGCATTAATATTGATACTAGTGAGATATTTATGGATATACACCCAACTTTATCAAGAATTAACGGCTATACCAAAGATCCAAATACAGAGTACATTGAACAGCAGAGTAAGACAAAATTAAATAGTGACAACCCAATTATTGAAATCAGAGAAATGAACTCCATGTTAAAGATTAAGAGTGGTGAAGCTTTGGTAGTTGGAGGACTTATAGAGCATAGAGAAGATAAATAGCTTTAAAGCTAGGTTACATCAGAAGTCAAAAAGGCTAGCGGATAACATGAGGACGGTAGAAACCGTCATCTTTTTAAAAGCAACAATTGTACCAACATTTGGCTGGTTGGATAGAAAAGATAAGAATTTGTATATATATTAACTAAAAATTAAATATGAAACCGATTTCAATATTGTGAGTGGCTATATCATTTGCAATGGGCACCGGAATACTGAAGTAACGGTAACCGAGTAAGGCTTTGGCTTCTGGCGTTATTGAGTAGTTAACACCAAGCTTTACTTGATAAGCAAACCAAGGAACATTCAATGGCATTGTATTTTGAGATGACCCAATAATCTTTCTTAATCGCAAAATTGTTGGCCCTATACCAAGACCGATGTACGGAGCAAATTGTGTATCTTGAATACTGGGGTTGTAATAGAAATTTAATAAAAATACAAATATACTAGCTGCTTTGTCAAACACCGGAGGAGAATCACCATTTTCAACGCTAGCGTTAGAATATATAGCTTCAAAATCAATTCGACCATTTCCCCCAGCATGGTAGCCTAAAGATATGCCGCTCAGCCACTGGAAATCAATTTTACCATCAAACGTTTGTATGCTCTCAATTTCACCTGCCATTATATTTCTTATTATTGAACCACAACGGGTTTCAACTAAAGTTAGGCATCTTTCTCCGATTGCTTTTTTGCCATTCACAAATGTCTCTGAGTTGTCATGGTATATCTCGCCTTAAGTCTTTTGTCTTTAACTGATATAACCTCTTTTTCATTGTATTTTCTAGATCTATGGCATGCAGATTCGTCTGCAAACATTAAATTTTCAACATCACCTGCATTAGCCTGAGCAGAAAAAAGCCAATACATAAGATTAGCAATATATAAAAAACAATAGATTTTTTATTCATGAATAAAGTTACAACTTATAATACATTTCTCTCATATTGAAAAGTCAAGCAAGAACACTTCCAATTAAATGATTATTTTCCATTCCTATAACGCTAGCTTTTGCAATGCTTTTAGCCTGAACCTCTGATGAAAGCTTTGTTAGTGCAAAATTGTCTGCTCTACCAACGTTATTTTGCTCAACTAAGAACGCTTTGCTGAGTGCCTATCAAAGAATGATGAAAGTTACTCATCATTTCTTTATTTATTTCTCTTACGTTTTTTACCCGCTCTTCACGCACATTCTCTGGCACATACAGCATTCGTGCTGCAGGTGTGTTCTTCCGCTTTGAATATGGAAAAGCATGTAGGTAAATTATGTTTGCTTCCTTTAATAGATTCACTGTATCTTGAAACATTTCATCAGTTTCTGTTGGAAACCCAGCAATAATATCAGCACCGAATGTTCTTTACTTTATGACAAAATTCTACCACTTGTTCTCTACTCTGACGACGTTACATCCTTTTTAGGATTAAATTAATTACCAGATTGTAAACTTAAGTGAAAATGTGGGTTAAATCTTGATTCGTTAACTATTAAGTCCATTAATTCGTCGTCAATTTCAGCAACATCAATAGAAGAAAGCCTAAGTCTCTTCAATTCTGATACATCCTTTAAAACTCTTCTGATCAGTTAGCCAAGTGAAGGCTTACCAAATAAATCTGTACCAAAATCTGTAATATCAACCCCTGTAAACACTTCTTCTTGATATTCGTGACTACAATGGTCAAAAATCTTTTTGAATGTTTGTTGAGGGGGCACGATATAACTTCCGCGGAGTTGACTTCTGTGATAGCTGGATGGATGGAAAGTTTTATGACAACGTGTTTCCCTATAAGAGGTTAAATGAAGGGCAATATTTGATGAATATTTTGAATATAAGATCGCTATATTTACCAGAGATAATGGATGGGTTACGTTACCTAAATCATCATTATTTGGTGAAAATCTTGATCCAGAGCGGTATTACAATAAGGAACTTACATTATCGGAAGGACAAGCATTACCAAGACATCAAAGTCAAAATCAATATGACAACTATTATATACCAAAAGTTATGTACGGTGAAATGGAGATTTGCAAATTGGCACCCTTTGGCTTTCTATACTGTAGTGGAGGCAGTGTTAAAATATCGGATCTCTATGGGGATTTTCCTGCAGGAGATTATAAAATTGTTGTTGAAAAGGATGGTGTAGGTGAGCTTTTAATTTACTTTGCTGATCAAGACGGAAAACCTAAAGATGTTAACCATAGCTTCGCACTTGACGTTAAAAATTATGTGAATTCATCTTTAAAAACAGTATTGCTAGAAAATTCAAATATAAGAAAAGTTCTACCTGAGCTTGAAATTGACGATGGTGTACACCTAGAAAGGAAGTTAAAGTCTTTAGTCGCTAAGGTACGCGATGCAGATCTGGTACAATTTGCTCAAGAATTAGTTACTAACAAAGCAAATGAGTTGGGGCGAGCACTTCTAGAGGCGAAGAATGGTGATAGAAGAATCTTAGTAAGTGATCAGATTTTACAGGAGGGAGTGGCAGAAAAGGTAAGAGAAAATTTTGGAAATACAAAAGGACCGCAAGGAGAAAGGGGTCCTCAGGGACCGCAAAGTAGAAATGGTTCACAATGTCCGCAGGGAAAAGCTGGTAAAGACGGAGAGAGTCCAACGCCTGATGTAGTAGCTCAAGAATTAGTTACTAACAAAGCAGATGAATTGGGAAGAGCAGTGCTAAGTGCAACTGATAGCAGCGAGAAAAATCTTGCAACTCAGGTTGCTAGTAAAGTTAATCTTAACCCGCAGGATTTTGTAGATAAAGTTAATGCAGAAAAGCTTACAGAGGGAATAGTAGGTAAACTAACTTTGGAAAAAGCAAAAGAGATTGCGTTAAGTACAATAGATGCAATAACAAGCGATACTACAGGAAAAAATAACAATGACCCTGAAGCCTTCGAAAAATATGAAAAATTTGCAGAGAAACTTGCTGAGTTGCTTATTAGTAAAAGCAATATGAACAACGAAGATGCTAATAAGCTTATAAAATATAAAGTTAGTGACTGTGGATTAGCAAGATACCTTTGTCTCTGTAGTGGTTTAAATCAAGCTACTAATGCCTTGCCAGTAGTAAAAGAGAAAGTAAATAAAGAAAAATTAGCTGAATGGTTGCTTGAGTATGCTGGATTAAAGGATGATGTAAGTGCAGCAAACACCACAGTTCAAAATATTGTTGATCATTTTTTTAGTACTAAAGTAGCTGGAATAGAACAAGCAGTTCTAAAGGCGACGGATAATGAAGATAAAGAAATCTTGGTAAACAGTTCTACTTTGCAGGAAGGCGTAGCAGAGAAGATGAGAATAGATTTTGGAAAGACGAAGGGACCGAAAGGTGAAGATGGTCCACCAGGCCCTCAGGGACCAAAAGGAGAGATAGGTCCTCAAGGAGAAAGGGGCGAAACAGGTCCTCAGGGATCAAAAGGTGAAGATGGTCAACCAGGTCCTCAAGGCCCTAAAGGAGAAAGGGGCGAAATAGGTCCTCAGGGACCTATTTCCAGAGGTGATGATGATAATGATGTATCAGTAAAGCATAGATTAACTTTGCAAAAAGGAGAAAAACTATCGGAAGATATCTATGAAGCAAATATTGTCTTGAATGGTAAGACCATGGCTGTCTTACCAAAAATAGGTTACTACATGCTCCGTGATCGGTTGGTCATGCATAATCATGTCACGAAAGAGGAGGTGGCTATTCCCAGAGATTTCCATTATTTAAAAGTTGTTAAACTTGGTAGTGGTTTTGATATCGATGGTTATAAATTAACTTTTTGCAATGTAATTGGTAATCAATTCTTTGAGTATAAAAAATATGCCAACAGTATTTAAACATTTCAGATGAGTATAAATTCATCAGTTTAAGCTGCGCAAAAAAATACGATTTAAATCTCAGAGAGTTACTTAGCTATCAGCCATTATTCTTTATTACAGAAGGATCTGCTGAACTAGATTTAGGTAAACATTCAGCCGATGTGTTCGAATTAACACATGCTGGTTGTTTGTGAAATAATTAAGTAAAAGTTACTGACAAACTGTTGCTATAATTATATTAACGAAATAATAGTATTTGACGCTAATATACCCCAAAATAGAATGTAGGATGCTAAGGCAAGTTAGCTATGAAATCTCAAAGAGTTAGTGGGAAAGTTCACTTACTTGTAGACGGTTGTCTGTCACAACTATAACTGCCTGTAGTACTAAGTTCGGCCGCAAGATGAGTAGAGACAGCGCTCCAATCGTAGTAAAAATGTAGATAAAAATTAATTATAATAGAAATAATTGTTCCTCACTCACAATGTTGTATTTGAGGAAAAATGAGGAAATAGGAAAGGATTTACCAACATTTCCCCCCACCAAAAACAGAATAAGGTTTTCTCAATTAAATAGAAATAAAACACACATTAAACAACAAAAAATAACACTTCTTGAACTAAAACAACTTGTGATAATAAAAATGTTCTTTAGTCATGGTAAGGGAGGGGACTTATCTTGACGACTGGGCGTCGGAACTGATACGACTCGCACAACACCATCCTTTCCTGGGAATGTATCTTCAATTCTTCCCAACTGCCAACGTAATGGTGGAGAGTGGGTATCTTGAAGGAGTACCAAGTCACCTTTAGACACGTTTGGTAATTCCGTTGTCCATTTACTACGCTGTTGGAGCGTGTGCAAATACTCAATCCTGTAACGTGTCCAGAAATGTTGGACGGCCTTTGAAATTAGTTGCCAGCGACTTAGACGATTCATGGGTAATTCCTGAAGGTTATGTTCAGGTACTGCGGTCAGAGCAGAGCTGATGAGAAAGTGTGCGGGTGTTAAAACATCAAATTCATTAGCGTCTGTAGATAACGGAGATAATGGCCTGGAATTCAAAATTGCCTCAATTTTTGCACATAGTATTGAGAATTCTTCAAAGGTGAGAGCTTGTCCATTTAGCACTCTCTTGAGATGGTATTTTGTGGAACGTATTCCGGCCTCCCACAGACCTCCAAAGTGAGGACCGTCAGGTGGTTTGAAATTCCAAGAGATTCCTTTAGAGCTGCAATGTTCAGTTATCCTAGCTTTATTTTCACGCTCTTCGAAGTACCTGAATATGCTTGTCAGGTACTTTTTAGCTCCCACAAAGTTCGTTCCATTGGCGGAAAACATATAGTGGCAAAGACCTCTTCTACTGACAAATCTATCGAGTGCAGCCAAAAATGCATCTGATAAAAGATCCGAAACCACTTCGATATGGACGGCTTTTGTAGATAGACACACAAACAAACATATATATGCCTTAAATATCTTAGCATTTCGTCGTCTAGATTCCTTAATTAAAATAGGACCGCCGAAATCCACTCCAGTAGATATGAACGGTCGTCCTTGACTTGTTCGTGAGGGTGGAAGATCTCCCATACGAGGTTGTATAAACGTTGGCTTCATTTTATTACAGCTGAGACATTTGGAGAGTGTGGACCTAATAGCACTGCGAATAATCAGAATCCAATACTTCTGTTGAATAAATGATTGTAGTGTGCGTGGTCCGACATGTAACTAAGATTTGTGATAATGCTCGATTAAAAGTGTAGTCAAGCGGCTTGACTTGGGTAGTAGAATAGGATGTCCAAAGTTTTGTGGCAAGGCAGCATTTCGAAGCCTACCCTCTACGCTGAGAAGACCACGATTGTCCAAGAAAGGGTTCAGTTTCCTAAGGGCATTTGATGTCTCGCCTCCACCTTTAAGTGAAATTATATTTTTTTCAAAGTACCTTTTCTGTGTGTATTGAATCCAGAAATGTAGAGATGAACCTAACTCAGTATGAGATAATGAACCTTTAACTTTGGATTGTGTATGACAGTTTGTTATAAATCGTTTACACCAGGCGGTTACTCTTATTAACCTGGTAAACGAAGACAATTTATCAATTGAATTAAAACTTGGTGTTTTGGTTTCAGCAACACAAATAGTATCAATATTCAACTTGAAATCTGATAATACATTCGTACTTGAGCAAGGTGTGTACCGCAGCGGCCATTCCTTTATGGGTGATGTCATGAACAATGGGCCGAACCACCAAAGCGAATGAGCTATGAGTTGACTAGGGAACAGACCCCGAGAACTACAATCCGCTGGGTTTAGATTTGTTGACACATAATGCCAGCTATTAGGATCTAATATCTCCAATATTTCTGTCACACGGTTAGCAACAAAGGTTTTGAGCAAATAAGGAGGCGTTTGTAGCCAATTAATCACCACCATTGAATCAGTAAATGCAAATATACTTTCTATTTGCAAAACTTCACTTAAACATTTTTTAAGATAATCAAACATTCTTGAAAGTAATAATGCTCCACAAAGTTCCAACCGAGGAATAGAAAGTATTTTAAGAGGTGCCACTTTTGACTTCCCAATAATAAGATGAGACGTAGCTGGGTTGGTTGTACAATCAATCAAATAAATTACAGCACTGTATCCTTTTTCAGAAGCATCGGAAAAAGCTACAAGGTAGCATGGGCCTGACCCCGGAGAAACTGTAAACCGGCTTAATTTTATATTAGATAGAAGGTGTAGTTCCGAAGCAAAGGTTGCCCATTCCTTTTGAATGTTTGGGGAACTTCATCATCCCAACTAAGCCCAAGTATGCAAAGTCTTTGAACCATGGTTTTGGCCAATATAATCACAGGGGATAGCCAACCGAGAGGATCAAATATGCGTGAGATATGGGATAAAATGGCACGTTTTGTGTATATTAGGTTGATGGGAGTTATACTGTAAGAGAACATGTCTGATTTAGCAATCCATTGAAGACCTAAAATCTTGATGATGTGACTTCCATCTGAATCCAACGAAATAGGAACTTCCTTGTGTTCGTCAGGTATAGCCTCAAGTAAGCTAGCCTAGTTGCTGCTCCATTTATGAAGACTGAATCCTCCCAATGCAAGAAGATTTATAAGTTGATTTTGTAAATCCAATGCTTCTTGAACATTCGCTGCGCCTGTCCGAATATCATCAATATAAATGTCCTCTTGAAGAACCTTGGCTGCAAGAGGGAACTTATCTCCTTCGTCTATAGCAAGTTGTTTCAATGTTCGCAAAGCCAAATAAGGAGCAGATGAAACACCATACGTAATTGTCATGAGTTCAAATTCCTGAATCGACTCGTTGGGGCTTTCCCGCCAGAGAATATGCTGATACTTTCTATCTTGTGAGCGGACTAATATTTGCCTGCACATCTTACAAATATCCGCAAATGAAACTACTGGATGTAATCGAAATTTTACCAAAACATCAGCAATATCATTTTGTAGCTTAGGTCCTGTCAACAGTATGTCATTTAGTGACCTATTATTTGTAGTCTTCATAGATGCATCGAACACTACACGAACCTTAGTGGATGAACTAGAATCTTTGATAACGCAGTAATGAGGTATGAAATAGGGTTGTTCTTGAGGCGAATTATTTGATACGAGACGCATGTGAGCAAGGTTAACATATTCCCTCATAAAGGTCTTATACTCTCTATACAGATTGGCATCACACCCTAACCTTTTCTCCAGGTACTTGAACCTATTGGTTGCTTGGTCGCGTGACTGACCTAAGACGTTATCACTTTCTCTTATTGGAAGAGGAACAACATAACGACCTTCCATATCACGATAGTGTAATTCCTTAAAACTCTCTTCATATTGGACATCATCTGGGTTGGGAGGTATCATATGAGGAACTTCCTCTATCTCCCAGAAACGTCTTAAACTTCTGTCAATACTACTTGGACTTGAAATAAGCAAGCATGATGAAGTGAGTGAAAGCTGAGGTTGCTTATCCTTCAACTTTTCTGTAATAACCCAACCAAAGATGCTATGGAGAGCGGAGGGGCAGCCATCTGTAGTACTGAGCTGTTGCCCATCATAGACCTCAGGAAATAAATCCGCAGGTATCAGAAAATCAATCTGAGAGGGTATGTGAAAACTGGGATCAGCCAAATATAGATGTTTGAACTTGGAGACGATGTGAGTAGGAATATGAACGCTAGGCATATGAGCAGTGATTTTTGAAAGTATCACAGCCTCAGTATTTAGTTGAGGAGTTATGGAGTATCGAGGCTTTAGTATACACGTGACAACTCCTTTAGTACCCTTGACCTCATTCTGGGCTAAGCCAGCTATAGGGAATGAACATTTTCTTCGTACCAACCCTAAACGCGTTGCACAGGCAGATGTCATGAAGGAAGTTTGGGCACATGAGTCAATAATTGCTCTAACAGGTTGAAACAGGCCGTTTGAGTCCTTGGGGAATAACTGCAGTCCCTAGTATTACAGTAGAATAATGCTCCTGTGAATCTTGAACTAAGCTAGTAGAGGTAGGGTTAGTAATTGAATCCTTAACCGACTGAAGAGAAGGTTTGGATTGAGGTGATGCAACATGAACCAAAGTGCTGCATGAATCGTTCGCAATAGGCTGAGTATGTTCTAAATAAAGGTATGTGTGGTGTCGTTGGCCGCAAGTTAAACAATGTGTCTTAGACAGACAACGAGACACACTATGTGTACCTTTCAGACAATTAAAACATAGTTTATTGGCTTTAACTAAATCTTTACGTTGATCAGGGCTCATACTTTGGAATTCAGGACATTTGAATATAGTATGAAGTAGTTTGCAGCATGGACAAAGTTTAGATGCATCAGTAGAGGAAGTGACCAAGACTCTATTTGAAAATCGAATAAGATTTTTAACAGCGGACCCTCGCTTTGAAGATGTAACAGTTTTACTGAGCTGACTCATTATGCTGTGGAGTACAACTAAAGAGTGTGTTTAATAAGGATATTCCTAGCTTACGCTTGTTTTGATATTTGTCTACTAAGGATTTCCAAACAATGCAATAATTCTTCTCTGATATAGGAAGGCTGCGAGCAATGCTCAACGCAGAACCAGAAAGTGCAGAGAGTAAATAGTGAAACTTTTCAATGTCACTGAGTGACGTATTTTCATGTATGAGAACGCGAAAATTATCGTAAAATGGTGTCCATTAATTGTAAGATCCGTCAAACATTGGCAATGCAATTTCTGGTAAACGAGGCATACTAGAAGTTTTATCCTTACTCCTACTGTCAACAGAGGATTGTTCCACAGAACTAATTTTATTATAGACTACTTGTATTTTAAAATACAACTCGTCAAAGGCTTCGGCTGTTTGAACGGTTTCGTATTGTTTTTCGGGATCAATTTTTAATGACGTTGCTATTATTTCCTCTTGAACGGCTTCAAATTGTGTATATGAGTCGCCTATATTATTATATCTAGCTTTAAATTGTTCTAACTTAGTTAGATCTGAGATTTCTTTAGAAAGATCATACAGAATTTGGATACGGCGATATAGCTTCTCTCTCCTAGCTATTAGTAATTTTAAATAATTTTCTAGTTTATTCATAATTATATACAATTTACAGCATAGAAAATATTAAATTTTTCTTTAAATAATTCACTAAGTAGACTTGAACATTTAAAGCGAATAGGCCTAAGCTTTGCTATAATAGAATGGGGCTTTCGCCTAAACAAACATTGCAAAGATTAGATTATTAACTAACCTACAGTGGACTGTATTAAGCTTTATAATGTATAGTTTTATAACTTAATGTAGCGTTATATAACAAGAAAACAAAAAAAAACATATACATTTTTAATATTCGAATATATTTTGAAGCAGTATTTCAACAGATTATAAACACATTTCAAAACTTGAACACCTTTAAAAACACTCACGGACAGGTTTATCCGGCCGGGGAGGACCAAAATGTTTGTGCAATAATTAAGTAAAAGTTACTGACAAACTGTTGCTATAGTTATATTAACGAAATAATAGTATTTGACGCTAATATACCCTAAAATAGAATGTAGGATGCTAAAGCAAGGTTAGCTATGAAATCTCAAAGAGTTAGTGGGAAAGTTCACTTACTTGTAGACGGTTGTCTGTCACAACTATAACAGCCTGTAGTACTACGTTCGGCCGCAAGATGAGTAGAGACAGCGCTCCAATCGTAGTAAAAATGTAGATAAAAATGAATTATAATAGAAATTGTAACAGTTGAGCCTTTTTTTCCTGGGGTAAGTATTTATCAGGGCTTTATTAAAAATGTGTGTTAAATACTAATTAACAAATTAGTAAACCTTACTTACCAGAGGCTCCTAGTTCTTCGTTTCAGCCAGACATAATAATGTCTTTCTGTAAACGATCTTCTGATATCTTCGGAAGGTAGAACTAGGTTACTTGAAATGAAAATTGAATGTTTGTAACGTTCTAGGTTACTTGTGAAATAAGAATTTAAATTTTTAAAATACAAAGTCATACAATTTATTAATCAGTGACAAATTACAAAAGAACAAATGACACCAATGTGTCGAGTAATTTACTTTTAATTACTGCTAATTATTCCATACTTTTTAATTACTTATTAACCTTTAAAATTTATATATATCGAGAAGGTAGTAACTTAAGATTTCCAATTAAAATTTTAGAAATGAATATTCAAAGGACAATTTCTACCGTTCATGTGTTAACCGTTTATCAATTAAAATTCAACTTAGTTAACATTAAAATACATTTTCTTTATTATTATCTAAAACGTACCTGGTTGTGCACATTACCTATAAAACACTTAAACACATATTAAACATTGCCCATGGCTTTTGGAATCACTAATCACTGCACATCGATCTTGGAATCAGCGCTCTTACACAAAAATTATATAAACTTTTATTTATTTGAAACATGTAAATAATCGCTTCTGACATCTTCTTTAGCTAAGTTAAATAAATTTGGTACCGGCCTTGACATCTTAAATTTTGAATACTGAAAGCATATAAATTACTAGGTTACATCCGAAAATGCCATCACGTGCGTCTCGTTCGGAGACGTTTTGAGAAGTGGGGCTTCTGCAAGGGCGCGCCAACGGAATTTTCCACCCTTGGTTATTATTTAAATTGGTCCATCAGATCAGGCGATATCAGACCATGCTTACGTCACATGAGGTGATGTCAGTTAATTACCCTGAGTTACTAACTCGTACGTAATTTTACATTTTTACCCGCTAGGGGCGCTACTATCTATGCTAGCTTCACAATGTGCACCAATAAAACAAAAATTTTTTTTTTATTCGGACGATACAATTATTAAATAAAAAATATAAATATATAAATGAACTTATATGTAACACCTTATTTTTAAGAGTGTTACAAAATAATTGTTCCTCACTCACAATGTTGTATTTGAGGAAAAATGGGGAAATAGGAAAGGATTTACCCAACACTGGTAAAAGCAGAAAAACGGCTTCATAAATCAATGAATTTGGCTATTTTGATCAAAATGTTTATGCATGTTTAGGAATGTTTATGCATTGAAATTACCATTAAGAAACTTAATATCGCAGTTACAACTCTGCTGAAATTGATAAGGAATATAAGATAACAGCTGCAGACAGTGAGTTTTACCTCAACATCATAATTCTTCACACCACTCCAGAGTTGTACCCTTTATAATTTTCAGACCTTACTGTGAAATTCTTGGACTATCCTCCCAAGCTTATGCAAAACTAATGTCAACATAGCATTTATCTGATAAGTCGTAATCGTTCCATTCACCGAATTTTATGCTTGAGCCAGATGCAGTGAATTTTCCCAAATTAAATTGGGTTGCTAATCAGTCACTATTTCTTTCTGTTATTTTGGGCTCGCGTACTTCGATTTCAATAGTTGCATCTTTAGCATCGGTCGAGAGTGCATTGTTATTGCTAGATTTGACCGTTATACCTTCAATTTTTAGATACTTTTCTGGTCCTTTTAGATATATTTCTAGCATACCATTTCCTGAGTTATCCAAAGTACCATTATAAATTTGTCCTGCAAATACTAGCTTACTATTTCTTAAAGCTTCAACTTTCGTCTTAAAATCCCCTGATTCATTGAATACTTCAGTTCCAACTTGAATGCCAGTGAGTTTCTTTAATTTAATTTGTGCCATTGTCTTTTCCTCATACTTTTTACTTCTTTCTAATTGTAATTAGTTAAGTTATTGCTAATCTAAGGGAAATATTGACTCAATTCAATTTTATTCTATATATTTACTTTAATCATTTTCTCAACTAGCCTTTATGTAAATTAAGTTAGTAATTAAATGGAAAAAGTTAGACTTTACGTCGAAGAAGCGTTATCACAAGGCGTTAGTTTGGTGCTAAATACGCGACAAAGCCATTATGTTTGCAATGTAATGCTGCTTAAGAAAAATGATAACCTTTCTTTTTTTAATGGAAAGGATGGGGAGTGGTTAGGAGAAATAGTTGATGAAGAAAATTTGTACCTGTATTGCGCTATAGTAAAAAGTGCTGTTCTGAGCAACATAATAAGACAAGCGACTGAATCGGGAGTAACCTGCATTCAATTCATTTTGACGGAACATACAGTAGTAAAAAATATTAATTTAAGCAGAGCAAAATTACAGACAATTGGAGCGGCAGAGCAATGTGGTAGAATAAGTGTGCCAGAGATTTTGACTCCTATCAACTTCCGTGATTTGCCTGATTTTTGGGATAGAAATTTTATTTTATGCGATGAAACAGGAAAGGGGAAATCTCCTAATGAAGTCCTGAAAAACAAAATAAATATTGCTATTATTATTGGTTGAATTTTGAGAGCAGACACTGTTGTAGTTGCTGCACTGACCTTGGCTAGCGTAAGGTGTACTACACATCTGTTCATAGCTGATGGAGTTTAGAGCTGAATTACAACGACTTTCGTTACCCTCATCATCGTTATAAAGTGCGCTATCAGGGCTTGCAGATCTAGACTTTTCTTCTTCTGAAATATCAATGTTTTCTGTAAGCGTATAAAATTTTTTTGCACGGCCATTAGAGACCTTTTGTTTATTAATAGATGAGTGCATTTCTTTTTTCCATACTTCTGTTTTATTACGGAAAATTTTCCCTTCTTCCTTGTCTTGTAAGTTACTCAGCAGATTTTCAATTATCTGAGTTTTGTCTCCAATTATTTCTGTTAATTTTTCAATTTCATGTTCATACTCTTTAGACTTTGATACCAGTTGTCAACCATATTCATTCGACATTTCTTCTCCCTTCTGCAGTAACTGTTCCTTTTGCTCCCTTTCACTTTCTAGCTCGTTTTCCAACTCTTCAACTTCCCGCATTTGATAATTCAAGCGTTTCTTCTGCTGGCGATTTTGCTCAATTATTTGTTCTGCATATTCTACATATTCTTTAAGTTTCTCTAATTCACTCTCTAACCCCTGCACCTTTGCGTTAGTGGCTTCCAACTTTTTCTTTAGGTTTTCCTTTTCTTTACGCGCACTTTTAAGTTCTTGTGCTTTCTCGTGTAGGTTTGCTGATATACTTGCAAACTCCTCATCTTTTTGTGTTAGTGTAGATTGTAATTCTACATCTTTTTGCTTAGCTTTTTCAAGTTCACTTTGCAAACTATCCTTCTGCTCCTGTAATTCTGCAATCAATCCTTGGTTAGCTTCTATAAGGTCTTCATTTAACTTATCTTTTTCTGCTTTAGTATTCCCTAGTTCACTGCCTAATGCTTGTTTTTCCTCTTCCGATGACAGTAACTCCTTTTGCAATGATACTAACGTTTCTTTCAAATCTGATATCCATGGCAAAAGCTGTTCTTCTTCCCGCTTCTTCTCATTGGAGCGTTTTAACTGGTCAAGTTCATCTTCTAAATTACGCTTTTTCTCCTTCTGTTCATTCAATTCCTTTTGCAATTCCCTTAATTTAACTGTCAATTTTTCCTCTAGGTCTTCCTTTTCTTTACGGACATTTTCAAGTTCTTGTATTTTCTCCTGTAGATTTGCTGATATACTTGTTAACTTTTCATCTTTTCGTTTTAGTTCGGCTTGCAATTTCTCATGTTTTTTCTCCTCTATTTCGAGCTTATCTTGTAAACTACCATTCTGATTGTTTATTTCTTCAATTATTCGTTTATCCTCCTTATTTAACTTTTCTATTTTTCCCTAGATTCCTCTTGTATTTTATTCTTTTCTACTTGTAAATTTTCAGTCTTTTTCTCTTGTACCATAATTGTTTGCTTGGCTCTTTCTAAAATGTTTTGTGAATTGCTATCTTGCTCCTCTAATTCTGCAATTATTTTACCACCTTCTGTAAGTTTTCTTTTCAACCCTTCAATCTCTTGCTTTGCTTCTGCAAATTTTTTATCTGGTGAATCAATTTCTGCCTGAACTGCAACTTCTTCCGCTTGAGTCGTCTCAACTTGCTGTGGATCATTCTGTATTTGAGTTGATGCATCGTTGCTAGTAGGAAAATGGGAAGCATTATTTTTAAGATCTAATTGTCTATCTACTATCTTGTCTCAGGTGACACTTATAAGTTCCTTATTTTGTAAATTATTATTAGCAATGGGCACAACATCGGGGAATAGTGCATTTTTATTCTTTTCCAACAATGCTTTCACGGCATCATACAAGGAAAGGCCTTGTATGTATAATTCCTTATTTTGTTCTATTAATTTCATATCTTCCTCTGATAATAATTTATCACTTTCATCATTGAATTTCTTATCATTAAATTCCACTACTTTCGTTATTCCATCATTACTCACATTCATAACCATGGTACACATACAAGTTTTCCCGGATTTATCTGCAGGCCAAGTGCTTGTCATCTCATAATATGCACCTTTTGTAAATTCGTAATGTCTTTCCTTATCTTTTCGATAAGCGTGTATGTCGTGCTTTTTATTGCAATATATATAGAGTTCACTAATATTTTTTTTCCTGCTGTAGAATATCACTAATCTTTATTGGCTCACTTCTGTCGTAATTAATAAGATTAATGTTTAAAGCACCATTAGTTTTTGTATAATAAGCCTGAAGTTCTATATCTTTCCTTTTGAAATATTTACTTATAGCTTCTCTCGCCTGATTTGTTTTATGTAGTGATCTAAATCGTTCTTAAAATCCTCGCTGAAAGATTTATCTATACACGCTTGTTTAAAATCTTTATGATTTGTTAAATCTATTAACAAATCATAAAACTCCTACTCGTCCTGATAGTATTTTTTCAGAACAGTCATGCTATTTTTTCTTTTCAGTTCTGCTAGCAACATCGGAAAATTTGCTGGCATAGTATACCTCCTCTACTATATCCCTTTAACGGGCTATTAAAGCTTCTTTTGTATTAACTTTTATAATTAAACTCACCGCGAGCATTAAACTCGAGCTTAGCTATTTCGCTTTTGTTACGAACTTACCCCGCCATACCACCATATTGCTTTAATAATAGCATTATGCCCTAAGTTATGCAAGAATTTTCTTAAATATTAAGAGCCAATGAAGAAGCTGTGAAGCAAATAATTCAAAATTGTCTGGTATCTATTAAGAATAGCTAAGACTAGATATATTGTTAAATTTTCATTCACTCTTAGATATCTAGTACACCCACTTTTCAAAACACTTTTTATATTTGAATTTCTAAAAAATAGAAGGGTGTAGCACTCTGTTTTTCTCTTTAAAAGTATTGGTCTTTTTCTTAACATATCTAGTTTTTAATGCACTTGGCCATTTGAAGACCTTTTTAATGCCACGTTTTTTTAAATTGCACACTACAATCAAAATTTGGCTCTCCTGTTTTGTTTGAAAGTGCAGGCAATCTTCTCCTATCTTGAGGTGTGACAAAAGATAATGCATATACTTTAGCTCCAGCACGTGCAGTCTTGCCTATACGATGGATATAGTCAGCTTGCGTTTGTGGTACATCATAAATGATAACATGTTGAATGTGGGGAATATCAAGACCACGAGAGGCGACATCTGTTGCAACCATAATTTGATTGCGACCACGACGGAAACCCTTTGATAACCCTTTCGCGTTTGTGCTGTCTTAAATCACCGTGAATTGCCAAAGCGCTATAGTTATCTTTGCACAATTTGTGAGCTAGCTGATCTGATCCTTGCTTTGTGTTGACAAAAATAATGATCGACCCTTCACGCTAACATAATTGTGTAACAAGTTTGCTATATTTTTCTGGCTCTGATGCATAAACAATTTCCTGCTTGATTTTTGTAGAAATTCTAACTTCATACTCAATAGAAACACGTTCTGGCTGATCGAGATGTTTCTCAGCAAGCTTGACTATATCACCAGGAAGAGTTGCAGAAAACATGAATGTTTGTCGTATTTTTGGAAGATGTTTCATAATCTCCTCAATTTTAATTCCAAAGCCCATGTCAAACATACGATCTGTTTCGTCAAGCACAAGAGTGCTAACATTGGGAGTCATCAAAGTTTTACGTTCAATATGGTCTATAATACGACCGGGAGTACCAATTACAATTTGCGGCTCCTTCTGAAGCTGATTTAGCTGCTTAAAAATAGGCTCACCACCAATTAATAAGGCAATTTTAACACGGAATTTTGAAACAAAAGCTTTCTTATTTCATTCGTTGCCTTCTGCGCAAGCTCTCGAGTTGGTACGATGACCAGAGCTGAACTAGTATTAGACTCATCTAACAATTTAGCAACCAATGGAATAGCAAACGCCAAAGTTTTTTCCAATTCCTGTTTGAGCAGACCCGAGAATATCTTTACCTTGTAAGGCTAAGGGAATTAACCCTTAGCCTGTAATTGAATAGGAGTTGGAATGAAAAAGTTATGCTTGTCTAAAACTTGGTTGAGCAAAACTGGAAGATCCATTTCATGGAAGCTGCTTACAGCTCTATTAAAAACTTTTACCATCAAAATGCGATTAACTTTCTAGCAGCTTTAAATTTATTGCAGATTTTTTCTCTTCTCCATTTCTACCACGCTCTTCTTTGAGCTCATAGCTTACTCTCTCCCCTTTTATTCCCTTTTCCTTGTTTTCTCCTCTGAGTAAATCAGGCCTTATTCCTGAACGCTCTAGCGTGCTGATATGTACGAAAATATAGTTTCCTTTAGCTTCTGGCTTAATAAAACCGTAAACTTTTTCAGCATTAAACCACTTTATGTTACCAAATTTCATTTTAATAACTCCTAAAACTACTAACTAATATTACTAATGCGCTGAAAAACTTTAAAGCTATAATTGGGAATACCTGAACCTTAGCTATTGACACTAAACTCCTATACCCCATAGTCTATCCTAACATTAAACAGCCATGATACACAGTTATTGTACCTGATGCAACTATATTTTCTAGCTACCCTGCAACTGTCATTTCATTAACTTTAACTGTTGGGGAATTAAATTGCCCACAGAAGGCATTTGCAACGACTAAGTTGCAAAACATGTCTTTTAAATTACTGGCAACAGTAATCTCGTGTATTTGATACGTTATTTTCCCATTCTCTATAAAAACCCTTGATGCACCTTGACTGTAATCACCATTGATTAAATTAACCCAAAAAGCAAATAAATCAGTTATATATACTCCTTCTTTCACATCCTCAATTAATTCTTCAAATGACATGTTGCCATTTTCAATATAGAGATTACTAGCTGCAGGAATAACTGCAGCATTACTTGCACGAGTTGCATTTCCAGTTGTTTTCAAGTTTAATTTTTTAGCCGAATATAAATCTAAAATCCAATTTTGTAACACTCCGTTCTTTACAAGTGTATTTTTCCTGCTAGTTATTCCTTCTCCATCAAATGGTCTCGATTCTATGCTCCTTGGTAGCAATGGGTCAACAATGATGTTGATTCTATCAAGATTGATTTACTGAATGAGCCAATGAAACCAGAAACAGTAGATAATACTGTATTTACTGAAGTATGTGAAGAAGAGGCTCCTTCGGAGTTAATGATGGGTTTGTGTGCAAGAGCTGAATTTTCTGTAGCTTCAGCAATTGTTTTTAGATTGTCGATAGTTACAACATTATTGTCTAAGATACCTAAATCTGCAGAAGAGGTATAACTATCTCTATCTACAGCGAAATTAATATGAGGATCCTCTAGTGCATTTTCTGCCATTTCTATCACCTGGCTCACTGCATCACCAAGATTGTTTAAATCATTTGTAGAAATATACGCAGCTTTAGTTTAGCCTGCTGTAGCTCTAACTCCTATCGTACAATTCTTAGATTGCGATACTTGTTCAATTTTTGATAGCCGTTGAGAAACTGAAATTTTATTAGTTTCGTATATTGTAACTTCTGCATCTTGGTTTTGCTTTTTTATTAGTTTGATGATATCTGCTGCAATGTTTAGTATATTCATTTTTTATTCCTAAAATTCCTATAAAGATTCTGCACCACCTATCACTTCGATCAGATCAGTTGTAATTGCTGCTTGACGAGAACGATTATAAAGTCGTGCTAGCTTATTCAGCATCTCTTTAGTGTTTCTATTTGCTGATTCCATAGCAACCATTCTAGCACTATTCTCACTTGCTGCACTCTCAAGTAAAGCAGAGTAAAGGGCAGCCGCAACGTAATCTCGAATCTAAGATTGTAAAATAAACTCAGTATTTTGTGGTTCATATTCGTAGCTGTAATCTGTTGTTGAAATAGTCAGAGAACTATCAATCAAGGATGAGTCTTTGTTCCATGGCCTTATTATTTCCAACATTGGTTTTAGTGTGAAAGTATTATAAAATTTGTTATAGAAAACTTTGACCTTGCTGTATTTACTAAGGTCAATACCACCAATCAAGGATTCTATACGCCTTAGTGTCATTTCCTTACTGTTTTCAATTTTTAAAATACTTTTGGGGTCAAATCTACTTTTACCTATATCAAAAGCTTTTACCAAGGAATACAATATCTACTCTTCTGCCATTTGTAATTAATTTATTTACATACACTTGGCTAGATTTGACAATAGAAGAATTAAAATTGCCGCACAAGCAACGATCAGATGCCATAATAAATACTAGGTAAGAATCGCCATCACCAATATTTAAAATTTCTGCCAGTAATTCTTGATCAACTCGTGACATTAATGAAGAAATAACACTATGCAGCTTGGATATATACAGTTTCGAATTTGATAACTTTTTTTGGCTCTGCGATAACTTCGCTGCAGAAGCCATTTGCATTATCTTTGTAGTTTTCTGTACAGACCTGATATTCTTAATTCTTAAGGATAATTCCTTAAAGCTCTTCATTTTATATACAACTCTAAATTTATTAAAAATATATAATTGTTCACGTCAAAAAACAAGTTTTTTTGATGCGAAGTAGTTAGCGTTACAAATTTTAAGAAATTTACCAAATAAAAAAAGGCAAAGAATCGCCGTGGGTGGCTAGTTATTTATATGTACCTCAAATATCGGCGTTTTTTTCCTAAACGCTGTAATCTAGCTGCTTTTAACGGCAACTAACCAAAATTACAAACGTTAAGAAATTTACCAAGCGGGAAAAAAGGCAAAACAACCCTGGGGCAGCTAGTTGTTTGGTCCCAAAGTGTGATGCTATGACAAAATGTGAGACCATCAAAGGAGGAATTATGGTTACATGGGTGCGCCAGAACAACAACATTTGCTATTTCTCAAGGGTCGAAAAAAATACTGGAAAAGCTAGGAATTTGGCAGTTTATAGAAGGCGAAGCTGAGCCAATACTTGATATATGTACATTAGATGGAAATAGCCCGATTACTGTGCATTAGGATCATAAAATAGTCAGTGAAGAGCCAATGGGTTATGTTGTCGACAACATAACTATATGGGATGTAATCAATAATAATTTTTTGAATAAACTAAATATATATTCTCAACGTTCCTATAAAACAATTGCTTGTGACGCAGGATACGAGGAAGTTAATCTTGACAATAATCAAAAATTAATGTCATCGATACTTATCTGTGTTGAAGGCAAAAACTCCAAACTACCAGAGTTATTTTCTATGACGACAATAAAGTTTGATTATAAACAAAGTGGTTTGGTATGTAATGTAAAACACGAACTACAACATAAAAAATTAGCTGTAGAGCGATTTTTTCCTGGTGGTCCATTTGCAAATTTACCGATGAAAGGCGGCTATACATCTGCAATAGTCTTAACAGAAAAACCTGAAATTTCAAAAATGCTAATGAATCTGTCTGAAGAGGAATTTACTAAAGAACTCAAAAAAAGATTTGATTCTTATTTGGGAGAAATTAAGTTAGAGGGTAAAAGAAAGCTTTATCCTTAGAGTTTTGCTTTTGCAAAAAGGATGTATATAAGTAGAGTTTTGCTCATTGGCGATGCAGCACATTCGATTCATCCAGTTGCGGCTCAAGGACTTAACCTTGGAATTAGAGATGCAGGAAGTGCTATAAAGCAAATAACCGCTGCAAAAATAGCTGGTATTGACGTTGGCAGTAGTTATTTGCTGAAGAAAATCTCACGCGATAGGTACTTTGACAATTTTACCATGGCGCTTGCAACTGATGGATTAAATAGGATATTTTCCAACAGAATATTCTGCGCTAAGGCACTGAGAAATCTTGGCTTAAAGGTGGTTGAAAATTCGGATTTGTCTTAAAAAACGCCTCATCCGACACGCTATGGGATTTAGGTAAGCTAGTATTCAGATTTTTTTAGCCACAAGAAACAGAACTAACAAATTACTTGACAAACTATCCGTAGCAAAAATTAGGAGATTAATGACGTACTAGTTGTATGGTCCCAAAGTGTGATGGTATGATAAAATGTGAGACCATCAAAGGAGGAATTATGGTTACATGGGTGCGCCAGAACAACAGCGTAGAGCAATACAAAATAGTTAAGAGAGCATAGCAAAGCTCTCCAAATACTATAACCTTAATCCAAACCTATTGTTAAATGGAGAAAACGCTTATTTACCAAAGATGCAGACAAAGCATCCGAGATCGACTGTCTTAACTCTGGAAGAGGAGGCGTTGCATTTCGCAAGTGCTACCATTAGATGATTGCCTTTATGCCTTGCAGTCTACAATTTCACATTTCTAGCTTACATCGTTGTTTACAAAGGCATAACATTACCAGATATCGATGGTGCAGATAAACTAAAAAATAAATTCAAACATATGCTATTTCCTTATTGATATTGCAGAAGTCAGAAGGAAAGTTATTGTTGCAACAGATAGAACACCCAAATTTACCTATGTTGAGTTGCACAATACCGCTACAAAACCCTTAGCTGCTGAGTTTCTACGTAATTTGATTAAAATTCTACCATATAAAATCCACACTGTTTTGACAGACAACGGCATACAGTTTACTAACCTCAAAGTACGTTTTTGAACACATAGAGTTTGCGAAGATAATAGATCGTCTAACTAAGATTAGCCATCCTTGGACAAATGGGCAATTTGAACGTATGAACAAAACACTAAAGAATGCTACAGTTAAGAAGTATTACTCATCAGCAACTCAAAAAGCACCTTTATGACTTTGTTATGGCCTATAATTACGCTAAAAGACTCAATACTCTCAAGGGTCTTACACCTTTTGAATTTATATGTTTCCTGAATTATTTATACTCCCATCACACCCTGGGATCATACAACTAGTCCATATACCTTCTAAGCGCAACACGCTCACGAATATTCAATGCGATAGCCAGATTGCTGCTAAAAGACAACATTATGCCAAGTGCAATGCTTGAAGATAAAAGAGAAGAACCGCCATAACTAAGCAGTGGCAGAGTTATATCGGTGGTAGGAAAAATGCTCAACGTTACTCCTATGTTTATTATGAATTGTGTGATAAATTGAATTGATATAACCAAAATCACCAGCAGATTAAATAATTCATTTTCCCTATATGCAACGTAAAGTAAACGAGCGGAGATGATGCCAAACAACATCAATGTGATTGAGCACACAATCAAGCCAAATTCTGCTAGAACAGAAAATACAAAATCTGTATGAGAATCAGGAAGAAGGATTTTTACGTTACCTTCACCAGGTCCAACTCCAGTTAATTGACCTTTTTTAAATGCCTCTAATGATATTGTGACTTGAAAATTATCACGCTGTGCAAAAAGGAGAGGAGGTTGTAGACTCTTTGTTTTATGTGTGGAAAACACAAATAAGCAGTCGTAATTCCAGTTGTAACTATTCCTACTATGCATAGAAAATACGAAAGTGGTATGCATGCAATGAGCATTTGACTAACAAAAGAATATGTCAGAAGCATAGACATACTAAAATCAGGCTGCAGAAGCAACAATACAAAAACCAACAGGAATATTATGATTGATATATGCATTCTTAACTTCATTCCGCTCAGATGGTTGAATTGAAATTTTGACAATATGTAACCATAGTTTCGCACCTTTTGCCTTTTATGCCAAGTATTATCACAGTTGCCATTATAATAATAAATAAAGTGAAACTTGCAAACGAGAGACTAAGTATGGTTTTTATATTGAGAAAAGAAAATGTTACTAAGGCAATCAATGACAAGACTATATAAACTATATGACGCCGTATAAAATAATCTTGTGGTAAGGAAAGACGCTGCGCAATTACAGGACTCGATGAATGAACAAGAACAAAGCCTATAGTGAGCAAAAAAAACACTGGAATGATAAGGTAGTAGTCCAGTGTTCTATACCAGAGTTTGATATTAATTTTGTTCCAATGTGTAATGCCACTATTCCATAGCTCATATTATGAACATTCTGAAAGCCTACCTCTGCAATTTCCATTTTAAACTCAGCCTGGGTTGGAAACACTCTGTGGCTTTCCACTAAATATTCATAAAAATTCCTATCTTTAGCAACTATGCTACCAATTTTAGGGATTGCTTTAAATGAATATAAGTCGTAAAATTTGATAAATACCTCATTCTGATAGTGCATAGGGGCAAATTCTAAGCAGATAAATTTTCCACTTGGTTTCAATACCCTATGCGCTTCACTCAAAGCTTTTCTGCGATCTGAAACATTTCGAATGCCAAAAGTTACTGTATAATAATCAAATTCGAAGTCTTCAAATAGCAAATCTTCTGCATTTCCACATATCCAATTTAAATTAGGCTGATTTGAATTTATGGCCTTATCACGTCCTCTGGTTAGCATGTTTTGATTTATATCGCATAATGTGACTTGAGCGCTGGGTTCTCTTTTCGCTATTCTTATAGCTATATCTTCAGTTTCTCCAGCAACATCTAAAACCTTAGAGTTTTTTTTGTAAAATGCACACTATTTACCATCTTATCCTTCCATAACCTTTTGCAACGTCCCCCCCCCTTCTCGCGCTCTTTCGCGCGGCGTGTTGCGTATTGCTCCACATAGTTTCCTTTGTTGCAGAAATTATATATTTATAATATATTTATATATCTGCTGCTCACACCGTTTTGTGTACCGTGTTAGGATCCCTAAATTTTGTCTTGTGTTCCCGCGTAAAATACCACGCCCAAATGCAAGTCTATTCCCTCTGACATCTACCTTAACGATTGTATGACCTTCCCTAAGTTGGTTGGCAGGTTTGTTAGGTCTGTTTTCAGTCACACACGTCAGTAAAATAGTCAGCTAGAAAGAAACAACATTTATATGAACACACAAAATTTTCAAAGAATCTTACCACTTCAAGAGATCTGCAGGCACAGCAAGGGGACGTGCAAAATTTGATCATGTTTAAGATACCTTTTTTAAAAGGCTCCTGTGCTCTTTAAACATGATCTGCCAGTAGACATCGTCTCTGGGCTTCAATGCAAAAACCAACTAATTTTTAGAATAGCTCAATAAAATTGTTCTCAGGAGAGAACTCGTTTGACAAAGCATTAGGTTCTGAATTTTATACATTTATTAATTAATGAAATTTAATTAAAACTGTACTTTGATTTTATAATAGTAGAACTGGCCCCAGAATAGCGCGCCCACCCCTAAACTCGGCCGCTACGTAACCTAGGACTATAGGGGTAGTTTTGGATGATGCTCAAGGTCATCCCGGCCTTGACCCTAGACCAAGGGGTGGTTTCGACCACGTTCAGGGGGGTAGGGGGTAGTTTTTCGAAAAAAAAAAAAAAAATCGGCCGCTACGTAACCTAGGACTATAGGGGTAGTCTCGGATGATGCAGGAGGTCATCGCGGCCCCGACCCCAGACCCGGGGGTGGTTTCGACAGCGTCTAGAGGGGTGGGGGGTAGTTTTTCGAAAAAATTTTTATTTTAACCTAACTCGGCCGCTACGTAACCTAGGACTATAGGGGTAGTTTTGGATGTTGCAGAGGCCTGACGCCGACCCTCACCCAACCCTAAGGGCGGTTTTGACCATGCCTAGAGGGGTGGAAAAAGGAAAAAACTAATCCCAACTAGCTAACCTAAGCTAGCCAAAATGGATCAAACCTAACCTAACCTACGTGAAGGGGGTGACCACGGCTACGTTCAGGACCAACACCGGGGGTAGCTCCGGGGGTGGATTGGGGGTGGGGGGTAGTTTTCGAAAAAATTTTGGAAAATCGTGTCTTGACCAATAGGATGAGTTTAGAGTGTATTATCGCGTCGGTAGGGGTAGTTTCACCTAGGGGTAGTTTTTGAATAAAATATGAAATTGTCAATAATCGATCGGTTGGATCAACAGACAGTACGGGATATGTGTAGAGTCCAGTACGGGATGCTGCGGGGGCGGTTTACCTAGGGGTAGTTTTTACAAAAAAATATGAAATTGCCGAAAATCGAACGGTTTGATCGAATGGCTGTATGGGATATGTCTAGAGTCCAATAAGGAACGCTGCGGGGGTGGAATCACCGAGGGGTAGTTTTTACAAAAAATATGAAATCGCCAAAAATGATCGGTGTCCTAGGTAATAGTCGCTCCCGAACCCGCGCTTGAGGTAACACCGCCTAGGAGCGGGTAAAGCCAACACGGAGCATGGTCTCGGGTAATAGTCTGCCCATAGGTAACCCTGCAATCTGGCGAAAGTGCCAAAAAATGATCTGTTAGATCAAACTACCAACACAACACAACGCGTACGGTGGTGTGAATACCCGAGGCCTGAACGGTGTCATCAACCGCTGATACTGAAGGACGCCTCTTATCTACCATAAATATTCATGTATTTATGTAAACACAGACATAGACACGATGGACATCAGACGATCCATTGCAGCAGAGTTGCATAAGCCTGCAAGGCGAAATTTTAAAACACGTAGAGTACGTGTAAGAGGTATAGACGATTTATATCAAGCCGACTTGGTGGAGATGATTCCACATGCCAAGGACAACAACGGCTACAAGTATATACTGACCATGATAAACTGTATGACTAAATTCGCATTTGCGCTCCCATTAAAATCAAAATCAGGCCACGAGGTGGCTGCCGCTCTGGAACCTATTTTAAAATTACACCCTATGAAAAACCTTCAAACCGATCAAGGTAAAGAGTGGTTTAACAATCATGTAGGTAAACTGATGAAAAAATACAAAATCAATCACTATACCACCTATTCCGATAAGAAAGCCTCGATGGTGGAACGCCTGAACCGTACACTAAAGGGGCGAATGTGGCGTGAATTTACATCGCTAGGGACATATCATTGGCTGAATATATTGAAAAAAATTGTCAACGCCTATAATAATACAGTTCACCGTGCTATAGGCATGAAACCGAGTCACGTGACTAGAAAACACGAGCAGATGTTGTTGGACAAGACACGAGGAGGACCCGAGAGTAAGCCTAAAGCGCATAAATTTCACGTAGACGACAAGGTTCGAATCTCGAAATACAAGAAAACCTTTACCAAGGGCTACTTGCCTAGCTGGACAAACGAGTTGTTTACTATTTACGCCGTCTTACCGACAGATCCTGTCACGTACATCTTACAAGACGGCAAAGGCGAGACAGTAAAAGGCAAATTTTACACCGAAGAACTGAGTAAATCAAAAGTAGGTTCGATATACCTCGTGGAAAAAGTACTGCGCACAAAAGGCAATAGAGTCTTTGTGAAATGGCTGGGTTTCGATAGAAACCACAACTCGTGGGTAGATAAAGATAAGCTTATACCGTAGCCGCATAAGACCGTATGATGTCATTGGATAAGTCAACTGCCAGCGCCAGAATATATGTTTCAAATAAATATAATGATCGTCGCCCAATTGACTCATTCTGGTTACGTCGTTCGACATGCGTGTAGTGAATGCTCCATATACGATGCAACTACATAACTTTGACGCATATGTAGGCGAAAAGGAGAAACGAGGTCGACACAGCCCCCTATTGCCCAACACTATTAGAGCAATCGTATGCGGTCCGTCAAATTGTGGCAAAACAAATGTAATATTCAATCTTTTGTTCGAAGCAAACGGGCTGAAGTTCGCCAACATTTATATATTCTCAAAATCACTTCACCAGCCTAAATATAAGTTTCTGTCCAAGGTGCTGGAAGAATCTGGTATCGGCTATTTTCCGTACAGCGACAACGAAAACATCATCAATCCACGCGAGGCGGAACCGAACTCCATTATGATATTCGACGACATACAGTGTGAAAAACATGATAATATACGTAACTACTTCAGTATGGGCAGACATAGTTCAATTGACTCTTTCTATCTAGGTCAAACGTACAGCAGGATCCCCAAACATCTAATCAGAGACAATACCAATCTGATTGTTGTATTTAAACAGGACGATATGAATCTAAAACACATTCATTCGGATCACGTCGGGACGGACGTGTCGTTTAACACTTTCAAAGAGCTCTGTGCAACGGCTTGGAAAGAGAAATTCGGCTTTATAGTAATAGATAAAGACAGCGATATAGATCAGGGTCGATACAGAATCGGTTTCGACTCCTTCGTAAAAGATCTATAATGCGAATATATACGTATAATGATATATCGCCATATGCCAACGGCGGCACCACCAAAACGCCAAAATCAAATTTATGTTGTTTCTATTATGCCGATAAGAAGAGGTTCTGCGGAAACTACTGTAGCCGTACGAATAGGCACGGGCATGTATTTAATAGGCGCTGCTGGAGACATAAGCGGATCGGATCGTACAGCAAGAGTTTACCGCCTATAATTCTGATAATGATTACATCTGCAAATAGAATCTATAATCGGGACATCTGGATTAGGTTCATGCATGAATGCGATAAAGGCGGCGTACCGTTTGAATTGATAATATACAATGAACACATGTTGAAAGGAACTGTTAGGCATCCGCAAAACTTGATATCCAGATTTCGACCGTTTCCTGATTTCTTCAACCGGACACTGGCTCCCAGTCACGGGGGCATAGAGTACACGCAAGTATACCTCGACATGTTACAGTACAGCTGTTCATTGCCGTATGCCTCCCGTTGTGTAGTAATCACGGAGAGGACAGTTCCCATAGTTGGCCCTATAAAGGCGTACAAGCTTATCAGCGGTGTAAAGTGTTGTGTAGACATTAGCTACAATGTGAAATATGGCCCTAGACCTTCATCGCTACCCTTACGTGGTAGAGGTAAATATTACGAGGCTGTAAATAATAAGGCACAAGGTGTGTTTACAACCGAATTTCTAAAGGTAGCCCTGCCGACGGTACCCAACCACTGTCATCATTTCGGGTTGTCTTTTGACGGATCAAAATATACGGTTGATGATCGCAGGCAACTTGAGATGTGGTGCACATACACGGGAGCAAACTCTGATGAGTTTCTACTCTTGAACAGTTATCTCTTCGAAAACTCTATACCCAAGCTAAAACAGTACATGCAAGATTTGCCCAGAGACGATAATCTAATAGTAGCCGAAATACCTCAATGTCGTGACAATATAAAACGTACCTTTGTCTTTAGAAGCGCCGAGAAGGTGGAAAGTATACCGTATTTCGACATCAACATGTACAGATACTTCCGCGGTCTCCCTTGGGCCAATTCGAAATTGATGAAAGTGTCCGCATCACAGGTTGTGCAATATCTATTGCGTGAAAAGCGTCACGCCATGTTTTTTCGATCTTTGGAACTGTCATAAAAGCTATACGATAGTCGAATTACGAGTCATTTCACAATATGACACCAGAGGAGGAGCAGGTTATCTCTGAGATTGCCCGTTTGAGGGACAACATCAAGAGAAAGTATCTTCAGATAAAGTTTGGCGATGCAGACGCTGAACGAATTTTGACTAAACAATATAGTCCCATCATCAAGGAAATTTCGAAAATTCGTCGTCTACAGCCGAAAATGGAAATTAAAAAAGAAGAAGAGGAGGAGATGGATATAGACAAGAAGGAGGAGGAGGAGGAGGAGGATGATGCCTCGCAACACTCTGTTCCGAATTTCATCGACACCGAGGTAATAGCCGAGTCTGAACCTTCACCGATGCATGTTGAATCAACAGACGAGTCTGGACCGTCGGTAACACCTGTGCGTCAAACTAGTGCCGTTAAAGAGCTACTATCAACACCGTCGGGCCAAGAGGATAGTGTTCGTTATGTCCATACAATGTTCAAACATCGTCTACCGCGGACCTATGTGCTGAGAATGATTAAAGACCATAAGAATACAATTGATAACACATACGGTCCTCGAATAACAGGAGACGGTACTGTTATGATAGGCAATAAGTATATAAGGTTTGACGATGAAAACGGCGACATCATCATTGACGGAGACACTTACAAAGGAACCGAAGGGCTATATGAATTGATATTTATGCGCAAACCCGATGAAAACCTCTACACAAACGCCGATCTGAACACTTATAAACAAATCTGCGAACAAACCAGTGCTCATAGGAAAGGATATAATCATCTGTTAGCCATAAACCGGGCTAGTAAATCGGCCAAGTACAAGTCAGTTATATTGAGATTATTTCCGCCGACCGGTTTACGTAGCGGCAAAGGTTATGCCTATTGGGACAACCCCAACGAGCTCTGTGACAGGTTACGACTCCTTTTGTCGTCTCAAGAGGTAGGTCATACGGGTCATGAGAACGAAATCGCCTCCATTATAGAAGAGCTGAGGGAAGCGGGTTTTATAAAAGGCAGCGGAAATAGAAAAATTAGGACATTAATAAGATGAGCGTCGATAAGTTTGGACGTTATTCGGACCAGGTTAACACCCCCCACCCCCATCATCAACAGCACGGTATAGGTCTGACCTCCGACGGTAATCATTATGACGCGATAGGCAAGTTATTGCGCAATGTTGGCGATCCTATTGAGGACGGCGATGCAGTGTCCAAAACGTATCTCGAACAAAACTGTCTGATGCGAATAAAGAACAGATATCATACACAAGGCTTGCCTTTGGGCGGTCTCGGAGAGCCAAAAGAAAAAGATGATGCCGTAACGAGAGCCTACTTGGAATCGTTGGTTCCCATTAAACTAGCCGATTGTTTTTCCTTTGGCGACCAAAGGGTGTGCGATGTATCGGCGCCTATAAAAGACACTGACGCTATTAACATGAAGTACGTCAGAGATAATTTCTTATCGAAAAACGCAGAGGGTAAATTTGACGCTCACGGAGTGGCCATATGTAATGTTAAAACGCCGTTGTATAAAAATGACGCCGCTACAAAATTATACGTGGACGATAGGGTAGCGCGAAAAGACAAAACTCTTTGGGGTTTTCAAAATAAGCGGCTCGCTCAGGTCGAAGAACCATTGTACCAACAAGACGCCGTCACACTGGGTTTTCTAATAAAAAATACGCTGTTTCTCACCATACTGCCGACCGGTGAAACATATAACGCAAACGGAAAATGTATAACTAATGTTCGAGACGGTTACACCGATCTTGACGCCGTTAACGTCCGTCAGCTTCATGAAATTAAATCTTGGATAAAGAAATACACTCTGCATTCCGAAGAGACGGGCGACTACTACTGGTTAAACTCTAAGCGCTTATCGGGGATAGCCGATGGTATAGCCGATAACGATGCTGTTTCGCAAAGGCAATTGAATACGGCTATTCAGAGCCTAAGAGACACGCTAATGCGAGAGATGTCTAAGCCTATCTAAAAATAGATCGTCAAGGTCAATAGGCGATAATAAATACGGGACCGCTTTAGAAAATAATATCAGTCGTTGAAATGTTCTTCAAGCTGACGTTACTGTTTGCCTTGTGGAGCTCATCGCTCGCAACGTCTTCGCCTACGCCCACGACATTTTGCGGATATACTGAAACTAACGGTAGTAGCAGTAGTATTGTTCAGGCTAAGACCAACCGTAAATGGGGTATCAACGGATTGACTTGGTATATGTATGGTAATAAAAAATATCTGAATATCGCCGCGCACGCATTCAGTCTCTGGGGTAGATATATCCCTTTGACTTTTACTCTCGACTCGACAAGACCAAATATCGCTATATTATTCGGGGACGCTGAACATATAAAACTGTCGGAAGGAACAATGTGCGGTACTAGATTTGACGGTAGAGGAAGAGTCGTTGCCCACGCCTTTGCGCCTCATGTGCTTCAATCGCAAGTAGAGATACACTTCGATAACGAGGAAGAGTGGGATTTTACAATGTCTACGTCCGATAGTGGCCGTAACTCGTTTTACGCCGTTTTGGTTCACGAAATAGGGCACGCTCTAGGCTTGTCTCATAATAAGAATCACGATTCGATAATGTATCCGTATACGACCATCCGAAATATATCCAGTATGTATTATTTGGACCTTTCTTCGGACGATATTAATAATATTCAGTATCTATATGGTGCAAAACCCACCACCACCACCACAACCACCACAACTGCCTCCACCACCACTACCGCCACTACAAGCACCACTACCCCTGCTACCACCACCACCACTACACCTACCACGATCAAAACAGAAATAGACACTGTCGATTTATGCTCTGTCAGAGGCTTTGACGCTGTTTTAATCGCTATGAAACACATGTACCTGTTTCACGGACAGTATGTATGGATATTGCATTTGGATCCGAATAAGAGAGAAGCTGATCCGAAACCCGAAATCATTTCGGAATGGTTACGCTATCTGCGACCCGGTTTTACAAACGTTACCGCAGTCTATCAATCACCCAACGGAGACGTGATGCTCATTGCTCACGGATGGGTTTACGCTATAGAATATCCTAGTCTTTTGAAAAGATATATTTACACGCTGAAAGATTGGATAGGACGTCCGGTGAAGACGGTTAACGCTATTTTCAACAGCCACCTGGGTAAAACAATTGTCCTCTACGACAACGCCTACGTGATGAGATACGATGAATGTAGGTACACCGGTCTGTATCAAGGGCCCATGAAGGAAATCTACCGCGGTTTACCAAACGATTTGCGCGGCGGTTTCAGATATATGGACGGTAATCTTTATTTCTTCACCGCCGACAACCAATTATTTGTGTACAACGAATTTCTAGAGGCCGTGACGGCGGTTGAAAAGGATATTTTCGATGTTTTGAAAATACGTTGCATGAAGAGGGCTAGACTCAGAGAGCTATATGCAATCTTGAAGGACATATTTTATAAGTAGACGTTGTGACTGTTGCGGTTCATTAATAGAATGGGTGCCAAACGGGACACACCTGTTGGTCGTAAACGCGGTGGCGTAAAGACGGGGCGCGGACTAGTGTCTGGCGTTTTGAATAAAGCCATCGATTTACTACCTGTCGAGTTACACTTACCTTCGTACAATTATTGCGGACCCGGAACAAGACTGAAGAAACGGTTGGCGCGCGGTGATAAAGGTATAAACCCGTTGGACGAGGCCTGTAAACAACACGATATCGCATACAGCAATTACAGTGATTCGGATAACAGACGCGTAGCCGACGGAATACTGGCGGGGAAGGCTTGGGACAGAGTCAAAGCGGGTGACGCATCGCTCAGTGAACGCGCTGCCGCGTTGGCCGTAGCGACGGCAATGAAAGCCAAGACGGCTTTTGGTGGTGGTAAAAAACGTCGTCCTCGTCAGCCTACCGTTCAGCAGCTGTTGAAACGTCTGCACGGCAAAGGGCTTTACTTGAAACCGTACAAGAAACAGGGTCGAGGGAGGAAGAGATGTACGAAAAAAAAACTTCGATAGATTGTATACCCGTTAGACCGTTGACTAATATAGATCTGGAGAGATACGCCTTAGCCCTGAAAGTACCGTGGTTCAGAGGTGTATACATGAGAGACACGTTACCGGCACAACCTTTAAGGAACGAATCGGCTATCGTAAATTTGGATAGTATAACCGGCTCCGGTACCCACTGGGTATGTTACAAAAAGAGAGGAAACTCTATAGAGTACTATGACAGTTTCGGGAATCTGCGACCGCCGATTGAGCTAAGCAGGTATTTTGGTGAAGACGCCAACGTACACTATAACTACAGGAGGCATCAAAATGACAACTCAGTCGTTTGCGGTCATTTGTGTTTAAAGTTTCTAACGTCATGAGTATAGTGTTAACAGATCGCACACCTGTCTTGTCGTGTGACTTTTTCCCGCCAATTGATGTTTCAAAGGGCGAGTGGGAAATAGGTTTTATCGATCTGGCAACATACAATTCGATACCGAACGTCGTGGAGAATGTAAACAACCGTTTTCATTACGGCGATGATAATGATGTTCACACGGTATCATTACCGACCGGATCGTACGAAATTTCCGATATTGAGAGGTATATTAAATCGAAACTAGTTGACGATACTGTTTTAGTATTGACACCTAATAATAACACGCTCAAAGTGGAGATAAAATGTTCGCACGCGATCTTTTTCGACAAGGCCATGTCTATAGGCCAGCTGATGGGCTTCAGCGGGAAGAAATTAGAGGCAAATCAAAGACACTCTTCTGATCGGCCGGTAGATATCATCAGGGTTAACGTGATTCGCGTGGATTGCAATGTGGTCGCCGGATCGTTTCAAAACGGCATAGAATGTCATACTTTGCACGAATTTTATCCGCAGGTACCGCCCGGTTATAAGATTGTAGAAGTCCCGCAGAGCGTAATATATTTACCTGTCAACGTGAGCGTCATTCATAATATCACCGTAAGTCTAAGAGATCAGAACGGCGATACAATCGACTTTCGTGGAGAAGTCATTTCCGTACGATTACATCTACGAAGACGCCAGGATGGGTCTAATATTTAACGGGCGCTTCCAAAAGAAGGGCGGCAGTTTACGTCAGACGACGGCACAGTTAACACTGCGAAACGTTAGGTTCCTCAGATCTTTGGGTTTTAAAGTGATCAATGGAGGACCTTTTGGCTATCGACTCTAGCGCCGAGTACGACAACACCCTCAACGGGCTGGAATACCATACTCATCGGCCGTACTCGTCCGCTACGTTTGGTAATAACGATGAAATTCGTATCCCCATTCATCAGCAAGATGTCATTACGATTCCTTTTCAGAGCACGTTGCATATAAGAGGTACGCTGAAGGCTACAAAAAACGGAGAGGCGGCCGCTGACGTGTCTTTGGTAAACAACGCTATAGCTTTTCTTTTCGACGATATCAGGTACGAGATCGGAGGCAACGAGATAGACAGAACCAGGAATGTCGGTATAACGACCACCATCAAGAACCTGCTTTCGTTGCGCGAAAACGAGAAAAATAAACTCGGAAATTGCGGTTGGCTAGGAGTGGGTAAAACAGATAACGACTGCAAAGAGTTCAACGTGGTTATACCGTTGCGTATGCTGATGGGGTTTTTCGAGGATTACAATAGAATTGTAGTCAACGTGAAACAGGAGCTCGTCCTTTTGCGTTCATCCTCAAATTTTAACGCAATAGTTAGCGCAGATGCGACAGATGTTGATTTGAAAATAAACACTATCTATTGGCGGGTTCCACACGTCTCCGTAGCCGACCAGATAAAATTAAACCTATTGAAGATGATTGAACGCGATGTCACCGTTCACGTGCCACACCGTAAATGGGAACTAATAGAATACCCGGGTTTACCTGCCACGAAGCAACTCACCTGGACTGTAAAGACCACTTCGCAGCTGGAAAAACCTCGTTACGTAATTTTCGCCATGCAGACGGATCGCAAAAACAAGATTAATTCTAACGCTTCGGAGTTTGACGGCTGCAAGGTTACGGATGTAAAATTGTACCTCAACTCTCAGTACTTTCCCTACGATAATATTCTCGGCGACACCGCCCTGTTGTACGACATGTACGTTAGATTTCAACAGTCTTATTATTCACGCGAGCCATCACCGTGTCTAGACTTGTCTACCTTTAAAACGAAAGCACCGATTTTTGTAATCGATTGTTCGAAACAAAACGATACGATAAAATCGGGGCCTGTAGATGTGAGACTCGAAATCGAGGCGTCTGACAATATTCCGCCTAATACTTCCGGTTACTGCTTGATTATTCACGATTCCCATATTGTCTATAACCTGCTGTCGGGTGTTGTTAAAAAGATTACGTAATCTGTGACGACGCGATAAATTACCCGGTTTGTGTGCATTTAGTCTCAGTTGCGGCTTGGAGCATGCAGGCTGTGGTCGAGTTTCATGCCTTCGTCGACAATGCTGGTAACTACATTATCAAGGAACTGGCTGTGGTTGCCGAACACTATCATAGTGTTACAATATTCAAACCGCCTTACAGATTTCACAATTTAAACGAGTCTGCGCAAAAGTCTGCTCGTTGGTTACAGTCAAGCTATCACCGTATCGGCTGGTACGAGGGTAGTATACCTTTTGACGAAGACACCGTGCGAAAGATGTTTGCACCGTTTGACACCATATTCACAAAGGGTTTGGAGAAGGCTAGATTTCTCAGGCAGTTTCACACAGATGTACGTGAATTGCCCAATGAGAAGCACGACGTCTCTTGTAAATACTATAAGTGTATATTACCTCAGCATAATAATGATGTAGATTGTAGATGCGCACTGCGCAGTGCTAAATATTACTACGATCTGCTCCTAGCGTAGTGTCACTTGTGTGTCTGGGTCACTGGCGTGGAGTTGAATCTTCCGTAAACCTGTGTGTTAGTTAAACCTGTGTGTTTGGGTCACTGGCGTGGAGTTAATTCTTCCGTAAACCAAAGTGTGTTTGGGGTCACTGGCGTGGAGTTAATTCTTCCGTAAACCAAAGTGTGTTTGGGTCACTGGCGTGGAGTTAATTCTTCCGCAAACCAAGGCGTGTTTGTGGTCACTGGCGTGGAGTTAATTCTCCCGTAAACCTAGGTGTGTGTGTGTGTAGTTAAACCTGTGTGTTTGTCTGGGTCACTGGCGTGGAGTTAATTCTCCCGTAAACCTAGGTGTGTCTGGTTCACTGGCGTGGAGCCTGTGTGTACTCACGTGTGGAGCAGATTGAAAATTTTAAAAAAAAACTTAAAAATAGAAAAATACAAAAAAAATATAAAAATATTAAAAATTCAAAAAAAAATAATCAGGAGACTACATTTTGTCATGGAGTGGTAGTCACTTGGGAGTAGCGTTGGTTTGGGGCTACTCCCCAAGGGGTAAGCCTTCTGCTTGCCCCGGCTTGTAATGCGGGCATTGAATCGGCTTCACTGATTCAGTTGGCGGTCCTAACCCCGTGAAAACTGCAGAAGGCAAGCGTTTCGACATCTTGAGAGGTCAATGGGATATCTCTGATCGAGGGCTGACGCTGTCGCACGGTAAGTGTAATATTAATTGTATAAAATTTGTTGTTTTCGATCTTGTATTTTTAGAGACATTCTAGCCGGCTCAGACCATATCGGTATTGGTCAGTGGATAACCACCATTTGGTGCCTGAATCCAGGGTTGCGTTACCTATGGGCAGGCTATTACCCGAGACCATGCTCCGTGTTGGCTTTACCCGCTCCTAGGCGGTGTTACCTCGAGCGCGGGTTCGGGAGCGACTATTACCTAGGACACCGATCATTTTTGGCGATTTCATATTTTTTGTAAAAACTACCCCTCGGTGATTCCACCCCCGCAGCGTTCCTTATTGGACTCTAGACATATCCCATACAGCCATTCGATCAAACCGTTCGATTTTCGGCAATTTCATATTTTTTTGTAAAAACTACCCCTAGGTAAACCGCCCCCGCAGCATCCCGTACTGGACTCTACACATATCCCGTACTGTCTGTTGATCCAACCGATCGATTATTGACAATTTCATATTTTATTCAAAAACTACCCCTAGGTGAAACTACCCCTACCGACGCGATAATACACTCTAAACTCATCCTATTGGTCAAGACACGATTTTCCAAAATTTTTTCGAAAACTACCCCCCACCCCCAATCCACCCCCGGAGCTACCCCCGGTGTTGGTCCTGAACGTAGCCGTGGTCACCCCCTTCACGTAGGTTAGGTTAGGTTTGATCCATTTTGGCTAGCTTAGGTTAGCTAGTTGGGATTAGTTTTTTCCTTTTTCCACCCCTCTAGGCATGGTCAAAACCGCCCTTAGGGTTGGGTGAGGGTCGGCGTCAGGCCTCTGCAACATCCAAAACTACCCCTATAGTCCTAGGTTACGTAGCGGCCGAGTTAGGTTAAAATAAAAATTTTTTCGAAAAACTACCCCCCACCCCTCTAGACGCTGTCGAAACCACCCCCGGGTCTGGGGTCGGGGCCGCGATGACCTCCTGCATCATCCGAGACTACCCCTATAGTCCTAGGTTACGTAGCGGCCGATTTTTTTTTTTTTTTTCGAAAAACTACCCCCTACCCCCCTGAACGTGGTCGAAACCACCCCTTGGTCTAGGGTCAAGGCCGGGATGACCTTGAGCATCATCCAAAACTACCCCTATAGTCCTAGGTTACGTAGCGGCCGAGTTTAGGGGTGGGCGCGCTATTCTGGGGCCAGTTCTACTTATAATCATTATTTATCAGTTGGAAAAAACTAAAAGGTATTATTGGTTGTTCAACACAGGATAAATTCAAATACTGTAAGTTTTTATAATGCATTTAATTACTAATTTAAACTAAACTCATTTTCTTTTCAACTAAAACATATTTAGATCTCTCTTTATCTGCCAAAATTATTAATTAAAAGTTCGTTAATTTTCACATATTTAAAACCTACATTTCATATACAATTCATTAATTGCATTTACATATTAAAAATATATATATATATATATTTCCAAATTTAACATAATACAATACTTTATCTTTTTATTTCAAGATTGAATTGGTAAATTCACATTTTAATATAAATAATTTTAAAGTTTATATGGTTCAATAAATCTGGTCTTCTTGAAAATGATTGGGTTATGGCCAAAACCACTTTGTAAATTTAATATTTATTATTCATTATTTCAACAATTTTGTTATACTAATTAATTTTATTACTTTTAAGATTTATTTAATTATTCAACATAGAATGAAGTCATTGTTTAAATTTAATTGGTAATTTGAATTTAATAAATTTAACTGACTAAATTTGACGTTAATTCGTATATAATAGAGAAAATGACTTGCCAAGGATTTCCCTGCCGGTCCTGGAGTCCTCTCGTCTGGATTCCCTGGTCCCTGGACATCGTAAGTTGCCATCCCTGGTCAGTCGATGGAAGTCTTTCTCCATTTCCGCGTCCCGGAGGCTGATTGTCCTAGCCGCGATCCGACATGGAGGCCGTTAGCACCTTGTATTAAAAAAATTTTTTAGACTGCCTTACACGGCCTTAAGTGCCTGTATTTATTGCGGCTATGTCACCCTTCACCTCCGCTCTACCGCTCGTCGCTATCTCCGTGCTTGTTTCTTGTACGGGCGGGTTGGACAACGTATTAGTTTTAACCTGCATAATTTAGTTATCTGTTTTAGAACACTAAAAAATGTCTATTATTTTTAAATGGCTGTAACTTTTTTGTTCTTTGAGTTTTTTAAATTCTGTTTTCACTACTGTTTATTATGGATTTTTCTGGTCATTTCGAAATATCGATGATAGTTCTACGTGACCTAGTTCTCAAGTTAGCATTTTTCGGCACTTAGAAAATTTTTCACTTCACTCTCGTTCGTCAAATTTAGTTAGTTATTACAATTTCATGCTATTATAATTTCTAATTTGTCTTAATAATACTTATTCAAAATTTTACTGACTTCTTGATTCTTTACTATGTTTATTATACCATAAATTAAAACCGTATTATTTAAATATTAAAATTGATATTTAAAAAATTAGAAATTATTAATTTCTTAATTGAAACGTTGATTCAGACCGTTTCACTGTGTATTCCAAGGCTCATTACATCATTCATGATATCATAGCGATTTGCTACGGAATCGAAAACCTTTTTGAATAATTATGATTTGTTCATGTCCTTCCCGATTGTTATACACTTAGTTTTGTGTCATTTATTATAAAATTCAAGTGCATTTGAAATTTTTAGTTATTTACTAATGTAGATGAAAAATTCTTTCTGTATACCAGCAAAATACTATGTCTTTTTTTAATGAAAAATTTAGAAACATGTTGTATAATCATTATAGTAATAGACTTAGGTAAAATTTATGGCGGATTCAAAAGTTGTTATAACCCTTAATGCAAAAGCTCTTCACAATCTTACCCAGCTACCTGCATTTAATAAAGAGCCCGTTGAAAAACTAGCAAAAATGTTAGTTATAGACGGAATTGAGTGCGAAATTGAAAATATTGCGCTTTCTAGAATTATTAAGGAGGCTGATTCCCCTGGCGCAGAGATGGTTGGAAGTGAGGACGTGGCCTGGGATACACTATTATCTACAGGAGCAAGATCATAAATTGTGAAATATGATGTTGAATACCCAAAAAAAATTCTTAAGAGAGATTTTTCTCCTTTATCACCAGAAATAGGGGATAGAATTAAAAAAATAATAGAAGAACGAATTGCAGCTAACCATTTAAAGTTGGTAAATCGTTAAGTGGTAAATTGAAAGGATATAGAAGTCTGAGAACTGAGAGTTGCCGTATAATATATCGCGTAAATACTACAGAACATAAAATAATTCCTGTTTCAGTAGGATACAGAAAAAACGTCTATGATAAGACACCATTAGACCTACTGTCATAGGTACTTTTCTCCTTCCTGATCCATTTTCTTTATTAAAAAAACAAAAAATAGATCATGCTTTGTATAACTATTGAAAATTTCAGTAGCTAAATTAATGTACTAATTAAAAAAACTTATTATAATAAAACTTCTATAGCTCAATTAAGTGACTACACAAAATATTATCTCTCTTACTATGATACTCTTTGTAGCAATTGCCGATATGGCAACTGACCTATACTCAGTTGCACTGCCGAATATTGCCAATCATTTTAAAGTAGAAGGCAGTGTAGTGCAGCTTACGAATAGCTTAAACTTATTTGGATTTGCGATTTCCGGATTAATTTATTGTCCATTATCGGACCATTATGGTAGGCGTCCAATAATGTTGGTCGGTATGACAATTTTTACTTTGGCGAGTATCATGTGTTACATAGCTGACAATATTGTGCTTTTAATACTGATTCGCTTTATACAAGGAATAGGAGCTGGTGTTGCAGGTGTTGTCGGGTATGCAGCAATCAGGGATATGTATTCAGGTAGTGAGTATTCGAGGGTAATTTCAAAGTTAAATATGGTAGTAGCGCTTTCACCTGGGATAGCTCCAGAGGTAGGTAGTTACATAATTTCAAGTGGATATAATTGGAAATTTTTATTTTTTATTATATCATTCGTGGCAATTGTTATGCTCATTTTTATTTACTTTAAGTTACAAGAAACACTCATCATAAATAAAAATGAAACCAGTATAACTGATGTAATAATTAATATTCCTAAGCACTATATATCAATATTTAGAAATTATCGTTTCCTTGGGTTTTCAGCTATCCATAGGTTATCTTTCACGTGGCTTTGGGCATATATTGCTAGCTATCCTTTATTATTTGAGTTTTTGTGCGTTGGAGTACAATATTTCGGTTATCTCATATCAATCGTAGTTATATTTTATATAATTGGAACTTTAATTAATAGAAGATATGTACCAAAAATAGGGAATAGCCGGATGTTAATAATAGGCTTGATGTTGCCCATAATACCTGAGAGTGTATTGGTATACCTTTACTCTATAAACAGACTGAACGTATTTATCCTTCAAACTGTGTAGCTTCCAAGCAATATAGGCCTTGCACTCGTAATAAGCAACAACGTAACCTCTGCGCTAGAAACAACCAAAAGTATAGGTCTCGGTAGGTCCTCTCATTCTGCAATATGATGTTCGGGGCCATCGGGGTATATGTAGTAGGAAAATTGTTTTCTTATGGTATTTTATCAAATTTACTATTAACAATAACATGTTCTACAATTGCAGTTCTTATATACTGTTTGCTCAAATATACTGAAAAACACTCAAGAACTTGACTTTTTTACTATGATATGTAATAATTTATTATTGACTCTTGTTCCGCTTTGGCTATAAATCAAAAACTTTAGCAATCTAAAGAAATTTTTTTGTTGCTTTCCATATGAAACTCTCTACGAAAAACATCAGATAAATCAATGTTATCCCAAGAGAACCTGCCATCTTCTTCTGATTGTTTACCAAAGTGTCCATAACAGGCTGTGCATTTATATATAGGACAGTTAAGTGATAAATGTTTGATGATACCTTTAGTTGATAAATCTATATTGTTTTCGATAAATTTTGTAATCCTCTTTCCATCTACTGTATTTGTACCAAATGTATCAATGTAGAACGAAGTAGGTTTTGATATACCAATTGCATAAGTAAGCTGCGCAAGACAACGTTCAGCTAAACCTGCAAAGACAATATTTTTGGCAAGGTATCGTGCCATGTAAGCCGCAGATCTATCAACCTTTGTTACATCTTTTCCAGAAAACGCCCCCCCTCCGTGTGGAATATAGCCTCCATCAGTATCAACCATAATTTTCCGTCCAGTTAATCCACAATCACTAACTGGTTCACCAAGAACAAACCTACCTGTTGGATTAACCAAGAGATTTTCCTCAGAACACATCCACCCTTTAGGTAAAGATGAAACTATATAAGGATAAATTACTTCTTTTATTTCCAACTGATCCAGATCTTCAGGGTGCTGTATTGAAACAACAATACTTTCAGCACGTACTGGAAGGTCGTTCTCATACGCCAAAGTGATCTGTGATTTTGCATCTGGACCAAGTTTTGCTCCTTTAGCAAATGAGGTTTTTCAGAATCGAGTGCGCATAAAAAATGGGCGCTGGTATGAGGTTCTCTATTTCTATTGTGACATAGCCATACATTATACCCTGATCCCCAGCACCTTGATCCACACCTATATCAATGTCATTTGATTGTTCATGCAGCAATATATTTGCTTTCACTTTTTCCCAGCGGAAACCATCGTGCTCGTAACCAATATCTTTTATTGTATTCCTTACAATATTTTAAATTCTGCTACTTAAAATGTTAGGTCCGAATACTTCTCCCGCTATAATAACATTGTCTTTGGTAACTAAAGTCTCTACTGCAGTTCGTGAGAAAGGGTCAGTGAAAAGGTATTCGTCAAGTATCGCATCCAAAACTTGATCTGCAACTTTGTCTGGATGACCCGCTGCGACTGATTCACTGGTTATTAAATGTTTTAAACCCATGCTTTAGATTTGCTCATACAATAAAAGTTATTATAGAAAAATAACTAATAATTAATAAATGGTAGACCTTGCAATACAAACACGAACTCTTCTCACACCTGCTTGTTAATTTGACAAAAATTAGCCAAATTAGATCTGTTTTGTTAATCTTTGTTTACGTAAAGGCACGTACCTTGTTGAGAACTTATAACAAAAACTTAAGCATTTGTAGAATAAAATTCAATTAAGTCAATAAAAGATTGTTTGTTATTGCCAAAAGTTCCAAAAGAAACTGCTATACAAAGCAGTAAAAGAAGAACCTGAATTCTTCTGTCAGTTAATTCATGTCTGTCAGATTAAGTCTTTTCTTTTACAACTACAAAGGTCACGAGGATGTCAGGCTATTTTCCTCTTGGAGTTGTTTAATTTCATCTAGTGAAAGATGCCGTCTTGTAAGTCAAAAAGAAAATTATAAAAATTGAGTCTTATTCACGTCCTGTGTAGCGGCACATACACTACATTCAATAAATTTATATTAAATACTATTTTATATAAGATCGGATTTTTTTATTTTAAATCACTAAACCTTCACTCAGTCTCCTAGTTCTGTAGTTTTTAGGATTAAGAGCTCTTTTGGATCTGAGAACACCGAAAATGATATGGAGTAGCTTACGCATTGCAGCACCAACAATAGCCATATTATGCTTACCCTTTTCCTTTAACCTTTGGCAGAAACTCATAATGATAGGATTGTAATTCTTAGCTACTATAGCAGGAAAAAAAGTGCTTTACGCAACGTTTGTGAACCGGATTTAATTAATCTGGGTTTACCATATACAGATGAACCTGACGTAATATTTCGTGGTATAACTCCTGCGTATGCTGCCAATTGTCTAGCATCTCTGAAAGCTTTTATGTCAGGAACTTAAGCTAAAATAGCTATTGCTGACTCCTCTCCTATACCTGGAATGGTCAATAGAAGTTGAAAATTTTCTAATAACTCTTTGTGTTTCTTTAATAGTTCATGTATGGAGTTTTTTATTCTTTCTATTTTTGTCTATGTTCATTGCAAGATCTTCCCAAGCATTTGCAACTTCTTTAGGTAGTCTCTCTTTTTTTCTAGATGATTATTCATTCATGTCAATTCATCTTTTATCGCAGCCAAGTAACGATAAAGATGTTTTAGTTTTTTTCAATTCAGGAGAAGGTGGTGTTCAACGAGTAGGTTCCTAAAATAATTTCTGCATCAGTATGATCATTGTTTTGTCGTGCAAGCTTACTCCTCGCATAAGATTTTATGCAATAAGGATTTACAACACTAACAAAATGTCCAGCGTTGTGCAGAAACTCAGCCAAAGCTTCGCTATAACAACCAGTAGCCTCCATGCAGGCTTTCACTTCTTCTACATTATGTTTTTGTAGAAAGCTAAGTAGACCTTGAAACCCAGAATCCCCTTTAAAACTCCTTTTTCTAGTATCACGCCTTCCTTTTTTGCTTATGAATGAGAGAAAAACATCAAGACGATCTTTTGATATGTCTATGCCCAAAAAATTGTTGATCATCTATAACTCCATACATTACCATTTATAAAATGAAAAGTAAGGCTGACCTTGTGGATACAGAACTAAAACAATTTAGGTTTTTCTAGGATGCCGTCCAGCCTATACTTTTGAGAAGGGAACTCTTGTCTTTCCCACAGATTTTATATCTAAGGCCGGTGACAGAGTGCCTCCCTTCTCCATCCAATGCTTAAGCTTAAAACATTACATGCTTTTTTCAAGATACAAGGCCGGTGATTTGAGCTATAACGTCTATAGAGACACCAGCCTTGAGTGAATTTTTAGCTACTTCAATGTCCCTTTCCTTTCGACCTTCAGCTCTGCCCTTTTGATGACCGATTTGGATGCCTTCTTTTTTACCTTCTCTGCTTTGTTCAAGGCAAGATACGTTATCATTCTCATTAATTTCAATCCATTCATACATGGCTCGTTCATCATCAGTTCAATTGTATTTAACTAGCTGATCGTAAGCTTGACCGATAATTACATCGTCCCCTATTATTTTTTTCAAATCCTTTTCGCTAGTTTCACTTGCACATTTGAAAAAATAACACCACTTTTCAACTATATTTTCCAGTTGGTCCTCTTTTGTTTTTGGGGACTTTGACAGTTCTATGAAAGTAAAACTAAAGTCCTTCAGGTCATGTTCGAAAGTTTTCGTATCAAGAATAACATGGTCAGATTTGTACCCTGGTTTATCAGGAAATAGAATAAAATCAGTGATGGCAATAAAGATTAAGGTCTTGGTACTTGTCTACGTTAGCTTAGCCTGAGTAAGCTTTGCAAGCATAGAACTGTACGCGTTTTTCAAAACCACTTACTCTAGCGACTTGCATCTCGTAAATAAATTTTACACCTGTAGAATCTTCACACAATACATCGACAATACTTTCCTTTTTAGAAGCAATATCAGGGTCTAGAATAGTACTAGGAAATCCTCTATTTTATTTTCATCAGTGCGGCTCAAAATATCATTGAGAAAGTGAATTAGAATGTTTTTATTGTCGTTGTTACCAAAGATACGCCTGAACACATAATTATTCTTTAGATCTAAAAACTTTCGTAAAACCATAAGAAATTCACTTAAAAAGTATTAATAACTATACACTATTTCTTGCAAATACTCAATCATATTTTTCTGAATGGCCATTTTCCATCTTGCAGACTCCGCCAAAATATTAAAAAATTTACTAAGTCAAAAAAAGGCAAAGAATCCCGGTGGTGCGAGTTTTGACCCTCTAATAATGTAGTTTTGACCCTCTAATGTAAAATAATGTAAATTGGCGCTATAATAATGTACTGACGCTTGATTTAAGCGCGATTTGGCTGCAAGAGAAAAAATTTAAAACACGTACAGCCACAATAGTTTTATGTAGTCGGCCAATAAATCCCAAAGTTTTTTACTAAATTTTTGTTATTGTACCCGCGGAGATCAAAAACAAGTTTTGAGTCAGAATCACCCTTATAGGTCATGATAATGAAGTTGACGGGGGTTGTCAAGTAGTTTTTTTGTTTCACGGCTGGCAGACAGGTTTTTATATCCCGGTATTACCGTTTGAACGCATAATTCGATGAATTTTAGAAAGTTTATATTTTCCATATGAGTCTCCCCCTATAACAAGTAGCCCCTTTGGTACAATTCCAGCGCGTGATGCTAGTTTTCTATTGAGCCAGAGCTTGACATTAGGATGGGTTTGTTGCATGGCAACTAAAAAACCTAGAGGTTACTGAGAAAATTCATTAATTAAGTAGCTATTTAACCACCAAAGAAAAATATGCCACAGAAACTGAAACCAAAAAGAGTATAGTAAATTTCTTCAAGAAAGAGGAAATTTTATTAATGAAGCAATTGAAAATGACAATAGTCCAAGACAGCAACTATGATTATAGCGATAAAGTCGTGATTTATTGTTGCCAGTTTCTTTAGAATTCGGCTGAAGACAAACAGAGGAAGGGATATCTGCAACGAATAGGTAGCAGTTATCAGCTATTCTCAAGCATCAAAAAAAACTTAATATTAAGATCAATGAGCCGACAAAAGTAACATGAAAGATATTAAAATTGCCATAGACAGCACAAGTATCAGTATTTATAATAACACCCTTAATCATAGTAAAGAAAACAGTAAGGATAGAAAATACTACAACTATAAACAAGTAAGAAAGTATGTTGAATATAAATGATAGAAAAGCCATAGGTGTAAAGTATAGTCTACTCCGACTGCTATGGGGCTTGCGATTTGCTAAAAGAAGTTGATTCCCAGCATACCATAAAAGCATTGTATGCAGATAGGGCATACAATAGACATAAACTTTATAAATTGTGTAAGGAACATGATATAAAAACAAAAATTCTACCAAAAAGCGGGGCGGTGGAACATTCGACATACGTTCGACAGAAATGCTGCTATTATATTAATAAAACCACCTGGTAAAGAAGGTGTGGAAGAATGGAAAAGAGAAGAGGGTTATGGAAAAAGATTGTATATCGAAGGGTTTTTCTCAAGGCTAATTTGGGTTCAGCTTGAAAATCAAATCAGAGATAAATCGTGAAAAAGAATTGCTAATTAAATGCTATTTTCTCAATAAATTCACTGATATTGGTATGGCTAAATTTGAAATAATTACATGAACTTGCCATAAATCAACACCGCATAAAGTTATGCAACAAAGCCATCCCATTGTCAGCTACTTAGATGACACCAGCCTGGCAGCACAATATTCGTACAGTTGTGAGCGTAGTGGCGGAGCTGGTAAAATGTGAATTTATAGTGGATTATTATCTTTCTTTAAGAAATCATTTTAGTTATACTGAAAGCTATGGGCCTTAGACAAAAAATCAAGTTTTTTTTCTCTGTCTTTTATAATTCTGTTTTTTCTATGGACTGTATTGTCTGGTTACTTTGAGCCGTTTTTTGTTTCTAATGGGATATTTTCCTCTATTTTCACATTACTTATCTTTAAACGATTGATAAATGCTGAGAGTGCTTTCAGTCAAATCTTAAACAGTACAAGTAAGCTGTCACTTTGTAAGTTACTGGTAAGCTACATACAGTGGTTGATATACCAAATGATTTTATCGAGCATTTATGTAACAAAAAAGGTGCTGCAAGCTAAACTTAAACTTGAGCCAATCAACCTCACGAGGAAATGTAAAGGACCTAATGACGAGAGCATCATGTTGTTCGCAAACTCAGTAACGATCACTCCTGGCAATTTTACTATTAATGTTATAAAAAAATGACAAACATACCTGTCTACCATGTATTTCATAGATAAAAATCTTGAGAGCGGTGTTTCTGAAATAGAGAATAAAGTCTTGAAAACACTGCGCTCAATCAGGTAATTGCCTTAAATAAATTAGCAGCATCCTTATATTCCCTTACCAAGCTTTCAAGCATTTCTTTTGGAAGGCTATTGCCAACAATAGAGCATAAATAATTATACAAATCTTCTAGTCTTGATATGTTGTTTTTCTTCTTGCTGTTGAATTTGTGTGGAAAGATGTCTTCCATAATTTCAATAGTAGTAGCCCTATTGAAAACTACATTTTCACTTGTCACATTTATTCTCGCCAGAATAGTATTAATTTCAGGTCCATTACTCGTATAAAAATCTGACAACTGAGCCATTTTAATGACGTATAAGGTTACTATTTTTTACAAGCAATTATCATCGTATTCACAATTTTTTATTACTTTCCCCTGAGTAACCTGAGATTTACTTATTTTTGCGTTGTGTGGTAATTTGCTCATTCAATTTTCTCCGTTTAATCCAGTGAATAGATTATACTAACACTTTGTTAAATAAATAATAACGCGATTACAAAATGTATGTTTCTATTTTTATAATTCAAGCAAATGGTGTAATTTCTAAGCATTTAAGCCAACTTTGGCAAGATGTAGAAGCCTTGTATAACGCTAATGCTGGAAGGCTTTGTTGTATAGCCATTTATGCAGTGGTGGTTTATGACAAATTTATGTAATTATTTCAAATTTATCCATACCAATATCAGTGAATCTATTGAGCAAATAGCACTTCATTAACAGTTCTTTTTCACGATTTATCTTTGTTTCTCAAGCAACCCAAATTAACCTATGGAATAACACTTCAATATAAGACCGTACTCCATACTTCACTTTCTTCTTTATCTAATTTTACTAATATATTTTCTGATAAGTAGTCAGCTAAACAAATTTTAGCTAGGCCAAATAATAGATTGTATTTCCCACATTCTTTATACACTCTCCTTATGTCATAAGCTGCATCTGCTCGAACAGAACGAACTTTATACTTATTCCCTCTACAGGTTGACAAATAGTCTGCAGCAGCACCGTGAGTGTACTTCATGTTTATCGCTTTCTTATCGTTAACATTTAAAACAATGTGTAGTTTCCTTACTTGATCGTAACCATTATATTTTCTTTCCCGAATATATTAAGTTTACTATGTCCACCGTTATTATTGTAAATACTGGCTCTGGTGCTATCTACGGCAATTTCAGTATTTTCCAAATCATCTTTATCAATTCTATGATCGTCAATTTCCAATTTTTAAATCTTCTGGAAGCTTGCGTATAGATAATAACTTTTATAGGCTCTTTCCTATCTTTTCTAAATACTCTTTTACAATACCCACTGCTTTCCTTAAACCCATCCTAAATAGATATATGTACTAAAATTACAACCTATAAACATTGTTGCCGCCAGCTACTTTTGGATTGCTTTCATACCAATTTTCTATAGCTTCATCAATAAAGTGAAAAATATTTCCTCTTTCTTTGAGAAATTGGTTATATTCTCTTTGGCTACTGACTCTCATCTTTTGTGGCATAAAGTTATACTTGTTTGAAAAATGCTTATTTTACAACAAAATGCGCTAGTAATCATACATTTAAAAACATTTCTCCTTATAATACCATCAACCAATACTAGCTAAGCAACAAAGCCATCCAGAATCAGCGTTTTAAAACACTCTGCTCAACAAACTAGGACTGCCATATTTACATAGAAATTGTTTATAACAAACAACGACGTCATTCTACTATTAACTCTTGCATTCCCGAACAATTCGATGCATCATTTTCATAATAAAAATGTCTTAACTTTCTCTCTACTTTTTCTGGGTAAGGTCAGTGGAAAGACAACAAGGATTTTTGGACAGATAATTAGACCAAAAGGCTATACGTATAGGTGGTTAAAACAGGCTACTATGGCAAGCTTGTGTTATATTAGAATTAATATAGAGAAGGGTTTAACAAAACGATATGGTGGGACTAGTGCGATTTGAACGCACGGCCTTCGGATTAGGAATCCAAAGCTCTATCCTGCTGAGCTATAGTCCCGTCCCGTGTATTTGCACACGATCATAGCAAAAATCTCACATTTTTCTAGATCTATCACATAACCAATTTACAACAATAAAAACAACCCTGTATATTTCTTGAGTATAATGCTATTATATTTAATAATATGGTTTAAATTGATGCTAGTTAACAACATTAATTACTCTTACAATAATCAAGGCGGCTTTGTTTTAAGCAACATAAACTTTGAAGTAAAACGAGGAAATGTCGTATGCTTATTGGGACATTCAGGCTGTGGCAAGTCAACGATTTTAAAATTAATTGCAGGAATAGAAAATCCAAAATCTGGCACAATTTTTATGACAAGCTAGTCGCAAGCAATAATATATCAATTGCAATAGAGCACAGGAACGTCGGATTGATCTTTCAACATTCTGCACTATTTCCTCACAAAACAGTAATAGAGAACATAACTTTTGCTATTCACAGTTCTCCCAAAAAAGAAAAGTACGTCACCGCATTGGAAATTTTGAAGCTATTAAACATAGAAAAATATGAAAACATGTATCCTAATGCGCTATCGGGACGACAGCAACAACTAGTTGCAATTGCAAGAGTAATAGCACAAAACCCTGATGTTGTGTTGCTCGATGAGCCATTTTCTAATTTAGATATACTGCTCAAGTGCCAAACAAGACAACATATATTGTCTCTTTTTAAAAGTAAAAATATTCCTATGCTAATGGTAACTCATAACCCACAAGAAGCATTGAAAGTCGCAGATTTTATCTACGTAATGAAAAACGGCAAAATTGTTCAATCAGGAGTTTCCAGCGATACAGGCTCAAGATTATTTAGCAAGCTCTTTTCTACTTTACAGTTAGGCGAGGAACTTCCATTTGACAGCATATTTGCTGCAAGAAAATAATCTAGTCTGGAATTGTTATAAAATAGATCGAAAAATTTTGATCTATAATTAAATAAAGGTGATATAATTTATGTTGAAATCTGACAAGAGTCAGGTTTCAACATCTAAAAGTTAACATTTTAAATGGAGGTACAAATGAGTTTAGGACCATGGCAATTGTTTCTAGTCATAATAATAATCTTAGTTCTGTTTGGTGCAGGTAGGTTACCACAAGTTATGGGTGATTTAGGAAAAGGCATTAAAAATCTTAAGCAAAAAACTAAAATCTTAAGGACTCAGAGAAACTATCATCTAACGAGTCGGATCGTTAGCGTCTTCATACTTCATGGCACGTACTCTAGTACGTGCCATTTGTTAAAAACCTGATCAGACTAAAAACTTTGGTACAGTTTTTATTTTGCTCGGTGTTATGGGTAAAGATGGACTTCTCTCTATACTGGGGGTTTTAATATCATTGTGTGCGCTGTTGCTTTGTGATAATAAAGTGTTACAGCTTATAACAGGAGCATTCTCTCTCCTCAAAACATGTTTACAACACCTTAAGACAAGAATAAATCTATGGTGTGAACGCAGAATGAATGTTGAAATATAGCAATAATTGTGCTAGTTAGGAGAAATAATCTTGTCAAAGGGTAAACGTGTAAAAAAGTGAAAGACTGACTGAAAATGAAAAATTGGCCTCCGATATTTTAAAAGAGGTTGCCAATACCAACAACTTCAATAGTGATAAAGTGACATTGTTTGATATCAAAACAGGTTTACAAGAGCGCGGTTTTGGTATTTTAATAATCATCTTCTCCTTGACGCTGTCGGTACCCATACCAGTTCCACCTGGCTATACAACCATACTTTCTATACCTTTAATCTTATTTGCACTGCAGCTTCTATTTGGTTTTGATTCTCCTTGTATACCTCATAGGTTGGAAAGGAAATCTTTTCAACATTCAACACTAGCTCTTGTGGTAGAAAAAACTTCACCTGCATTAAAAAAAATTGAAAAGTTTATGAAACCAAGAATGTCTTTTATTTTCTACGGACCTGGTGAGAAAATTCTAGCTCTTATAATGCTGATTTGTGCATTATCAATAGCCATTCCATTGCCCCTAACCAATTTTATTCTTGCAATTGGTACAACTCTCATTTCACTTGGCAGTAAAGATGGGCTCCTTTCCATACTGGGAGTTTTAGTATCTTTGTGTGGGTTATTACTTACTCTTGTTGTAATAGTTAAAGGACCACAGCTCATACTCGGAGTATTTTCTTTTCTAAAAGGTTTCGTATATGGTTAGGCTTTACAACACTTTAACAAAATAAGAACTTTTCACACCAATCGACAAAGTTCATGTAAAAATGTATGTTTGCGGACCAATGGTGTATGATACAGCACACATAGGTAATGCACGTGCTGTTGTTATTTACGTTGTGCTATTTCAACTGCTTAAATTTTGTTATGGCAAAGTTACTTACGTTCGTAATATAACCGACATTGATGGTAAGATAATCAATGCAGCAAATGAGAAAAATAGCAACATAGAAAGTATAACTACATATTACACCAAGGCATTTCATAAAGACATGGAAGCCTAAACATGTACAGAAACAACACATGAGTCAAAAGCAACGGAAAATATATATCAAATTATTGAATTAATCGAATATCTGCTGCAATCTGGCCATGCTTATGAGTCCAATAGACATGTATATTTTAGTGTAGAATCTTACTCTGAGTACGGTGCTTTATCAGGAAAAAAACATTTATGAACTGTTATCACGGCAGTAGAGTTGTAGTTGGTGAAAATAAAAAGCACCCAGGAGATTTTGTGCTATGGAAGCCTGCAAGCGATATTGACTATAAAGTTTCAAGCTACTGGAATAGCTACTGGAAGACCAGTATGACATATAGAATGCTCAGCAATGTCATATGCTTACCTTGGCAAAGATTTTGACATCTATGGTGGCGGTATAGATTTGAAATTTCCTCATCATGATAATGAAATTGCACAGAGAAAATCTGCATTTGCCGGATCAACATTTGCAAAATATTGGGTACACAACGGTTTTCTCACGGTCAATGAAGAGAAAATGAGCAAATCCTTATTTATTATAGTCAAGGTAAGAGATTTACTGGAGAATGGAATAAAGGGTGAAGTAATACGCTGTGCACTGCTTAAAACTCACTATAGAAAACCACTTGATTGGACAGAAAATGTTATTTCTGAGTAGCAAGAAACTTTAAACAGGTTTTATCGGTTATTACGCGGTGTGAGCATTGAGAAAAGTGATACAGAAGTCTCTAAAGATTTCAAGGAGGCTTTGAAAAATGACTTAAATATTCCTGAAGCTTTAGCCATATTGCATGAAATGGCTACAAAAATCAACAAAACGAGCAATGAACATGAGAAGCTCAAATTAACTGAAAGTTTTGTTAAGAGTGCAAGATTTATTGGTCTTTTTCAGTCAAGTTACCCAGAGTGGTTTACTGCTGGTGTGAGTCATCAAGAAATAGAAAGATTGATAGATTTAAGAAGAGTAGCAAAACAAAATAAAGATTATGATACTGCAGACAGAATAAGAGAGTAGTTGAAACAAATGGGGGTTATAATTTCTGACAACGAAGATGGTACAACAACTTGGTAATGGAAAATTATCTTCTGCTGTTTACAGATAACCTAGTATCATCGCTGATCTTACCTATACGCCACGGTTTTTTGTTTTGTACTATGTTGTAATTTAGGTCGTATTACGATCCACTACTTATGTTATTTTTTGGAGTATTGGGATCAAGCCTTGGTGGAATAGTTAATTGGTATTTAGATAGAATAACAATTTTTATCAAGAAATCATATCACAAAGTAGAGAACGAGCGTAAAATATCAAAAATCGTAAGAAATTTATTGATTTGTGCAGTTGCATTATTTTCGTGGGCGCCAGCATTTGGAAGTGCAATTGAAGTTTTATCAGGCTATTTTAAGTTAAACTTCAGTGTTTTTACTTTGTTAACTATTCTATCCAACTTTTTCTACTTGTTATACCCCATAATTACTGCTTGATAAAACCTCTTCCTTTGCCCTTTCTAAATATTCCAATATAGTTTCATGCAGTGCAGTCCAAGACATTTGTTTTTCCATATTCGGTATGAATTTTTGTTTCCAAGTGTCTTTAAATTCATGAAATCATTGGTTCTCAAAGTTTTGTAAATCAGACAAAATTTCTGACCTAAACTCATCAATTAATCTCGAAACTTCTGAAGCCTTTTCAGGGCTTATAGACTGTAAAGACAATATTTCATTCTTTAAGATGTCTAGCTTTGCAAATGCGTTAAGCTTAAATGGCATATAAAGCGAAGATCTTATATTATATCTTAGATAAAAGTCGTAATATTGCTTGATCTTGTACGTTAGCGTAGCAAACGCATCAGAAGAAATGTTATTTTCGTATTGTGTAAGAGACGATAATAAGCACTTTTAATACTCTTCATCTAAAAATGAGGTTTATTTAATTCTATTACTCAAAGATGTGAATTTGTTGAAAACACAACTGCTATACTCGCTCAAAAATTCAGGCAGAATATCCTCCCATTCTAACTTTAGGAGTAATTCTTTTCTAATCTCTTTTGGCAAATGGCGCATTGAAAATTGATTAACGACCCATGCAAAATTTTCATCAAACTCATCCGAATAATCAGCGTTGTCAGCATTACCTTCTTTGTCATTCCAAGGTAATATCTTATATAGAAAGTTATTTAATCTTTTTTTCAATTTCAAAATATTTTCACCTTTATCATCCACCTTATATAAAACCTCATTTACCTTTTGTTCTGCATCTTTAGAGCTGATCCTATCACCTATATGCAACCCAATACCATTTTTCTCTAACAACTCCCAATCAAACAACTTATGTGGATCGGGCTTACGCATCACGTAACCTTCAATGGCTGAGTTGTACACTACAGTGCCTATCTCAGCGTGACTAAATATCATATCTTTTCTAATCCTAAAGCCCTTCATAAGGTACAAAATCAGATCTTTAACAGATTTAATTTGCTCTTCTGGAAAAGGTTCAAGCTCTGTGTTCACAATTTCTATGCCTATAGAATAATCATTCAGTTTCTGTAGCTCTTCAACCACGTTATCTATTTGAACTTTCGCATAACTTATGCCAGCATGCCATGCTCTTTTTTTCAACGGAACCATCAGAGTAATACTGCCATCTCTATCAACAATAAGCTGCACTGATATCCCTGAAGAATTTAATGCGCATTTTTTGCTTTTTAATGTCGGCGATTCGGTATGATGCACCACCACCATCAACACTTTTTTGCCCTCTCTACCATCGTAATTTGAATCTGGCGCAGGATCTAAAAATAGTAGATTTTTTAATGATGTTTTTAAATCTTGAAAATCACTCTCGATATCACTTAAGCAAGATTGCTGCCCAGATATGGGAAGCGCTACAAGCAGCAATAGTACAGAGACTAATATATTTTTTTTTTTTTTTACTGTAAGTTTCATATAGCTCCACAAATTGTAGAAACTATATAGCCAAATTAACATAGTATAAACAAATTGTTTAGTTTTTTTCAGTCAATCAAGACTTGCTACAGCTACAATTAGTATTCTTATCATTACATTGTGGTGTTAAGTCAGGATAGAACGTGAGTATAGCGTCATTTTTTCTCACAAACACTGATTGATATTTGTCGTCTTCCATTTTATACAGACACATTCCATCTTTTCCCAGTTCTTCAAACGCCTTAGTCGCAGAAACTAAAATATCATCAGCATGAAGGTTATACGCATACCCATTTGGGCACTTGACTTTTACTTCTCCATCCTTACCTAAATAGTTTATCCCAAACGTGTAAACACATGGCTTAATGTCTGATTTATTACACAAGGATTTATCATCCAAAATCGCACCCGCCCACTTATCTTCTTGAGCTTCAACATATCTACCTATAAAATGCATACCACCTAGTTTATTGTTTGGCTCATCACAAAAAATATGTCCAAACCCTATAGTTTCTTTCTCAATTCCGCTATTTGTAAACCAAATTTTAGTCAGTTCATCCTTAAATAACCCCAAGTCTGCATTTGGTGTAATCACTTGATGACCAGCTTATCGTATATCTTTCACTACTTCTCGATGCTGTGGACAATCAAGCAAAATTCTAAAATCTTCTTCATTAAGGTGTGTTCCCCAATCTCCACAAGCTTTTAATACACTTTTATCCAAATCAGTCTATTCTGGAAGTGGTGGAATGTGGTCTGGACCTGACAAATCTGTTTTGAAGAATGGCTCAAAGTTAGTTCGTGAATTTGTATCATTGAAGTAATGACCCTTAATGTAAAAAAAACAAATCCTAGTACTGGTATTATCAAGCACAAAATTAGTTTAGCTGTTTTAGACATAACCGCGTTCATAAAAAAGCTAGGGTACAAGTAATAGCTTAAAAAAGCTTTAATCCGATAGTGCCTGGCACCACTTAGCCAACTTAAGAACGCCCATCTACCGGTTGAAACATATGTAAAATCTTTATCAGTCAGACCTGCGGCGTTTATTGCAGATAGGCTATCCCCTCCTCCTATTACGCTGGTTAATTTTCCTCCGTGTGTCAAGCTGCTTACCACCTTCATCACCTCTACTGTACCATTTGCAAAAGCTGAATGTTAAAAAACACCAATAGTTCCATTCCATAGTAGAGTTTTACTGCTTGCTATTGTATTGGTTACCGTGCTCAAAGTTTGAGGTCCGATATCTAAAATTATATCACTGTCCAAAACGGATTCAGTTTTCCTTAGAATACCAGTGCCATAATCAGAGTTTACTGCAACCAGGACCTCTTCAGGCACAACTATTTTGCAATTGTTTTTATTTGCCGTCTCAACAATATCATGCATAAGATCACCGACACCATTTTGAAAAAAAGATTTGCCGATATTCACTCCATTAAACAATAAAAAATTATTAGCAATTGCACCACCAAGAACCAAGTAATCAACCTTCTCTGCTAGTTTTATAAGCATTTTTATTTTAGTTGGTATTTTAGCTCCCCCAACTATTGCGGTAATAGGTTTAGCATCAAATGATACGGCTTTTTCAAGATATTTTAGTTCATCTTGCAAGCAAAATCCTGCATAGGAAGGTAAAAACTCCAAAATGCGTGAAATGGAAGCGTGAGCTCTATGAGAGCAAGAAAATGCATCATTGACATATATATCCGCCAGAGATGCTAATTGTTTGGCAAAATTTACATCGTTCCGCTCTTCTTCTTTATAAAACCTTAGATTTTCCAGTAATATTATATCTCCTCTACCCATTTCATTTATTGCTTTTTGTACTCTCTCACCAATACAATCATCAATAAATTCCACCTTTTTGTTTAACAGCCGTGATAAAGTTTCAACTATATTTTTTAGTGATAGATTGCTGTCTTTGACTTTTGGACGTCCAAAGTGTGATATAATAACAATTTTTGCCCCTGCATTTACCAAGTGTTGAATAGTAGGCAATACTCTCACAATACGAATAGTATCACAAATTTTCCCATTTTTTACAGGAACGTTGAAGTCAACTCTGAGCAAGACAACCTTATCTTGAAGGCCACAACTCTCTATGCTGGATATATTCATTACAAAACCAAAGCTATAAAGCCACTATACAGCAGTTTGGTCTAAATTAAAGTTTTAAGTTATATAAACGTTTTAGGATGCCAAGCTGGAACCCAGGAAGAAGGAGGCAAGTACCCCCTCTCATGTCATCCAAGTACTTGACACTCCAAGTAACCCAACGATGTCATCGCGCAGCGCTCCCCTATATTGTCATCCCATTGCTCTTTCAGTGTCACCCAAGTAGCCCTTTCTCTTGTCATTCCAGTGCTTGACACTGGCTTTCCAGAAAAACGTCGTATTTTAACATAACTTTTATGCTCACCTACTTGATAAAATTCCTGGATTCCAGCGTCACACGTCAATGTCATCCCAGCCATTCCCTATTTGTCATCCCAGTGCCTCTTCGGTGTCATCTCAGTGCCTCTTCGGTGTCATCCCAGTGCCCTCTTCTTGTCATCCCAGTGCCCCTCTCTTGTCATCCCAGTGCTCCGTCACTGGGATCCAGCCTTTCCATAATAATTAAAATGCTGTGTTTTAAATTAAGATTAACTACTTTTTATGTTCACAAAATTAGTTTGCTTGCTTACAAGCAAACTTTCCTAGATTCCAGCGTCACGCGCTGGAATGACATCTTCCTTCAATAGCCTTAGCTATAAATATTAAAAAATTTACTAATCGAAAAAAAGGCAAAGAATCCCCGTGGTGCGAGTTTTGACCCTCTAATAATGAATATTGGCACTGTAATAATGTACTGACGCTTGATTCAAGCGCGATTTGGCTGCATGTGAAAAAAATTAAAAGACGTGCAGCCCTAATAATTTTATGTAGTCGGCCAATAAATCCTTGAGTGTTTTACTAAATTTTTGTTGTTGAACAAGCGTGGATTAAAAACAAGTTTTGAGTCAGAAATACCCCACTGCCATGATAATGAGTTTGGCAAGGTTTGTCAAGTAGTTTTTTTGTTCCCCGGCTGAAAACTACACAATTACAAAAATTGCTAACAAAATTCACAATAAGTTGCTACTTTACTGCTTAAAGCCAGAGGATTTGGGTTTATTAGCTAATGGTCAATATATCTTCTATCAAAAATTGCACGAATTCATGGCCATGCTAGTAGTTCAGGGATATTTTACCTAAAATAGCTTCCACATTACCCTTCATAATAGCAGAACCAAGACTGGTATTTGCAGAACGAAATGCAATAGCTCTGACCATAGCAATATCATCAGCGATGAAACATCTTATATTGTCTACTCCGATCACTTCAGGTTTTCTGATTTTTGCTCCTTGGATGATAAACCTCGGCTCAGGATTACCAACACCAAATGGCTCCAAACGCCGCAGCTGATTCCACAGAGATAAGTTTATTGCCTTAACAGTTACTATACCATCGGCTTTCAAAGCTTTGTCATTTGTGGAGTTTGCAAGCCTCTCAGTAAAAAAGTCAGGTAAATCGTTTATTTTGTCTTCCTCAATTGAAAATCCTGCTGCCAAACTATGGCCGCCACCTTCAATAATTAAACTCATACACTTTGCGGAGAGAACTGCAGCGCCAATTTCAACTCCAGGAATTGACCTGCAGCTTGATTTTCCTATTCCATTGTTTAAAGATATCACTATCGTTGGCAAGTGAAATTTCTCCTTCAGCCTTGATGCAATTATGCCGATTATTCCCTTGTGCAAGTCGCCGCTTACCATTATAAAATTCGCGCTTGACTGCGTAGACTTCTCCACTTGTGTTGTGGCATCCAAAAGAGCCTCATTTTCTAGCATCTTTCTTGCATTATTTAACTCTATTAATTTTAGCGCAATGGAATGCGCTTCTTCTTCGTTATCTGTAGAAAGCAGCCTTGCATCGAGTGATGCTTCTCCGATTCTTCCTCCAGCGTTTATGCACGGTCCAATATTAAAACCCAGCCGGGAAACACTTGGTTTTTCAAGAATTCTTAAATTATCTAATAGAACGAGCAAGCCGACGTTTTTTCTTGCTGACATAAATTTTAATCCCTGTGAGACAAATTCTCTATTCAGGCCAGTGATCTGCATAACATCGCAAACAGTGCCAAGGGCAACTAAATACAGCAGATCAAATAAGTCTGGTAATTTTTTGTTAGTAAAAAACCCCTGCTCACGTAAGTTTTTGTTAAGAGCAACAATCAGCAGAAATGACACTCCAACTGCTGCAAGGTTATTATAAGGAGAGTTCTGATCAAGGCGGTTTGGGTTAACAACCGCTACAGCGTTTGGTAGTTTTTCTGCACCAAGATGTGGTCAATAACTATAACGTCGAGATTGAAGTTCTTTGCAACCTCTATCGGTTGATATGCAAGTGTACCACAGTCAACGGAAATACATAAGTCAGTACCTTTCTTTTTAGGTTGTAATAAAGCATTTACGTTTAATCCATATCCCTCATTAACACGATCTGGAATGTAGATTACAGAGCGTATGCCAATCATCCATAGGTACCTGTTAATCAACGCTGATGATTTTGCACCATCAACATCATAGTCACCGAATATTGCTATACTTTCACTATTTTTTATTGCCCGTATTATGCGGCAAACAACTTTATCCATATCAAGAAGATGAAATGGATCTGGTAATAGTGACCTGATTAGTGGGTATAAGGAACTACCTGCATTTTCTAAATTAACACTGAGTAACTAGTTTCCTTGCTAGTATTTCTGGTAACTCAAATCTCTGAGTAAGGGTTAAGATTTTCCTTTGATCTGCTTCTTGTAACTTCCATAATGCATTTGTTATACTGCGCTTTTCAATATCAAGTAGCATATTTGTAAGTAAAACAAAACTACTTTATCAGAATTTTTGATCTGGCTCTATTAAAAATGAATTTTAAGATTTGCTGTTTACAAAAATATTCGCTTAATTTAGGCAACACCAATTGGTAAGAACTGACTATGGAGCTTAATAAGATTGCAGCATCGATTTTTCTTTCTGGGCTAATAATCATGATTGTCAGTAATGTAGTTGATATGCTTTATAGTCCGGAGGGTTATAAGATGGAACATCAAACGGTAGTAGCTACTGGTGGTGAACCTCAGCAACAAATCGAACAAGTAGCGCTCGACATTGGAGCACTCATGCAAAGTGCCAGCTTTAAGAAAGGTGAGTCAGCAGTGAAGAAATGTATAGCTTGTCATAGTTTTGAAAAAGGTGGAGCGAACAAAGTAGGACCAAACCTATGGAACATAGGTGGAAACAAAAAAGTACATCTTGGTAACTCATTTAATTATTCCAAAGCAGTGCTTGAAAAGGGCGGAAAGTGTGGATATGAGGAACTGTTTGCCTTTTTAAAGAATCCGAAAGCTTATATAAAAGGTACACGTATGGCATTTGCAGGTATTTCGAGTCCGCAGGAAATTGCAAACTTAGTCAGTTACTTGCCCCAACAAAGTGACAACCCGGTTCCTTTACCAAAGTAATATGGATTACTGCAAATTGCTTGGTGAAAATGGTAAGTACATAGCGTACCGAAAGCTACAAGGAAAAAAAGCTTCTATAGTTTTCTTTTGTGGATTTGCATACAATATGAATGGAACTAAAGCAACAGCTACCTTCAAGTTTTGTCAGGAAAATGACATAGCACTTGTGCTATTTGACTACTTTGGCCACAGTCATTCAAGTGGTGATTTTACTGATTATACGACAAGTGATTGGCAAAACAAATTGTGCTAGAGTCATTAGTGAATTAACTAGCGGCAAGCAGTTATTTATAGGCTCAAGTATGGGGGGATGGCTAATGTTGCTTACTGCTCTGCAGTTTTCAGACAGGATTGCAGCACTAATTGGTATATCGTCTGCTCCTGATTTCACTGAAGATTTAATATTCAATCAGTTATCAGATAAGCAAAAAGAAGAACTAGATTCTCAAGGCGTGATAGATTTAACTTCAGGGAATTGTGCATACAATATAACCAAGAACTTGATAGAAGATGGCAGAAAGAACCTCCTTCTAAATAAAGAGACAATAGATATAAATTTCCCTGTACGTTTATTGCACGGCATTAATGATAGAGATGTTCCAAACTTCATTGAATTTAGCTAAAAAAGTTAAATCAACGGATGTTGAAGTACACTTGATAAAATCAGCAGAGCATAATATGTCTGATAGTCGTTCATTGGAAATTTTGTTTCAGACCCTTAGAGAATTTTTGCCCACTGTGTCTAGAGTGTGACGTATTCTACCTACACGAATCACAAAAATAGTATTCACTGGATCTTAATTTTTCAGATCGATAGGTCTACTATAACAAATGATTAAGGTAGTGATATGGATGATCTATTTGAAAGTGACAGTTATAAAAAAAATCTTGATTCTTTAAAAAAAGCTATAAAACTGGGAGATGTAAAAAAAGTTAGTGAACAATACAACAAAACGGTAAGGGATTTGTCTAAAGCATTAGAAGATCTTACAGATAAAGCGGAAGACATATCTAAGTTTGTTATACATGATGACTTGGATAGTTATGTAAAGCTGATGAATGAAAAGCCATAGGGTTTTGGAATATTAAGAACAATCTTGGATAGTGTTAAATATTTTGCCATGTAACGGCAACATTGATTTCCGGAGGACCTTAAATAATTAAATGAATTAAGTTGACATTTTTGCACATACCTCACTGGGCGAAGTACCACCACTTGTTGGACAGCTATTCGGGTGCACCCTTTCCCTCACTTATCATTTACCTAAAGATCTTAAAAGAAATCACATATATTCAAAATGTCACTATTAATGCTAATAGTATCTTCGCCACACGACGGGAGAACTAAGACAGAAAAATGGTCTAAACCGAGCCTTGCTTAGAACACACAAGCATTTACACTGTTTTTTAGATAATATTTAATTTAAAGAAAAGTACGCAACAGATAGAACCTCAGGAAGAGATGTTCAAAATAAGAATAAAAATAATTTTATTAAAAATAGGTCACACCACTTGACTGCTGCAACTGCAATAGAATTTATAAATGTTCTCGAAAAAATTCCGGGTTTAGAGAGGATGGAAAGAAATCAAGAGGAAGACAGGTTATATGGAGTAAATTTAGAAAATAAGACGAAATCACAACAAAAGGAAAATCCTTTGTATGAGCAAATAAAATCAACAGAACGAATATCATTTGTATGAGCAAATCAAAAGATTCAGGGTATGAAAGTTCATCGGATGAAGGGCACTATGCGATACCATATTGTCAGGAGAAAGAACAAAAGGAAAATCTTTTGTATGAGCAAACAGAAGATTCAGGCTATAGAAGCCCGTTAGGGACGGAGAATATCAGCCATATCAGAATATCAAGAGTATAAGGCTTTTACGGAAAATTCGCAGAACTCAAAATCGCCTACAACAGTCCCTAAAACACATATAGAAAAGAAAGGAGAACGTAAACAGAATAAACCTCCAATGCCATCAGTAAGAGAGAAAATATTTTCTACCGATCAAGAAGTGAAGCAGAAACCTCAAGTGGCAGTTAAAATAAACCTAAAGTACCATCAAGGCCTAAAAATCTAGGCCGTGCTGACAACAAAGTAGACACAAAGCCGAAAGTAGAAGGAGCAGTTCTTAAAAAAACAGCTGAAAGTAAACCTATAATACTACTGAATCCGAGAGTTAAAACCATAGCACAAAAAGTTGATGTTAAGATGCTATCAGAAGTAGCATCAGCCACTATTAAAAATCGCGAGATGGGCAATAAAGTAAAGGCATTAAAAGAAAAATTTGAGCAGAATCAAGCAAACAGAAATGTAAATATTGCTGAAGGCAAAACCACTTCAGCAGCACAAAGTGCAAACCCCCCAGTGGCAAAATCTAATCTGAAACCTCGTGGTAGTAAAATTTCTCCTACCACAAATGTAGAGGGAATAATTACACAGCTTGAAGGTAGTGATAAGAAGATATCTAAAAACATTACGTAAGGTTAACTGGAGCGCATCAAGTGAGGAGGTTGGTGATAAATTTAAGGAAGGTTTTTCTTGCATAACCTAAACTAAAAAGCAAAGGAATGCTATCCAAGTAGCTACTCCCTTGTCATGCCAGTACCTCTCTCTCCTGTCATCCCAGTGCTCCCTCTCTTGTCATGCCAGTGCTTATCACTGGCATCCAGCCTTTCCATAAAAAGGTCGTATTTTAACATAACTTTTATGCTCACCTACTTGATAAAATTCCTAGATTCCAGCGTCACGCGCTGGAATGACAGAAATCCAAGTAGCTCCTCTCTTGTCATCCCAGTAGCCCCTCTCCTGTAATCTCAGTGCCCCTCTTTGTCATCCCAGTAGCTCCTCTCCTGTCATCCCAGTAGCTCCTCTCCTGTCATCCCAGTAGCCCTTCCCCTGTCATCCCAGTGCTTGACACTGGCTTTCCATAAAAATATCGTATTTTACCATAAAACAGCTACTTTTATACTCACCAACTTAACTGGATGCCAGTGTCAAGCACTGGCATGACACCCTAGTGGTAGGCTCAAATCACAATGTTCGTACAGTTGTGTGCTTGAAACTGGATTAATTATATGATTCCATCATATGAATCTTTCCATTCTCTATTTGTTTGTTCAATTAAGTTTATTTTCCATTTTCTCTGCCAGCTTTTTAGGAGTTTTTCCCTAATAATTGCTAAATTTATATCTTGAAACTCTTCACATAATAGACCAATTTACAAACGTTGTACTTTGACGTGAAACCAGAGACGGCTTTGCTTTTGTGCTCCCAGATTCGTTTAATCAAATTTGACGTTATATCTATATAGGGTTCCATTGCGCTCACTTGCTAGTATATAAACATAATAACTTTTCATATATAGTAAGTAAATTCACTGGATGCCAGTGTCAAGCACTGGCATGACACCAAAACGGCTACTTGCATTAAGCATCTCGTATCGAGCGAGTGCTTTTCGCTAAGCCGCTGGGAATAGCTCACAACCATTACTCTTGCAGTTGGCTGATTTCCCAATATCCATGCAGGCCACGCAACACTCACACATATGGACTTCATCGAGCGCGGAGGCATAATGAATATTATTCGCCTGAGTTCACCAGTACTCGCAGCTTCCAGCCTGTCTGCTATGACTTTCATGTGCCGATAATTATTATACTCACACCCCGGTACCACCGGTTGAAAGCATAACTCGATGAATTTGAGAAAGTTTATATTTTCCATATTAATCTCCTGTCACTCATATGTTCCAACGCTCCCTATGCCAGCTCTTGTCATCCCAGTGCCCTCTTCTTGAGCCCTCTCCCAGTGCCCTCTTGTCATCCCAGTGATCCGACACCGGGATCCAGTCTTTCCATAATAATTAAATGTGTTTTAAATTAAGATTAGCTACTTTCTATGTTCACAAAATTAGTTTGCTTGCTTACAAGCAAACTTTCCCAGATTCCAGCGTCACGCGCTGAATGACAGAAATCCAAGTAGCCCCTATTTATCATCCAAGTAGCCACTCTCTTGTCACCCCAGTGCTCTCTTCTTGTCATCCCAGTGCTTTCCTCCTGTCATGCCAGTGCGTGACAGTGGCTTTCCATAATCATCAAAGACATTGCTTTTCTCAACATAAAATTTTACATTTACCAAAATTTCTGGATCCCAGTGTCTGAACTACTTTGGATGACACCATCATAAAGCGTCACGCGCTGGAATGACAGAAATCCAAGCAACCCCTCTCCTGTCATCACTTTATCATCACAGCGCTCCCCTCCCTGTCATCCCAGTGCTCGACACTGGGATCCAGTCTTTCCATAATCATCAAAGACATTGCATTCCTCAACGCAAAATTTTACATTTACCAAAATTTCGGGATCTCAGTGTCTGAGCACTGGGATGACATAATAGGAGTGGTGGCTTTCTTGAATTGCCTTAGCCACAAACATTAAGAAATTTATCAAATAAAAAAAAGGCAAAAGAATCCCCCGTGGGTGGCTAGTTATTTATATGTACCTCAAATATCGGCGTCTTTTACTCTAAACGCTGCAATTTGGCTGCTTTTAGTCACAACTTACCTAAATTACAAACGTTAAGAAATTTACTAAGCAGGAAAAAACGCAAAAAAACCCCGGGGCAGCTAGCATCCAAATTCTCCCTTGTCAATTAGGCGTTTTCTACTGTATTAAACGACTTATAAAAGCGTTTCAGCTTATATAGGTAAAAACCTAGAAAATTTATAAAGACATAAGGTGTACATAGTGCAAAAAATTAAACATGATACGCCCAATACCCTAAGTTTTTGGTCATTAACCTGCACAGATTGCGAAGATAAATAATTAGCTTCAGTGTCATTATAAAAGGATTGGCGGGGGTTGTCAAGTAATAATTTAGTCCAGTTTTTTGAGTTACTTAGGTGATAAGAAAGGAATGATGAGGAATCTACTTTTGAATAAACTCCATTTGCATTTCCTGTATATTGTACTCTATTTGCTTTATGTGTTCTATTACCTTTTCTTCTAGGTTGAAATTACCGCTCAGCCTTGCTTCGATTCTTTCTTTTTGTAATGCATTTAATTCTTTCTGTAACACTATGTTATTCCACACAATTTCTGCAGATTTCCTCTCATTTAATTGACTATTCAGCACGCTAGTTTTTTCGAATATAAACCTTACGGTTTCAATAACATTAAACTGCTCAAACTCTTGTAACAAAGCCTCCTTATCGAGCTCATTTCCGCTATTTGTCAAATTAATCACAAGCTGTTGTAAGCTTTTCATTTCTGCATTAGTAAACTCAAAGTGGGAAAATTGCTCAAAAAAACAGGATGGTGTAAGATCTCAGGAAACTCTATTATTATACGCAGGATTATGGCCTGGTTTTGCTCTGCTTCAATCAGCTCTACGTAGGTATTCGCCTTTTGTTGCTCTAATTTTACTGTTAAAAATCTGCTTTTTGAAGCTTCTTCTTAGTTCACTGGCCTTATTATAAAAATAATCCCTGTAATACCTTCTAATACTGCTTTTACCGATAGTATTGACATATCCCATGAACTTGTGCTCAAGAACTAATTATTTTTCAGGAGCACGTTTTTCGTAGTTTTGCACGCTACTATTGACTATGTGATGCCATAAATATTCAGAATGCAGTTCTGAGCGGTCAAGCGCAGAGAGTACGTTTTCTTTCTTATATTTCAGCTCATTACATACATCGTATGGGTCTTTATCTGTCGGCAAAGTCACAAACTTTAACGTATACCCAAGCTCTAATATTGTCAGAAAAAGCTCCGCAACTCGTGTATCAGCATGACGTCCGGAACTATCGCCATCCATACAGATAGAGATTTCTTTAGCAAATTTCCACAGAATTTTTATCTACTCTGCGGAAATTGCAGTGCCAAGCGGGGCAACTGTTTTGTTAATTCCCGCTTGGTGTAGCGCTATCACGTCGATATATCCTTCAAAAACAAATACATGCTGTTTTTTGCGTACTTCGCTCAAAGCAAAGTTTAATCCATATAAATTTTCTCTTTTCTTAAAGAGCTGGCTCTCTGGGCTGTTTAAATACTTTGGTTGCTGCTCAAAGCTCAGCGCACGTCCGCCAAAACCAATAACTTTGCCCGTGATGTTGTGTATAGGAAATATCAGCCGATCATAAAAATAATCACGAGAATTCTTATTTATTAACCCAACATCGGTCAAAACTTCGTCTTCAATACCCGAGGAGTTCAAGTATTCTTTCAAACCAGAGCTTGGCGCGTAACCTATCTTAAATTTGTCTATGATTTTAGATGAGATCTTACGCTGCTTTAAATAGGCCATAACACCCTGATTTTTCTGTGCGAACCAACTTGCAGCTAAGTCTAGCGTTGAAAACAGTTTATCGCTTTTTTTAATAATGTTAAAGTTTTTGGGTAACTCAACACCGATGTCAGTCTTTCCAGTGCTTCTTTAAAGCTCAGTCCCTCAGTCTGTGAAAATAAACTCAAACACATCACCATGCACTGAACAACCAAAACAGTAGTATAATCCTTTAGTGTTGCTTACCGAGAAAGATGGAATTTTTTTGTTATGAAATGGACAAAGTCCAACAAGACTATCCCCTCTTTTTATTAATCTAACTCTTTTACCTACTATGTCAGATAATAATAACCTTGATTTAATAGTATCTATGTAATCCATTTCATCGAATTAGTAGTAGGATAAAAATTATACAGAATTTATACCATCTAACTAAACATTTATTTCAAGGTTGGCAAAAAATCAGGAGAGCTTCATAGAAAGCCCAAACCCATATTTAATGTCTTTAAGTCATAATTTCTTATATGTCGGAGGTAATATCAATTTCTTCAGACCATGCAGGTTATAAGCTAAAATCAGAAATAAAACGTTACTTGGAAGCTTTGGGTTATAAAGTAATAGACCAAGGTTGTACTGCTAAGCAGAAGTGCGTAGACTATCCAGACTATGCTGTTAAAGTTGTAGAAGATATAACAAACAATAAAGCAAATTATGGGATATTAATTTGCGGTACAGGTTTGGGTATGAGTACCGTAGCGAATCGCTTTGAAGGAATCTACGCTGCTTTGTGTAATAGTGTTGAAATCACAAAACTAGCTCACGAGCATGACGATGCAAATATACTGTGTCTTGATACAGGGTTTACTACCAGTGGATTGTCAAAATACATAGTCAAGCAATTCCTCAAAACAGAATTTTCAAAATAAAGCAGACATAAAAAACGCCTTGATAAACTCAACAATATAACCTCTTCTAGTAAGAAAAAAAACACGAACTTATAATGAAAATGAGGTGTCAAAGTTTGCTAAAATGGCGGGCAAATGATAGGATGAGAATGGTAAATTCAAGCCATTGCATATGATGAATTCTGTGAGAGTGTCTTACATTATCGAGCAGATAAAATAGTTTAAAAAATGTGATTTAAGTGAAATATCACTTCTTGATGTTGGGTGCGGTGGTGGTATTTTGTCAGAGTCAATGGCACGCGCTGGCATTAGCGTTGTGGGAATGGATGTATGTGAGGAAAACATAAAAGTAGCACAATCACATGCGAAGAAAATAAGGTTAAATATAAAATACATACACACCAGCATTGACGAACTAAACGATGCATAAAATACGATGTGGTTCTGCTTATGGAAGTAGTTGAGCATGTGGATAATTTAGAGCATTTCATGGAAAAAGCAGTGGAATTGTTAAAGCCGATTAATCTTTATATCCACAATAAATAGAACTATAAAGTCATTCTGTCTTACAATAATTGGTGTGGAATATATATTAAACTGGCTGCCGAAAGGCACACATAACTGGAATAAATTTCTCAAGCCATCAGAAATTGCAAATCACCCAAGGGAAAATAATGTTACGCTACAAAACATGGCTGGTATGGAGTATAACGTAATAAACAATGAGTGGAATTTAACTAAAGGTTTGGATGTTAATTATATACTTTGTGGATTGATGAGCAGTTAGTCTATTGATTTTCACCACTAGTGCAGATACGATAAAGCTTTAAGTACTTAATAATGGAGCGATTCGAGAACTTTTACATCAACACACCAATATACTACGTAAACGATAAACCACACAATGGTCATGCATATACTTCTCTCATCTGTGATGTTACAGCAAGGTTCATGAAACTTGCTGGGAAAAATGTCAAATTCACTACCGGTACAGATGAGCACGGGCAAAAAATCGAGAAAGCAGCTAAAGCAAAGGGAATGCAGCCGAAAGAATTTACAGATGAAGTTAGCGTTTCATTTAGGAAATTAGCTAAGTTCATAAATTTTCAATATGACGATTGTATTCGCACTACGGAAGAACGTCACGAGAAAGCAGTTGTAGCTTTGGGGAATAGGCTTGAAGAAAGAGGACAAATATATCTGGAATCCTATTCGGGTTGGTATTCAGTCCGCGATGAAGCATTTTATCAGGAATCTGAGCTGATCGATGGCAAGGCACCAACGGGTGCTGAAGTTCAGTGGATAAAAGAAGAGAGCTACTTTTTTCGTTTGTCGGGTTGGCAAAATACATTACTGGAGGTTTATGAAAATCAACCAGATTTTATCTTACCCGAGAGCAGAAAGAATGAAGTGGTATCTTTCGTAAAATCAAGACTCACTGACTTCTCAATCTCTCGCACTAGTTTTAACTGGGGGATAAAAGTGCAAGGCAATGACAAACACGTAATCTACGTCTGGATTGATGCACCCACTAATTACCTCACGTCAGTAGTCTTTCCTAATACTGAAAGCGAAGAATAGAAGAGGTTTTAGGTAGAACCAGAAATGCAGATTCCAACGTCACGCACTGGAATAACGTCAAACTCAGTTGGTAATTCCTTCAATGTTCACGTAATCGGTAAGGATATATTGCGCTTTCACGCTGTATATTGGCCTCCAATTCTCCTTGCAGCAGATTTGCCACTGTCAAAACAAATTGCGGTTCATGGTTGGTGGCTCAACGAGGGAGAAAAAATATCCTCTCTTGGTAAAAGTCTCTTGGTAACGTCATAGATCCAATGGTCTTGGCTGGGGAGTTTGGCTTCGACCAATTGCGCTATTTTCTTCTTCGGGAAGCAAGCTTTGGTGAAGATGGCAATTTCAGAAAGAAAAACATGATCAGCCGAATAAACTCAGAACTGGCAAACAATATATGCAATTTAGTGCAAAGAACAATTTCATTTTTACATAAGCAATGCTCGGGAATTGTGCCAAGGATCGACCGAAATTTACTCAAGGATGATGATAGTTTGCCAGATTGCAAAGCTATACTTGATCAAGTGATGAACCATCTATCAAAGTATGAGTTTAACCAGATTATACTTTTAATTATCAGCATCTCCTCTGAACCAATGCTTATATAGACAAAAGTGCATACAAGTGCATATACAATATATAAGAATAATTGGCATTTTATTACAGACAATTGTCCCAAGGTCAGCGGAGATGATACTGAATCAAATGCAAACTCGGAAAGAACAAAGAGATTTAAAATCTCTGTGCAAAATGTGCGTAAGTTCAGGCAAAATACTGCTTAAATCCACGCCGATTTTTTTGAGGGTTGAGTAGAGAGCATATTATATGCTCTCTATTGTTTCGTTTTAAAGTACCGGACTAGCTATACCAGTATTAGCAACAAACGATTGGGTTACGTTAACATCATCAAACGATGCCGACACAGGAATGGTAGCATAATTATAACAAACGTAAGGCAAACAACTCGCAGCTAAATAAGGCATAACTTTTGTTGCTTGACCAGCAAGCCAATTAAATGCGTTCACTGCTTGATTAAAATAATCATTAACTTTAGCTTCTTCCTCGACCGGCTGACGTTTTACGCTAGAAATCTTAGCACCTTTTTTAGAACTTTCATCAAACAGGTTCCTAAGAGCTTCAGAATCCAAAACTTCTTCTTTTTGCTCTCCCTCTCTAAAGAGATTCCTTAAATCTGCACAATCTAAAATTTCTCCTTGTTTTCCTTTCTATGCTGATGCTTCAGCATATCGTCTTCACTAAGATTTTCAATAGTTTTATTCTTAGCCTCTATTACTTCCTCTGCTCTAGTTAGCTGATTATTCAACTTAGAAATCTCACTACCTTTCTCAGAAATCGTGTTGTTCTTGTTAATTGCCACAGGTAAAAGTGCAATAGCTACAGCAGAAAATATAGCGCCAACAACGATAAATGGAAGGCCAAGACTTAAAACTGCAACTGGAGCTAAGAAACCAACATAAGGAGCTACAGCAAATATTCCTGATGTCAATAAAGTTCCAATAGCCAGAGCACCACTCACAAGATAAGGTGCGTTAGTTTTATTAAATATATTTTTCATTATACACCTCACTAGAAATAATTTATTATTAAAATTGCAGCACAGGTGAAGAGATATGTCAAGTTTATTAATAAATTAGTAAACTATAGCAAGGATAGGTATTGATAAATATTGCTGAAGACTATGAACTGTGCCTCTCCGTGTAATCTTTAAATGCACCTATGCTAGAGTCAAAATATAGCTTCACACTGCTAATGGGCCCATTTCTTTGTTTTGCAATAATGAGTTCTGCAATGTTTCTAATTTTCTCCATTTTTTCTTGTCATTCTCGATGTTTGTTACTCCCTTCATTTGGCTGTTTTCTTAGTTCATAATATTCTTCTCTATAGAGGAACATTACTATATCTGCATCTTGCTCTATGCTTCCTGAATCACGTAAATCAGCAAGTTGTGGTTTTGTGTCATCTCTATGCTCAACAGAACGGGAGAGCTGCGATAGTGCAACAATGGGAATATTTAGCTCATTTGCAATTGCTTTCAAATTCTGCGTCACTTCCGAAATTTCCTGTATTCTATTTTCATTACTTCTTTTTTTTGTTCCTCTGATTAGCTGCAGATAATCATTAAACACCACTTCTACATTATATAATTGATACAACAAACGTATTCTGGTACGAAGGGCGCTAATTGATAGCGCAGGAGTGTCGTCTATGATGAAAAGCAATTTAGATAATTCTGCACTAGCATTAATAAATTTGTGCAATTCAAAATCACTAATTCTTCCAGTAAGTGTCTTATAATAGCTAATTCCTGAATCTATAGTAATCAATCTTGCAGTTAATTGTTCTGCTAACATTTCAAGTGAAAAAAACGCCACACAGTGTTGTTTGTCTGCTCTTTTTTATAAAATCTTGCAAGCATAAAGTGCGATATTCAGTGCCAGTGCTGTTATACCCATGGAAGGCCTTGCAGCTAGAATTAATAGATCAGAATTCTGTAAACCACCAAGAAGTTGATTTAGATCCTGAAGTCCAGTTGTAATTCCCAACGCCTCTGGGTTATTTTTCAGCGTGCTGATCTTCTCAACCACATCTTTAACTGAACTTGCAAGCTTTATCTGTCTTCTCACCCTGCTTTTTTACTGCTAAATTGAACAATTTCGTCATTGCTTGTTCAATTTGTACCTGGGCAGGGTTTTCGATGTCATAGTTGTAACTATCGTCAACTATTTCTTGGCCGAGCTTGATTAAACACCTTCTCAAATAAGTGTCACGGATTATTCTAGTCAAATTATAGATATCAAGTGCAATACTCGCCTTGGGTGTGAGCTTTGCAAGGTATTCAACTCCACCGCACTTAGTAAAAGCTTCATCGTTCTCAAAAAACATTTTGAGACTCAACTCATTGGCATCTATGCCGTGTTTTCTGGTTTTGGATATCTGCGTAAAAATACTTTGATGCAGTGGATCATAGAAATTATCAGATATGATTATATCTTCAACTGCGTTGCAAATTCTATTATCACGGATCATTGTGCCAATGAGCATTTGCTCCGCTTCTAAATTATGCGGTAATTTACATATTTCTTTTGCTACGCTTCTTGAATCGGTGAGATCAGTCAGTTCATTCATTTTAAGTTTTTAGAGTAACTATCGATTATTGTAGAATATTTAGTTCTCACTTGAAAGATAACACATTTGACTTATTTTGTGTTGCCTATACCATTTGAACAAGCTCCTGTGGTGAAATGATAGACACGGCAGACTCAAAATCTGTTGCTTGCAAAAGCATGCTGGTTCAAGTCCGGCCAGGGGCACTCAAATATTGGAAAGTGCATTATGTACACACATTTTTCAACCGCTTACTTTCTATTCTTTCTTCTATAAACGCCGTTCAAAAGGTGAAAAAGGATGAGAATGGAATATATTATGTAACTTGACTTAGGCGCTATATCTCGGTATATATAGGTTTGCTTGATTTAATTATTATCGTTTTGTTCTTATAGTTCTGCAGCCTGGCCGCAAATCAGCTCTTTGTAAACTCAGAGGACAGCAAAATATTAAGCCAAGTTGCTGTAAAATATCAAATGCAAGTACCACTATCTGCAGAAGAAAAGACAGTGCAAAGTAGACTCATTAAATTATGGATCTTAAATCAAATAGTCCAATTCATTATGCTCTTTAGCTATGTTGCGTATATGTGGATAAAGTTCGCTGCTACACCGGGAAAACAGTTACTTGGACTCAGAGTTCTAGATGCACAAAATTTTGGAAAAATGACCCCAAGACAAGCAATCAAGAGATTGCACCGTTATTCCTGGGTTTTATATGGTCAAACTTTAACAAACGCTGCCAAACTTGGCACGACAAGATTGCAGATACAGTGGTTGTTATCAATAAAAGCCTTCAAAGGCGGGACTAAAAATTACTTGACAACCCCCACACACCCCGCTATCATAACATTGAAGCTAAGTGTTTATCTTCGGTCTGTACAGATTAAACGACAAAAAAACTTAATATATCTGGCGTATCATGTTTATTTTTTGCATTATGTGCACCTCATGTTTTTTACATTGTTGCCTACATTCTCAGCTAGTGCAGTAAAACGCGCCTGCTGAGAGCTAAAAAAACATTAAAAAACGCTGATATGATAGGATAGATAGTGAATAACTAGCTAACGGGGTTTCTTTGCCTTTTTTCTGTACTAGTAAATTTCTTAACGTTTAAATTTAGACTAATTGCAGCTCAAAAGCAACTGAGTCGAGGTTATGAGACGTTTAGAATAAAAGAACACCATGTTTGAAGGTTAAATATAAATAATTAGCCACCAACGGGGATTCTCTTGGAATTTTATTAAGTTGGTGAGCATAAAAGTTATGTAAAATACGACCTTCTTATGGAAAGGCTGGATCCCAGTGTCAAGCACTGGGATGACAAAGAGAGGAGCACTGGGATGACAAATAGGGAAGGTCTGCGATGACGTCATTGGGTCACTTGGATTTCTGTCATTCCAAAATAAATGTAAAATTTTATGTTAAAATGGAATGTTTTTGATGATTATGGAAAGCCATTGTCAAGCACTGGGATGACGAGACAGGGGCTACTTGGATGACAAATAGGGGAGCGCTGAGATGCTTATGAACAATTACAAAAGAGCTGTGTGTAGCTAACATTCTGCACATCCATAGAAAACAAACCTTCTTTTTCGTCTTGAACTCTAATAATAGTACGAGTATTAAGGGGTAAAGCGTCATTGGTATAACCATGGCCTATTCCTTGAACTGTAAACACAGGGAAGTTGACACCCTTTGCAAATCTCTCTTTTACAACTTCAACGAGATCATCGTTGCCGGAGTTAGTAAAATTACCAAAAATTACTGCTTGCACTTCATCAAAAACGAAGGCTTGGTTTAGGTGATCTAAACTGCGCTCCATTGCATATGGATAGACTCTTATGTCTTCTAAAAATAAAATTTTGCCTTTTGCGTTTAATTGCCAACCAGTCCCTATACTATTTCAACCAAAGTCATATTACCACCAACGGTTTTAGATTCTAATCTGCCATTTTTTAGTTTAATGCCATTATTGATTATTTTTAAGTTGTCAAATCTAGTAGAATCCAATTTGCTTAGAATTAACTCTGTCAATTTTTTGACTGAACCTCCAGAAACGGAGTTATTTACAATCATTTCCAACATGGTACCGTGAAGAGTTTGCCAATCATATTTAGCTTGTAGATAAATGTGCAGGGCAGTTATATCGCTATAGCCTACAAGGATTTTTTTTTTATTTTGAGCAATTCTTTTTTTTATCATTAGGCAATTTCTCTAGGTAAATAATTACCTAAAGCGAATACCGAAAGCTGCTATTTTTTCTTCTACTGCGTTATTGTTTACCCAAATACCTATTCTATCTTCTTTGAATTCTCCGAGTATATTAAAATGCCTTAGAACGTTTATTATCCAGTCACTGAGGTCTTTAATATATAGTTTTATATCGCATTTATTTCTTTTTTTAAGGTTCAGCATTAAATATATAATGCCCTGCCCCGGCCCATGGTATGTGCATTTACCACCCCTGCCTGTTTTATATACAGGAAACAATTTTTCAACGACTTCATCATCTGTTGCACTGATCCCTGCTGTATACAGTGGAGGGTGCTGGAGTAGCCTTACTAAAATGTAAATTTTTTGAATTTTTGCTTCCATGAATTTTACAGCATAGTTATTATCAACAAACTGATTAGATATTAGCCATTCTGTCATGTTCTGTTTCTTTAAGTCTATCGGTATTATTCCAGCGTTGAATGCATCATTCCTTATTCCTGTTGTATGCTCCTTAGCAAATATAGTACATATTTGTCAACATAGGGTAACTTTTTTTATTGAAAAATTCGGAAAAATGTTGTATAATTATTAGTAGATTTTAGGTAAAATATATTGCAAACTCAAAATTTAGCATGACTTTCAACAATGAAATTTCAGAGTGTCTTGCTGGACTGGCTAAAGTAAGAAATAAGACCATTAAAGAACTAGCAAAGAAGCTAATGCAAGAAGCAATTGAAAATGAGGAAGATAAAATACTGATTGAACGTGCTGCTAAACGTAATGTTTCAGGTGTAAAGAAAATTAGAAGTGAGGATGTGGACTGGAATACAATATTGTCTTCATAGAAAGCGTTCTTGAGAAAGACCTTCCAGCTCTTCCGAAAACAATAAGATTAAGGATCATAAATGCGATAAATAAAAGCCTTACAGCTGATTCCATTAACTTTGGTGAGCCATTATATTACAGATTTAAAGGACAAAGAAGATTAAGGGTAGGTGATTATCGCGTTATCTATTCCGAAAATATTATAAAACATGAAGTGGTTTATCACAGAGATAGGACACAGAAAAGACATTCACGAGTAATATAAATCTCCTCTCTCTACTTAACTACCGCGTAGACATTGCTTTATGTATGACACCAATTCTACCACAATTTCAATTTTTTAGGAGGCAAATATGAATCTCAATATTTTTCAAAGAAGGAAAACAAATAAATATTCTGCTCTGCAGCTCACAGTGGAGCCGAGTTGGAGTGAGAGTAATTATGCGAGTTTTGCTGAGGAAGGTTACATCAAAAATGTCATTGCCTTTCGAGCGATCAATATGATTGCAAATGCCGCATCTTCAGTGCCCTTTGTTCTCTATCGACTTACTAGTCAGACAGTGTGCTGAGATGTGTATAATAGAATGGAATAGAAGTAGAAATAAACAAAGAAGAAGAAGAAAGTGGCAGGAGGATACCTAGCCTCGCGACTTTAATCCTCCTCCCGAAAATACACATTATAAGAAAGAAACGGAGAGTCTACCCTAGCATGTGAAACCACTACCCCCACGAAACCTTTCCTCAATCCATGTACCCGGAGGACAGAACCTCCGTGGGCTGAGTACATGACCCGTGGTACCATTTTTGGCAATGAAGCCCCGAAGCCCTGAATGGTCGCGGGCCCGTGATCCCAAGCCACTTGCCAGGGATCGCTACAGCTTGTCTAGCCCTCCAGACGCCGGCTGGGACTTACCGCGCTTTCCAGGCTAGGCGGGACGCCGTACCCCCAGACTTCAGTCGGTCCAGCCATCCCATACATTCCCTTTCAACATCAGTCAATCCTCTCCCTCACAGCATTCACTCACTCAATCGCCCTCTCATACTTCTCCCACCCCAATTCCCCTCTCCTTCTCCTTTTCCTTTAGAACATACCCCACAAATGCTACAAATTCCCCATAAACCCCTTCCTTCAACATCCATTCCATACTTAATCCCTCACCCCCCAGTTCCCCAATTTTGCCCCTCAGTTGTTCACGCCTACCCTCCCACCTAACACACTCAAACACCACATGCTCACACGTTTCATACTCACCACACACACACCTACCATCCACACTCGCAATCTTCCTTCTCCATTTATACTCAGCAAAGTCGCCATGTCCGCTCAGAACCTGAGAGACATGATAACTTGGCTCCACCCACTTCAGTCTCACCCTTTCACTCACACTTCCAAACCACCTTTTCGTCCACAGACCCACACTTGTGATGGCCCACCTCTCTTCCCATTCTCTCATTAGTAATTCCCTTAATTTGCCCTTACGCTTGCTTCCCCTTACGACCTCGCCCCCCCACTCAATCTCGCCCTCCCGTCTCAATTTCTCTCTCATCCATCCCCTTTTGACCTCAACATTCAACGGACACACCCCAGCAATGACCAAAGCTGCCTCAGTCGACACTGTCCTATATAACTTCCCCATCATCAGCACAACCCTTCTTTGCTGTTTCAACAGAATCCTGCTGTGATATTTCCTTACAAGATCCCCCCAGGCTCCCACCCCATACAAAACTATAGCCAGGTACACCCCATGGTACACTTCCTTTACCCTCCCGTATCCCACCCTGTACCTTTTAGCCAAACGCATCATCCCCACTACGGCCCTAAAGGCCTTATCTCCTGCAGCCTCTAAATGCCTAGTTATATTTAAACCTCTACCCCAAGTTACACCCAGATACTTAACTTCCTGTGCCATGCACAGGACTTTCCCTTTTACAAAAACCCTTGGCTGCCTATTCACGTTAAACTTCCCCTTAAGCATTAGTCCTACCGATTTAGACTCAGACAGCTTCATCATGCTCCTTTCGCACCATCCCTCCACCACTCTCATTGCCTCATTCGCTCTCTCTTCCAACTCTCTGCGCGACCTTCCACTCACCACAATCGCAACATCGTCCGCGTAAGCAATTACCTGTATCCCCCTTTCACTCATCTCATTCAGTAATTCATCCATAACAACCTTCCATAACTGTGGGCCAAGAACCGACCCCTGGGGGCAGCCCCTGGACACCACCTTGCCTACTTCCCTCCCCCCCTCGCGTATAAAAACCCACCTCCCTCTCAAATAGTCCCTTAATACTCTCATCCTATCCCCCCTTACCCCCAAAGCCCCCAACCTTTTAATAACCCCCGGCCACCACATCCTATCAAACGCCCCAGACATGTCCAGAAACATTCCCATACAGTACTTCTCGCATCTCCCATTTACTACCTCTTTCATCCTCCTCATCGCATCCACAGTCGACCGCCCTTTCATAAATCCATACTGCCTCTCATTCACACCCCCGTAAAACACCCCTCCCATTCCCCTTACCAACAATCTCTCCATTACCTTCCCCAAAACCGACAACAAGCACACCGGTCTATATGATTTAACCTCCCCCGCGTCTTTATCCTCCTTCTTTAACAAACAAACAACCCTCCCCCTTTTCCATTCGTTTGGGAACACCCCCCACCTAAAACACGCGTTGTACATTCGCACCAAAATTTTACCTAAAACCCCCCACCCTTCCTTCAGAAACTCCACATGCACACCGTCTGGCCCTGGGGCCTTTCCGCTCTTACACTCCCATACAGCCCCCCTTACCATTTCCTCACTTACCCTGAACTCCTCTCTACCTACCCTCATTCCTTTCACCCATTCCCTAACCCCCTTTTCATACTCACCGTCATTCTCGCACCTATCATCCACAATCAACCCCCCCAACATTCGTTCCGCCGACTGACTCCACTCAATCACGTCGCTTCCTCCTACCGCAGCCATGGCTCCCCCCACCCCCACCTTTCCCCTTTCCAACTTATAAACTATTCCCCATGTGTCCTTCCCCATTTCCCTTTCTACAAAATCCTCCCAACTCCTCTTCCTCGCCTTCTTCACCTCCCCCCTATACCTATTACTTACTTGCCTATACTCCTCTCTAGCTTTCCTAATTTCCCTCTCATCCCCTAAACCCCTAATCCTCTGCATGGCTCTCCTACTTTTCCTAACATCCCTTTTTAACCCATCTAACTCCCCACTCCACCATTTAACCCCTACTAATCCCCCCTTTGCCCTGGGTATGGTTGCCATGGCTGCCTTCATAATTCCCCTCCCCACCCTCCTAACTAGTTCCAAAACCTCTTCTTTATTCCCAACCTGGAGTTCCTCTACCCCTAACCCTTCCCTTAACTTATCCCTAAACCCATCCCAGTCCCCCTCCTTTAACCTGAACCTTCTCTCCCCGTTCTCCCCCCTTCCCCTTCCCTTCCCTAGCCGCTGTCCAACCTGGAACTTAATTGGCTGATGCCCTTCCCCCAACTCCTCCCTTAATATTTCCCACCCCCCAACGCTGTCCCTCATTTCCCCTGACACCACAGTTAAATCAATGAAACTCTCCCCCTCATTCCCATACTTAATAAATGTCGGCCCTTGCCCTCCCTCATTTATCACCTCCCACCCCAGCTCCACTACCTGTTCCTCCAAATCCCTCCCCCTTTGATCCGTTACCCTGTCCCCCCACCCTCTTGATCTAGCATTCCCATCCATGCACAGGATGACCTTCCTATTTCTCAGTACCCTCCCTATTTACTAGTCAGACAGATAAAAGTCCACCCATGCTAGAAATTACATTATTCTTCTAAGCTTCATGACCCTCAACGAAAAGAGGGAAGCATTTGGCCTGCCGCCATTGCCGGGTGGTGATGAATTGGATTGAAAATTTGACATTATTTCTTTAATATGTTAAAATAGGTTTTATAAAATTGTGAGGCAAACCATGGATAAAATACAACAAATAAAAATGAATGGATAGCTTAGGGCTGCTATTGTAGATCGAAATGCAGAGCAAGTTAGGGAATTGGTAGAAGCTGGAGCAGATGTTAACGATCTGCATGTAATTTCTTTGTGTGAAGCTATTGACTCTGGCTGTAAAGAGATAGTAGGGTTTTTACTTGACAAAGGGGCGACTGGTAATTCTATATGTTTAGCTGTCAGCACGGTAAATAGAGATATGGTAGAATTTTTGTTTGCAAGAGGAGAAAGTGTTCACGGAAAAGACCTATTGGGGTATACTGCTTTATGTTCAGCTACTATAGACAAATCTAGAGGAATAGTAGAGCTTTTACTTGCAAAAGGGGCAGATGTTAATGCGGTGGATGATTTTAGCCGTCTTCCTTTATCTTATGCTAACCGAGGTGTATTTTTTTCTTCTGGTGTTATCAGGGTAGATGTCGCTATACCTATAGTAAATCACATAGCAAAGCTAGAAACTATTGGTTTATTTGTGAAGGAAGAGCACTTATAATTGAAAGATGAATTTATAAATACTTCAGACGAGGGGCGTAACAATTATTTGCAGTATCTTAAAAGCTGTAAGGAAGAAGCCAAAAAGATTGAAAGAGAAAATAAGCCATTATATGATTTTTTATTAGAAAGCAATATTGATAATCTAGTTGGTATATGGGAAAGAAATGAAAATATACGCTGTAAGTTTGTTAACCAAGAAAGCTTATAACCAGAATATGCCGATATTTTAACTAACAACGCTAATGGAGTAAAAAAGGAGATTCTTCTACATAATCATAAACCACTAATTGATGGTTTATCAAAACATTATGAATGTGATTTCAAAGCTATGACATTTGCTGGTATAAAACATTTTTTTGCAGTGCATAAAGATGACATTGTAATAAAGCTTGCGGATATAGACCTATCTCCTATTGAATTTGTGGATTTTAAAGATATTAAAGAGAAGCACATTCCAAAACTAGAGTTTCAGGCATTTACAAAAGTTGTGAGGAAAAATGCACACCTTGATAACCCAAACGCTGAACAACACTGGGGCTATTGTTTGATCCTTTAATCACCCAATTTACATAGGGCCCGTTGTGGGCCTATGCTTAAGAGCAGGCAAAATAGCACTTTACTTTACGTAGAATGTGGATATCATTTGAAATATATTTTTGAGAGTCGGTAATGTCAGATGTTGCTGGTGTAGAAGTCAAAGAGCAAAGTTCTGTGTGTGAGCAAATCCGTTTTAGCGTAAGTCTTTTAAGTACGTTATCCAGAGTGAGTGGAGTGGTTGAAAGGCGCAATGCGATAGATGTTTTGGCGTCTATAAATATCAAAGCACAACATTTCAGCATAAAACTGAAGGCTACTGATCTTGATATTTCAATATTTGCCTCACTTGCTGCAAATGTATCAGTGGAAGGAGAAGCAAAAATCTCAGCACATACTCAGCACGACATAGTGAAGAAGTTGCCAACTGATTTGGATGTTAATTTTGAAATGAATGATCAAGGAGAGTTATTGATATCTTGTGGAAATGCAAACTTTTCTTTACCGAATGTAGTTTCAAGCAACTTCCCCGTTCTTGAAGAAGGCTATCATAAATATGATTTCACTCTGATGAGTGTAGATTTAGTAGACTTATTAAATAAAACGAAGTTTGCTGTATCGCTAGATGATACGAGGTATAATTTAAATGGAATATATATGCATGCAGATGAGCAATTTCTGTATTGTGTTGCAACCTATGGCCACCGTTTATCGTGTGTAAAGAGGCCTAAACCTGATGGCGAGTTTGGGGTTATCATTCCACGTAAAACTGTCATGGAGTTGCTCAAAGTATTGGATGATTTCAGTGAAGTTAATATAAAACTTTCAGATAGAAAAATCGAATTCACATGCGGTGAGTATATTATAATATCGAAATTAATAGACGAAACTTTTCCAGATTACAAAACTGTTATTCCAGCATCACAAGATAAACAAATGGGTGTCGAAAGCGGCGAGCTCGCTAGCGTTATAGATCTCATTTCCGTTGTTGTATCCGATAAAATAAAGTCCATTAGATTCTCACTGCAAGAAAAATTACTAACCCTGCATTCAAACTCTCAAGAGTGCAGTGATGCAACTGAATCTATAGAGGTGGACTACGATAGGCCCCCTATGGACATAGGATTTAATTCGCGTTATTTACTCGATGCTTTATCCTGCATAAAAAATAAATATAAGTTTAGCTTATCAGACGGTAATAGTGCTACAGTTATCACCGACGAAGACGATCCAAATGCATTATATATAGTGATGCCAATGAGGACTTAACCTAGTTTCCATATCCCCTATCCCAGTTTTTATATAGTGTCATCCCAGTGCGTGATACTGGGAACGAGGGCTTTGATCTTAAGTACATGCGCTGGAATGACAGGAAAAGACTAGAGTGGAGGGTTTACCAATCCCAAGAAAGTGGGGTAGTTTCATCTGTTGGAATGTGAAAGACTGGACTAGAGTGGAGGGTTTACCAATCCCAAGAAAGTGGGGTAGTTTCATCTGTTGGAATGTGAAAGACTGGTGGTGATATTATATCTCTCACTTCATTTTTAAGCCAATCACTACCATCTGTTACGGCGTCCTTAATAGCCTTTTTAAAACTGCTTTTTAGTACATGTTTAGCAGCTACAGTTACGTTACCATTACTATTTATAGCATTTCCTATTGCAGTTAAATTATTTAACTCAGTTCCTAAGTCAGCAGGCATCTTATCAGTTTTAGCCTTTATGCCATCCAGCTTATCCTGTAAATTGGTTTTATTTACAGCAGTTTCTATTGTAGCTAATTTACTTAACTCAGTTTCTAAGTCAGCAGGCATCTTATCAGTTTTAACCTTTATAGCAGTCACTTTAGTATCAACACCTGCTATTTTATCTGCCTCAGTTTTAAGATCAGCTAAAGCCTTAAATAAAGTACCAGCGGCAGTACCTGTAGATCAAGTTTATCAGTATTAACCTTTACTGCGCCTACTTTAGTATCAACACCTGCTATTTTACCTGCCTCAGTTTAAGATCAGCTAAAGCCTTACCTAAAGTACCAGCGACAGTACCTGCTAGATCAAGTTTATCAGTATTAGTCTTTATAGCACCGATAGAAGTAAGTAATTCAGTTAGGTTACTAAAGTTTATATCATCAGTACCTGAAGTGCCATTTTTAGGAAGATACTTTAATTCAGGCGTGTTCATAGTTGAGAACACATAAGTCCTCATAATCTATGACTTTAGCATCACTCAGATTTGTTGCTGCTGTTCCATCTTGCTTTTTAAAACTCAAACCCACCGCCATATCACTCTCCATTAATTATAAAAACCATAAGATGCATGAAAAAAGTATAGATTTCGTAAATGCTAGATTTCACATAAACTTCCTCGAGTTGCCATTCCAGTGCCTGCTTCCTTTCTTGTCATCCAAGTATCCCCTCTCTTGTCATCTCAGTATGGTCAGTTTCTCCCATCGTCCAAGTAGCTCCTCTCTTGTCATCACAGTGCTTGACACTGGCATCCAGTCTTTCCATAATCACCAAAAACATTGCATTTTAACATAAAATTTTACGTCCACCAAAATTTCTGGATCCCAGTGTCTGGGCACTGGGATGACACCATCATGAAGCGTCACGCGCTGGAATGACAACATTTGTGCAAAAACAAATGTTCGTTCATAAACTACAACTAGCTGCAAACATTAAGAAACTTACTAAATGAAGAAAAAAGGCAAAGAACCCGCCAGTAGCGAGTTTTGACCCACTAATAATAATAAGTGGCGCTAATGTTTAAGTGCGATTTGACTGCACGTGAAAAAATTTAAAAGACGTGCAGCCCCAATAATTTTATGTAGTCGGCCAATAAATCCCTAAGTTTTTTACTGAATTTTTGTTATTGATCCTGCATGTCAAAAACAAGTTTTGAGTCAGAAATACCCTTACATTTATGATAATGAGATTGTTGGCGGGGGTTGTCAAGTAGTTTTTTGTTTCACACCCTTATGCTTGATGTTCGAAAACAGATGCCTATCCATGGATTCCCTTTGAAGTTTAATATTGAAAATTAACTGGAGGATTGTGGATGACTCTATATATGTCATAACAAGCCATAGCGCTCTCGGAAAAACCATTTAGTATCAACTTCAGTTTGCCTAAATAGCTATATCTCCGATTGCATACACCCTATCTCTACTGGTTCTAAGTGTAGCCTGATCAACAACTATGCGGCTATGTTCTAACTGTATGCCCCAATTGTTTATGAGCCCCAAATTCATTGACAGGTCGAAAAAGTACAAAATCAGCTGATATTTATCTTTCCTCCTTAGAAGCAATGTTTTTTACTACCACTGCGCTCAATTCCCCTTTATTTCCAACTAGTTCGTGCAATTGACATGGCTTTACAAATTCTATTTTTCCATTGTTTTCAAGCGATTCTAACTTATTTCTCATTTCAGGAGCGCAACGAAATTCTTTTCTTCGATGTATTATATAAATTTTCTTTGCAACTTTAGAGAGTTCTTCGGTCCAATCAGCCGCAGAATCTCCCCCTCCTGCAATGACTATAGCCTTATCCTGAAAATCAGAAATTTTATTTATGCTATAAAATACGGATTTATTTTCATATTCTAATATACCATTAAGGGGTGGACGATTAGGTTCAAACATTCCATTGCCTGCAGCAATGACAACAGCTTTGCATTTCACTTCTGTACCTGTGCTTGTTATTACAGTGACGTTTTGACCGCCGTTATCCAAAATCTTTTCCACCTTTTGACCTAAGTGGTAAACAGGCTCAAATGGTGAAGCTTGTTCCATTAATTGTTCAATTAATTTTTTAGCAGTAATTACAGGATAACCAGGTATATCATATATTGGTTTTTCTGGATAAAGAGTAGTATATTGCCCTCCTGCTTGATCTAGAATATCTATTATATGACATCTCATATCGAGCATTCCTGCTTGAAAAGCAGTAAATATTCCAACAGGCCCTGCACCTATTATTACTATGTCAGTTTCCATGCTTCCCATTTAGGCAATAACTTATTTAGATATTAGTTGGCTTTGTTAGTAAGGTCAATTTATGTAGGAGATGTCATTAAAAAAAAATAGGAAACGCTATGCTCTTTTCATAAATTCTCTCCGTTTGGTGGTAGGCAAAGCCACAGACTTAAGAAAAAATAACTTTTTATGTAATTATAATAACATATTAACTTTAACAGTGAGGTAAATATTATGAGTATTAAGAATAATCTGATAATCAAAGCTATAGAAAGAAATAAGACAGAAGTTGTAAAACAATCGCTTAATGTGCTTAAAAAACTATCTAATTCATTCGATATAGGGCAAATACGTGACAAAAAAGGCAACACTGTATTACATTATGCCGTAGAAATTCCAACCACGAACTGGCACAATTATTCACTAATAAATATAAAATCGACATTAACTTAAGGAATCAACATAAACAAACTCCATTGACGTTTGCAAACGGAAATTTTGTTACAGGAGTGAGCGGCGAGGAGAATCTATCTGCAGTTGAACGTCTCAATAGAAGGTTTTCTCGCGGAGATAACTTAATGATTATTGATCTCTTGTTAAGATCGGGAGCAAAACTTGATAGGTCAGAGCATATTTACTTACTAGGTATTATAAAAAATCAGAAAAGTAATAAAGAATATGTACCTTTGCGTGAAACAGGAGGATGATACACGCCTTCTGGAATAATGACTATATCTTTTATCATGCCAGACTTTTCATCTAATAAAAACATGACCCCATTATTATTCACGATCAATAATTCTCCATTTTCTATCACCGACCTAGCATAATAGACGTCTTTCAGTTTATCATTTAGCTCATCATTTACCGCTAAGTTAGTGCTCCAAATTACCTGACCATCAGCTAGCGATACTTTCATAATTTCATTTTTTGCGTTCACTACACAAAATTCGTTGCCATTGATATCATCGGGGTACAACCATGGCATAGCCCCACCATCACTGATATTTTTTGCTTCCATGGCCTTTAACCGCAAAAGATTCCCCGATCCTATATCAATCGCAACAACGATAGAATTGTTTGTAGCTATTAATGTGTTATTCTTTATTATCGGAGTAGCTATGATATCTGTAAGCTGAGCGTCCAAAATATTTGTAAAAGTAACTTATAAGACCACAACCTTTATCCACCTTTATCAAAAGCTATTAACTTCCCGTTTGAAAATGGAACAACTATTGTATTGTGCATAACTAGAGGAGATACGTAATATGATCGTGCCGTTTGGTTGCCATTCTCGTGATAGATCCAGATTGTATTACCATTCTATATATCCAGCATTTAAAAATAGTTATCTATAGTTAAAACTGCCAGCCTATCATTAAAAACTGTAGGGTTCCCTTTTATTGGAGATTTTAGTTCCTTTTTCTGTATAACTGTGGTTCCATTTATTACATATAACACGTTATCTATTGCTAAATAAATTTCTCTGGAATATTCACTACAAGCAGCACTTACTCTACCAATTGTTTTATGATTATCAGATAAATCTAGCTTTTAATTTTCGTAAGATCTGTAATACAATACCCCATCACCACCAATAATTAGCTCACGACTTTCGTGTATAGGAATTGCTTGTATATAACCTTGAGAAGATTCCCTACTTGGATTATTCCCCGGGTGACACCTATATTTATTTTTTATTTTTAAGCTAGGTTCTAGCATATCTTTTGCAATAACACAACTTGCGTTCAATAGGTAAACAATCAAAAAAAACTGCTAATTTCATAAAACTTTTCTAGAAAACATATATATTAAAGATCTACATAGTCTACCTTTCTGCTGCTAGCCTGAGCGGATACTTTGACCCTATTCTGCGCCTGCTATTCCTTTTTAACCCGAGCTATAGCGCCGACTTTTTTAAATTACCATGGTTATTATGAGTAGGTGATTCTACGCTTTTTAAATGACTGTTTACTTTTAATGAGCCTCCCAAATTATGCTCTATTTTTGGTTCAAATGTAAATCCTAACATTTCACAAAATTTTTGGAAATATCCTTTTATATGGTCAAACAAGCTCTAACGCTTCGTCCTAAAATCTAGCCTTTCAGCTCGAGCCTTCAATGTAACTATTGGATTGACTTCTGTCATAATTTCTCTTTATTAATATAAGTTAATTATACTATAGAAATTATTAACAGTTTAATAATAACACATGATATATACAACAAAGTGAACCTTACCTAAGAAAAGTGAGGAGAAACCACTTTGCTACAAGATTTGGTAAGGTTATCTTTTCTATAGCCCTGAGAAAGCCCCGAATAACTGATTGGGCTAATTATCTTATATTTTACCTTTGACTCCTGCCAGCTAAGTAAGAAAATGGAGTACTTAGTATTGATAACCAGGTTGATGGGGCATCAGGCTTTGAAATGTCAGGTTTTTGAGACTCTAACAATTTTTCAGATTCTAATGACTCGTTAGACAAAAATTTAGTTAGTTCCATATTATAATCACCAAATTCTTTTTTGTACTCTTCATTCAGGTCTCTTAACGTTTTATTTTGTGTTTCTAATTCGCTGTTTATTTGTACTTTTAATTCGTCATTTACCTCTAACTCACTCAATTTTTTCCTTGTAATTACCATTTTCTCAACAAGTTTCTTCGTTCTTAAGTTAGAATATTCTTGCTTTTTTATTGATATTGTACGTTCTAACTGATTAGATTTACTACCAGATTCACAAACAGAACTTGGTCTTTCAGCTTTAGTAAATAGCGCAACAGAAAGTCTTGACATAGCTTCTACAGAACTGTCTGTTACTTCTTTCAATTTACTAGATAAATCCTCTACAAATAAATCTGATTTAGTACAAACCTGCTCTATTTTTTCAGGAGATAAAGATGAATCTAATTGATTTGCTATGCCAGACACCTCATTTAAAAGCATCCCAGCACCGTACGGCACATATGACACAACATACATAGCGCCTGATGTAAGATCCAGCAAGTTCTGAAAAGCAGTAATCACCTTGTATCACTATCCTATTCTTTAATTTCCTCGAGCGCTTTTGATGCACCATGAGGGACATAAGATATTCCAGCTATAACATATGAAGCAGCATTCAAGGTGTACGACCCAACTATTGTTGTGACTGATAATGCTTTAACTCCATATTTTGTAGCCAAAAGCAGTGGTTCAAGGACATAAGAAATAGTTTTTGAAGATGGTTGACAATCAGAATCCTTCTTAGAATCAATCGATAAATCCTGCGTTTCTGATTCTTGGTCTACTTCTGCCGTTTCAGTGTTATAACCAGACTCGGTTTCTTGTCCATAATTTTCTCGACTATCATCGTTCTCATTTACGCTTGAATTTTCATCAACTGTCATAGAATTAATTCCCGCATTACCCTCAGCAATACTTGAAGAATTCTCATCAGAAAGATCTGAAGACATATTTTTACCTCTACAATTAGACACTTATAATAGTATAGTGTCAAGCACATTTAGCCCTAATATTGCTAATTATGAACTGGAAACCAAAAAGATATCAGTGGCTTATTGACCCGGCATTTATAATAAAAATGATCAGTGAATACCTAAGTGTACAAAAGAAATCTCACTGTTATCTAGTTAAAATTTAGGGACTTCAATGCTTTAACTATTTTAAACAGGATTAAATTACAGGTGCTATTTTTAAATTTGACTAGATTAGTTGCAAAATGAAAGATTTTCAGTAATGTGTGTTACAATTTAGCGCTGCCTTCCCTGTTATCCCAGTGTTCGCTATTTGGATGACACCGTCTGCTACCCTACAATGTTCGTACAGCTACGCTTCTGTGTCACACAAAAAGTTGATTCTTTCTTTTTAAAAGTTAATATATCAATTACTTGTTTGACTTTCCATAAGCTTAATTGTAATATAAATAATATAGTTATATTTAAAGAGGGCGATATGAGTAATACAACTACAGAATTAAGAGAAAATACTAGGAATAACGACTGACGTGTTGCTGGTGCTTTGGGCCTTAAGCTAGCTTCTGGTATATGTAACCGTATTGCTGTCTCAACTGGTAGTCCTGCTAGCGTATTAATAATAACACATGCTTTTATAATGTCTACGATACGTTTTGCTGCGTATGTAGCCTTAAGTGAAGATTGCAAACCAGCTCGAGTGATAAAGGAGATTAATAGTTCTAAAATCGGCGAAGAAGAAAGCAGAAAACCGTAGTCCGTTAGCCGAATCTATGCTGAGGATGATGTAGGAAATCGCCTAGGCGGAGTTACTTAATTTTTACATATCTATTGTAAAGTAAAGAAGCTGAATCTGGAACGAAAATGTTAGCTGAAACGTGGACTTTACAGATACTTAAATTACTTGAAACTATACTTAACGTAGATAATTTAATTTTTATTTCTTTAGCGATAGATAAGTTACCAAATGCGCTGAAAGAAAGAGTACGCCTTGTAGGTCTTGGACTAACACTGTTAATGCGTTTTGTAACACTATTTTTTACATCATACATATTATCAATGCAAAAACCTATATTTCATGCTACATCATTCAACATTTCAGTAAAAGATTTACTTATGACAGCAGGAGGATTATATCTCGTTATTAAGAGCGCTATAGAGTTATGGGACAACATTGTTTTACGCAAGCAAACCGAGAAAAAAGTAGGTATCAAGTCGCAATTGTTTTTAGTTGTATTGCAAATTATGTTAATAGATTTAGTTTTTTCGGTTGATTCCCTATTAACTGACATAATGTTAACTCATAACATAATAATAATTGTTATAGCGTATACGTTTTCCATACTAGCAATGATATTTTTATCGAGCCATACTGCTTAGTTAATTAAATCTAGCCCGAATTTAAAAACAATTGCCATTCTATTTATTTTACTCGTTGGTGTGTACCTAATACTTGAAGGACTTCATATAAAATTACCAAAAGGATACTTGTACTCTTCATTGATGTTTGCATTGTTTGTAGAAGCTATAAGTAGTATAAAGAAAAGGCATAGCGGATAATCAAATTTATGTTATTAGATAAGATTTATTCTATCTTTTTTAGGTAAGAACCCTAGTGCAAAAACGCATAGTAGGGTAGCAGATGGTGTCATCTAAGTAGCCCTATTTCTTGTCATCCCAGTGCCCTCTATTTGTCATCCCAGTGCTTCTCTATATTGTCATCCAAGTAGCCCTCTTCTTGTCATCCCAGTGCTCAGACACTGGAATCCAGTCTTTCCATAATCACCAAAAACACTGCATTTTAACATATAATTTTACATTTACCAAAATTTCTGGGTCCCAGTATCTGAGCTACTTGGGATTTTGTTGCAAGAACAAATGTTCGTTCATAAATTGAAACTAGCTACAAACATTAAGAAATTTACTAAACAAAAAAAAGGCAAAAGAACTCCGGTCAACATTTATTTTTTGTGGCGTTTTTAAGCCTTAAACACTGCAGTTTAGCTGCTTTTAGACGCAACCAACCTCAAGCTTGAATGTTTAAAAAAATTTCTAAGCTGAAAAAAAGGCAAAGAAAACCCGTGCTAGCTAGTTATTCACTCTCTATTTAAAAAAAATGTCGTTGGGTATGTCTTAAACGCTTTATAAGCCCATTTCAGCTTGTATAGGTAAAAACCTAGAAATTGTATACAGACATACGATACACATAATGCAAAAAATTAAGCAATAGTACACCAAATACAAGTTTTTTCTTGTCATTTTAATCCACTGCAGAGATTGCGAAGTTAAACAATTAGCTTCAATGTTATTATAAAAGTTTGGCGGAAGTTATCAAGTAGTTTTTATGCCAGTTGGCTACTTGCTTTTTGTAGGCCTATGTTTGTATAGTTATATTAGCTATATCCACAATGAGGCCTCCTAAAAACTCTTTGTAATGGCTGAGAAATATCTATTTAATAATTAAATATGCTAATCAGGAATCTAATAAATCAGGCTACTCAGGCAGGAAACAGTAAAAATGTAGTGCGATATATCGAATATCTTTATCAGTTTGAGAAGTTTAGGGGTACGTTAAACCTCACTTTGTCTCTCATAAAGCAAAATAGGTTCTCGTTTGAAGTATACCGAGAGGGGCTAGTGGATACGGAAGAAGGAGTATGTAAGACAATTCAATCTTCCGGTGCAAATAGGTATGTTATTGTGCTGAGAAGGTCAAATACATACATTATAGTGCACGAGCTTTCACATATGGTTGAAAATGAACTGAACTTGAGCCTAGAGCAGGAGTTTCTCCATAAAGTTTATCAGGATATTGAACGAAATCTAAAGCAGGCAAATATTCGTGTACAGAAGATTATCAGTCAAATTATATTTAAGGAGATACAAGCTTATCAAACTGTAAAGTCACATGCATCGGAATTATTTGCACGCTATTTCGAGCTATTTGCTTGGGCTCAGGAGGTTTACCCTAAGGATAAGGAGTATTTAATTCGCACTCAGGATTTAAATAAAGTGTTTCTTGCTACTGACCAATGGGAAAAGAGTTTCCTGAACTCACAAATAATGGACAGAATAGACAAGGAAGTAAAGGAATACAGCAATAAAACTGCCATTAAAGATGTAACTAAAGTGCAAAGCAGTTGGACTAATAAACTTTCTCCTGGAGGCAGAAAAATTAGCTCTATATTTGGAAATAATGATTAGCTTGACAGTAGTTTTTACAGCGTTTCAAATTATAGTTTTAACAACCAAATATAGATGAAAACCATTTTAGCCGTTGAAACAAGCTGCGATGAAACTGCAGTGGTGATTGTAAATAGTGCTAAGCTCACGAGTCCTTGCTCACGAGATTCTCTCTCAAACAGAACACACAAAACGCGGTGGGGTTGTCCCTGAGCGTCTCGTGCTCATATGGAGCATTTGAGTGGTCTAATAAAAAGCACCATAGACAAATCTAACCTTAACTTTTGTGATTTTGATGCAATTGCGGCAACATCAGGGCCAGGACTCATAGGCGGATTAATAGTTGGTACAATGATGGCTAAAGCAATAGCACATGTCACACAAAAACCATTCATTGCGGTTAATCATCTAGAGGCACATGCGCTGGTTATTAGGTTGCTATATGAAGTCAAATTTCCGTTCTTAGTCCTGTAAATATCAGGCGGCCACTGCCAATTTTTAATTGCACAGGATGTGGGTAAATACATTAAACTTGGAGAAACGCTCGATGATTCATTAGGGAAGCATTTGATAAGGTTCCTAAGATGCTGGGTTTGAACTACCCAGGAGGCCCATTGATTGAAAAGTTAGCTAAAAAAGGCGATAGCACAAGATTTAAACTTCCAAGGGCAATGATAAAACGTTCTGGGTGTAATTTTTCGTTTTCTGGAATCAAAACAGCAGTAAAAAACCTAGTGCAGAGGCTTGAAATGAGCGAGCAAGATGTGTGTGATGTATGAGCTTCGTTTCAAGAGTGTATTAGCGATATATTACTCGATAGAGTCGAAAATGCAATTATTATAGCTGCATCTTTAGGTATCAAAATCAATGATTTCGTAATTACTGGCGTAATCACTTTGGCTAATTTTAAAGGCGTCTGACACCTATTTGAACTATGACACCTACTAGCGTACCATTCCCTTGCTCTTTATTTAATATTTCGAGCACATCTTCTTCAGTCAACGGAGCAAAATACAAACGATCAGCAGTATCATAATCAGTTGAAACAGTTTCAGGAAAACAATTAATCATTATTGTTTCATATCCAATTTCTTTGGCCGCAGAAACTGCTTGCACGCATGCATAATAAAAATTCAATACCCTGACCAATACGGTTTGGTCCACTACCTAAAATGACAACCTTTTCTCGGTCAGAAACATCTGCTTCGCACTTTGTCTTATTTACGACTTCTCCCTCATAACAGCCATACATATAAGCAGTGCTCGATTCAAATTCAGCTGCACACGTGTCTACACGTTTATAAACTGGATTAATACCAATTTTTTTCTTATTGCCTCAATCTGCTCTGATGTCATTCCAGTGCGTGACACTGGAATCCACCTATTTTTTTCTTGGATCCCAGTATCAAGTACTGGGATGACAGGAGCAGATTTACTACTTAATTTTGCCAACCTTGCATCTGAAAACCCCATCTTTTTTAGTTCTAATATCTCGTCTGCAGTTTCAGGCAAACCAGTTTCTTTAATTTTCTGTTCAGCTAAGATTATTTGCTATATGTTTTGCAAAAACCATAAGTCATACCCTGTAATCGAATTTATTTCTTCTATGCTTACCCCATGACGCATTGCACCAGCAGCAATCAGCAACCTGTTTGGTAGCAATTTTGCTAATTGAGATTTTATATGATCAACATCTGTACCTTCAGAAAACACTTCATCAAGTCCTATAAGACCAGTTTCAAGTGAACGAAAAGCTTTCTGTAGCGATTCATTAAAAGTGCGACCTATAGACATTACTTCTCCCACCGATTTCATGGAAGTTGATAGCTCACAATCCGTTTCCTTAAATTTTACAAATTCAAAACGAGGAACTTTGGTAACAATATAATCAACCACCGGCTCAAATGCAGCAGGTATAGCCGGCGCACAATCGTTGCGAATCTCATCAAGTGAATAGTCAACAGCAAGTTTGGTTGCAACTTTTGCTATAGGATAACCCGTTGCTTTTGAGGCAAGTGCGGAAGAGCGAGAAACTCTTGGATTCATTTCAATCACAACAAGGCTTCCATCTTCTTTGGGATTAACTGCAAATTGAACATTTGCACCACCTGCACTAACATCAATTTCTCTCAGCACTGCTATAGATGCATTTCTCATTTGCTGATATTCCGTATCACGTAGAGTCAAATCAGGAGCAACAGTAATACTATCACCTGTATGAATTCCCATAGAGTCAACATTCTCTATTGCACAGACCACTATGCAGTTATCTTTACAATCACGAATGACTTCCATTTCGTATTCTTTCCAACCGATAATGGATTCATCTACCTGAACTTCGTTTATCGGTGAAATCTTCAGGGCGTTCCCTACAATGTTGAAAAACTCCTCCTTATTGTATGCTATACCACTACCTGCACCACCAAGAGTGAATGATGAACGGATGATTGCAGGCAATCCAACATAATCTAGAGCTTCCTTTATTTGTCTTTGATTTTTTATGGTGACACTTTTAGGGTACTTTAGCCCTATCTTATCCATAGACTGGCGAAACCACTTTCTAACTTCAGCTTTTTTAATTGGTTCCCTATTCACGCCAATTATCTTTACGTTATATGTATCCAATACTCCATCATCTGCAAGTTTCATTGCACAATTGAGTGTGGTTTGCACCCATCCTGGGTAATATTGCATCAGGTTTCTCCTTAACTATGATTTGTCTATTATCTCGGGCAGTATAGGCTCAATATACGTCGCATCGGAAAACTCAGGATCCGTCATTATAGTCGCAGGATTTGAATTCACCAGAATGATTTTATAACCTTCGCTCTTTAATACCATACAACTTTGAGTTCCAGAGTAATCAAATTCGCATGCCTGACCTATGACTATTGGACCTGCCCCTATTACTAGTATAGACTCTATATCTGTGCGTTTTGGCATAATTACAACCTATTTAAGTAATGTTACCAACCTTTCCTATGAATGTGAATTTTTATTGGATAGATATTTTAAAGTACTCTGAGTTCATTCAAGAGGTTTGATCAATGGCAAAACTTGTCCTGATATGTCACAGTCTTCAGAAGCTAATTCCACAAATTTATCTGATAGTTTATCAGGTAACACTAATTTAGGCGTATCTTTTCCAGGAAACACCTGCTTGTACATTTCACTGTCAATAGGTCCTTCCGGATATACAGCGTTTACGCACAACTTCGTATGTTTTGTCTCAGACGCATATATCTTTACCATGATTTCTAGTGCGGCTTTACTTACAGCATAAGGTACCCAATATGGATAAGAGGAAGGAGAAAGCGTTACTTCTGAGGTCATAAATATTATCCTCCCAGAATTAGTTTTTTTTAATGCAGGGTCTAAGTTTTTCAACAGATACCCAATTTTGCAGTAATTTTTTTTACAATTGGCAGTAAAATTTGTATTCATTACATTCTGCAGCTCTTCAAGTTTGCAATCGTGAACAGGATTTAGCTTACCTAAAATCCCAGTACAAGCGACTAATATATCAAGTGCTCCAGATTCTGATAATTTCAGACTCTCTAACATATTTGCTAGTATCTTCACATTTTCAAAATCTAAGAGATCAAGCTGAATCAGCTTCACAGAGCCTTTTTTAAATTCTTCAAGCTTTCACGCAATTTCACTATATAGTAACTTAAGATTATCGATAGACCTTGAAATTAAAATTACCCATGCACCTTCCTTGATAAACCTTTTTGCAACAGCAGACCCCATTTCACCTGAAGCCTAGGTAATTAAAGCTATTCTGCCTTCTAATTTACCCATTTCTTCCTTCTTAGCGAGATCCATTGAAACATTTTAGCTGAAAATTAAACTTTGCTCTATATATACAAATTAAGCTTAACACAAAAAAATAACATTTGTTGATTCCATCTTCGCGTGAGCTACTAGTAATCACTTACAACTTTTTTTTTTTTTATAAGAAATGTTTTAACTTGCCTATAGTAGCACTTACATTTTTGTGTTGAGGACGGCCGTTTCGGGAGATGTGTCCCTTTGTCAACTCAGACCGTAACTGATCTCAAGGTTTACGTAGGTTAGGGTGGGGGTGGGGGTGGGATATTTTGGTGGTGTGGGTGTATTTTGTGTGTATTAGGAGTTATGATGTCAAAAAGTGCGTGTGAGTTGTAATGTAATTGTGTATTGAGTATGTGTGTAGGGTGAAGTTTGAAGTGCCTATATATTTCGTATTGTTCGGTTGTGTAGCGTTGGTTATTTCTGTGTTGTTTATGAAGAATTTGTAAGTTAGATGTTATGTCTGTGTAGTCGTGTTTTGTGGAGTTGAGATGATCGGCGAAGTTTGATTGGTAGTTATTGTTTTTTAGTGCTTTTATATGTTCTTGGTAACGTGTGTGAAATGACCTCCCTGTCTGGCCTATGTAAAAACTGGGGCATGAACTGCAAGTTAGTTTGTAAACTCCAGTGGTGTTGTAAATGTCCTTGATTTTGCTGTTGGGTTTAAATTGTTTGTTGAGAGTGTTGTGTGTGGAGTAAGCTATTTTGTAGTTGTATTTTCGTAATGTGTTGGTTAGATTGTGGGTTTTGGATGATCTGTAAGGTATTGATAAGTATTTTATGGGATTGTCATCTTGTGTGTTTGTATTTGGGTTATTATGTTTATTTTTTAGGCGGTTGTATAGTTTGTCTATCATTGTTGGGTTGTATCCGTTTGTTTGTGTTATATATTTTATGGTGTTTAACTCCTGGTAGTGTTCATCTTTGTCTAATGGTGTTTTGAGGAGGCGGTATATCATGGTATTGTAAGCAGCTAGTTTGTGTTGGTGTGGGTGGTTTGAGGAACTGTGTATGGTCGTATTAGTGCTGGTGGGTTTTCGGTATATGTTGAATTTATGTGTTTGTTTGTCTGTTCGTTTAATTGTGAGGTCTAAGAAGTTAAGGGAGTTTTGTTGTTCTGTTTCGATGGTGTATGTTAGTTTAGGGTGTATGGAATTTAGGTGTTTTAGAAATATGTGTGCTCTGCGTGTGTTGCCTTTATATAATGTTATGATGTCGTCGACGTATCTGTACCAGTAAATTATGTTCTCTGAGTATTTGTTATCGTGTAAAATGTGGTTTTTTTCGATGTGGTGTATGAATATTTCTGCTAAGATGCTTGCTATGGGGGAGCCCATAGGTAGTCCATCTTTCTGGCTGTAGTATGTGTTGTTGTAGGTGAAATAATTTTGAGAAGTGATCAATCTTGTGAGGCGGATGATTTCGTCAATGTGTGTATGTGGTGTATTTGTGTCTATTAGCATGTTTTTGAGGATGTCTATGGTTTCTGGAATGGGGATGTTTGTATATAGATTTGATATATCAAAAGAGACTAAGGTGGAGTTGTGTGGAATATTTACGTTTTTAATTTTGTCTATTAGATTTAGGCTATTTTTTATGCTACAATGGTTATTAAATTTTGTATGGTTTCGGATAGTTTTGTCGAGGAATTTGGCTAGAAGATGAGAAGGGGCGCTTGTATGGTTTATTAGTGGACGTATTGGGATGTCTGTTTTGTGAAGTTTGGGCAGGGCGTTTAGTTTGGGGGCTATTGGCTTTATTTGTTTTAGGTGCTTCTTGGTGTGGTGAGGGATTATAAGTCTTGTTTTGTTAATTGCTTCTTTGATTAGAGCGTTGTATTTTGTTGTTGGGTCTTCTTTTAGTGTAATGATGTTGTTATTTTGGATGAAACTGTGTACTTTTATGTTGAGGTCGCTGTTCTTAATAATTACCGTTGTGTTGCCTTTGTCAGCTTTGGTGATGGTTAAATTTTGTTTTTTTAATTTGTTTTTGATGGATTTGGCTGCTTTTAATTCTTGGGTATTTGTTTTGGGGGGCTTAATTTGGGTTATTTTTTGTTTTATTTGGTGTCTGATTGCATCTTGTTGTTCTAACGGTGTGTTGTGTTGGATTGTATTTTCAAGATCTAATATTAGGGTTTTGGTGAAATTTTGTTGGCTCTATTTGGGTGGGATGTTATGTTTTAAGCCTTTGTCTAATAGGTTTAATTCATTATTTGAAAATGTTGTGTTGGTGAGATTTATAGTTCTGGGGTGAAAAACGTGTGTTGTGTTAATAACCTGTTTTGGGTGTTGTGCGTTTTTTAGGTTATGTATTTTTTTGTTATGTGTATGTTTTATTTTATTTTTTGTTTCTGTGATTAGTGTATTAGTGAAGTATACTACTTCTTGCAGTTCGATGTAGTGTAGTTCCATGGTAAGCTGTTGGTATAGGTTATAAGCTATTTTGTTGAGATCGTTTTTTTGTTTATATAAATGTTTTATAGTGTTTTTGATGTAGAGTGTTTGAGCCTGGTGTGTGGTTTTTATAGCAGCTGGGTTGTTATTTTTGTTTTTAATTTGTATTTTGGCGTAATTGGGTGTAATTTTATGTTTTAGACATTGTATGTTGAAGGAGATGTGAAGGGAAAGTTTTGTTACCTTGAGATGTGCGTTACGGTATCGATGGATGGTTGATGCTTGGCTTGCAATATTAACATTTGTTGATTCCATCTTCGCGTGACATGAATGTTTTAAAACATTTTTTATAAAAAAAAAAAAGTTGTAAGTGATTACTAGTAGCTCACGCGAAGATGGAATCAACAAATGTTAATATTGCAAGCCAAGCATCAACCATCCATCGATACCGTAACGCACATCTCAAGGTAACAAAACTTTCCCTTCACATCTCCTTCAACATACAATGTCTAAAACATAAAATTACACCCAATTACGCCAAAATACAAATTAAAAACAAAAATAACAACCCAGCTGCTATAAAAACCACACACCAGGCTCAAACACTCTACATCAAAAACACTATAAAACATTTATATAAACAAAAAAACGATCTCAACAAAATAGCTTATAACCTATACCAACAGCTTACCATGGAACTACACTACATCGAACTGCAAGAAGTAGCAAACTTCACTAATACACTAATCACAGAAACAAAAAATAAAATAAAACATACACATAACAAAAAAATACATAACCTAAAAAACGCACAACACCCAAAACAGGTTATTAACGCAACACACGTTTTTCACCCCAGAACTATAAATCTCACCAACACAACATTTTCAAATAATGAATTAAACCTATTAGACAAAGGCTTAAAACATAACATCCCACCCAAATAGAGCCAACAAAATTTCACCAAAACCCTAATATTAGATCTTGAAAATACAATCCAACACAACACACCGTTAGAACAACAAGATGCAATCAGACACCAAATAAAACAAAAAATAACCCAAATTAAGCCCCCCAAAACAAATACCCAAGAATTAAAAGCAGCCAAATCCATCAAAAACAAATTAAAAAAACAAAATTTAACCATCACCAAAGCTGACAAAGGCAACACAACGGTAATTATTAAGAACAGCGACCTCAACATAAAAGTACACAGTTTCATCCAAAATAACAACATCATTACACTAAAAGAAGACCCAACAACAAAATACAACGCTCTAATCAAAGAAGCAATTAACAAAACAAGACTTATAATCCCTCACCACACCAAGAAGCACCTAAAACAAATAAAGCCAATAGCCCCCAAACTAAACGCCCTGCCCAAACTTCACAAAACAGACATCCCAATACGTCCACTAATAAACCATACAAGCGCCCCTTCTCATCTTCTAGCCAAATTCCTCGACAAAACTATCCGAAACCATACAAAATTTAATAACCATTGTAGCATAAAAAATAGCCTAAATCTAATAGACAAAATTAAAAACGTAAATATTCCACACAACTCCACCTTAGTCTCTTTTGATATATCAAATCTATATACAAACATCCCCATTCCAGAAACCATAGACATCCTCAAAAACATGCTAATAGACACAAATACACCACATACACACATTGACGAAATCATCCACCACACAAGATTGATCACTTCTCAAAATTATTTCACCTACAACAACACATACTACAGCCAGAAAGATGGACTACCTATGGGCTCCCCCATAGCAAGCATCTTAGCAGAAATATTCATACACCACATCGAAAAAAACCACATTTTACACAATAACAAATACTCAGAGAACATAATTTACTGGTACAGATACGTCGACGACATCATAACATTATATAAAGGCAACACACGCAGAGCACACATATTTCTAAAACACCTAAATTCCATACACCCTAAACTAACATACACCATCGAAACAGAACAACAAAACTCCCTTAACTTCTTAGACCTCACAGTTAAACGAACAGACAAACAAACACATAAATTCAACATATACCGAAAACCCACCAGCACTAATACGACCATACACAGTTCCTCAAACCACCCACACCAACACAAACTAGCTGCTTACAATACCATGATATACCGCCTCCTCAAAACACCATTAGACAAAGATGAACACTACCAGGAGTTAAACACCATAAAATATATAACACAAACAAACGGATACAACCCAACAATGATAGACAAACTATACAACCGCCTAAAAAATAAACATAATAACCCAAATACAAACACACAAGATGACAATCCCATAAAATACTTATCAATACCTTACAGATCATCCAAAACCCACAATCTAACCAACACATTACGAAAATACAACTACAAAATAGCTTACTCCACACACAACACTCTCAACAAACAATTTAAACCCAACAGCAAAATCAAGGACATTTACAACACCACTGGAGTTTACAAACTAACTTGCAGTTCATGCCCCAGTTTTTACATAGGCCAGACAGGGAGGTCATTTCACACACGTTACCAAGAACATATAAAAGCACTAAAAAACAATAACTACCAATCAAACTTCGCCGATCATCTCAACTCCACAAAACACGACTACACAGACATAACATCTAACTTACAAATTCTTCATAAACAACACAGAAATAACCAACGCTACACAACCGAACAATACGAAATATATAGGCACTTCAAACTACACCCTACACACATACTCAATACACAATTACATTACAACTCACACGCACTTTTTGACATCATAACTCCTAATACACACAAAATACACCCACACCACCAAAATATCCCACCCCCACCCCCACCCTAACCTACGTAAACCTTGAGATCAGTTACGGTCTGAGTTGACAAAGGGACACATCTCCCGAAACGGCCGTCCTCAACACAAAAAAGTAAGTGCTACTATAGGCAAGTTAAAACATTTTTTATAAAAAAAAAAAAAAAAAAGTTGTAAACAAAAAAATAGTTATGATACTACCATGCCACCCAAACTTCCGTATATCAAATCCAGTTGGCTAAAGGAAGCTTTTAAGTACTGTTTGAAAGCTGAAGCTGAAATTGTCCACAGCTACACAAGACCCAGGAATTACATCCGATAAATTTTGTTTTATATTCGGTAACATAAAATATAGCCAAGAGACTACTATGAAGAGTATAAATTCAATGGAAAGATATTTGGTATAACTTAACCCATGATAGGAAAAATAAATTAGCATTGGTACTAATGTAGAGAATATTATAGTCAGAGTTATAATAAGCGTAATTACTAAAAATTGCAATATGCTTAATACTCTTCTCAATATATAAGGTGGCGAAACTGGAACTCTATAAGCTTTATTCATTATTGTTCTCAGCCTTTTCAATCGTTGATGAAGCAGTCCAAACAGCACCTACAATCGCCAAAGTTAATAAACTTTGCGGCGGACCTGATATTATCTCCCTAATGCGTGGCATTAAAGATGCTAAAATATCCTGTGGCATGTTATCAATTATAAATGTCCAGCCGATGTTATACTGATCTAAGAAATTTGCAAATTTTGACGCTAAAGCCATTAAAACGATGAGAAAAGGAAATATGGACAACAAGATTAAAAATGATAAGTATCCCGCATGCTCCATTCCGTCATTATAAATTGTGTCAATCAAAGCACGATAAAGGCAATAAAGGATACTGTAAAATTTCTGTAGCACTATAATACAAACAAACCAAGTAAGGTATTCTAAATGAAATAAAATATATTTTTAAGTAAAAACTCCTGGAATGTTATATAGAGTCACAAGAAATCACTTGACAAACCCTTTCAATCTCCTCATAATAACACTGAAGGTATTAATTTATCCTCAATCTGTGCAGATTAAATGACAGGAGCACCGTGTTATAATGTAAAACAAAATAACATAGATTTTAAGAGAACAATTCCTAGAAAATTTTTACATCCCAAAAAAGGTAAATCGTGTTAACGCTGTTTCAACCCAGAATTAGCATGTGGTTGGAAAAATTTAAATTTAACAATAAACCCATATATACTACAGATGGGGAGCTGCGTATTGTGAAAACTCTCTTAATCTATTGCCGCAATTACCAGATAACAGCTTAGACCTCGTAATCACCAGTCCACCGTTTTCTTTGCAAATAAAAAAAGAATATGGAAATGAATCTCAAGCGGAATATGTTGCATGGCTTAGCCAATTTGCAAAATTAGTATATAGCAAACTCAAAGATACAGGAAGTTTCGTACTTGATCTGGGTGGGGCTTATGAAAAAGGTGTGCCATCTAGAAGTCTATATATGTTAGAGTGCTTATGCATTTTTGTGACGATATAGGCTTCTTTCTTGCAGAAGATTTGTATTGGTATAATCCTTCTAAATTGCTAAGTTCAATTGAATGGGTAAATAAGACGAAAATCAGAGCAAAAGATTCTGTTAATACAGTATGGTGGTTCAGCAAAACTGAGTGGCCTAAAGCAGATGTCACAATGGTGCTAGCGGAATACAGTGACCGCATGAAAAAGCTTATCGAGAACCCCAAGGCTTATTATTTTCCAAAAGAACGACCATCAGGGCATAATATTGGTAGCAGCTTTGGTAAAGATAATGGAGTAGCAATTCCATCAAATCTTTTGCAAATTTCCAATACAGGATCTAACAGCCGGTATCTTGCTGCATGCAGGGAACTACGTATAAAAGAGCATAAAGCTAGATTCCCTGCCAAATTACCTCAATTTTTTATTCGGTTTCTCACACAACCAAGAGACGTTGTTTTAGACATTTTTGCTGGTTCTAATACAACGGGTTTTGTATGTGAGCAAGAAGACCGCCACTGGTTGGCATTTGAAGAAAATAGAGAATACCTTGCTGCATCTGCTTTTAGATTTTTAGAAAAAGAATGCTCAAAGAGAAAGTTAGAGGCTAACGCATTGTTCATGGTGAAGAGCAAGACAGAACACCTTTGATTAAAAGAGAGTAGGGAACTGCGCTGTCTCAACCACTACAACTATAGCTTGAAAAATTAATCAGAGCTAGATCGTGAGAAAGAACTAAGTGCTACTTACTTAACAAATTTACTGATATCGGTTTTCGAACTTGCCTTCTTCCATCACCCATCCTTATTGGTAGCTATGCAACAAAGCCAGTGTAGGGCAGACTTATATATAGGTCTTCTATAAATTCTTATGTGATAAGCATTTGACAGTAACTGGGTAAAATATTCAAGTTTTCTAATTCCACAATTTGCTGTCTCAATAACCACAACTAAATTCACACATTTTAGTACTAGGAGAAAATATGATACGCCAAAAAAAATAGGAATAGCTATTGCTAAAAAATTCAAAAAGTGGAAAGGCACCACTGCACCAAAAGAAACTGCTATAAAATAACCAAGCGCTTCCAGCGGTAAGGACTTTTTAAAAGAACCCGAAGAAAATATTCTTATCCTAGAAACGGCTACAGAACAGCAAACTCTTGTTACAACAAAAGTTTCTATCAAAACCACTGAATCGTGCAATAATATAACAACAATGGAAAACCAAAACACTCTTATAGCTGATAATGTTGAAGCCATAGAAATTGCTGCCCAAGAGCCCAACACCTCTAATGACCCTTTTCCCACTGAACCATATGATGCTGCAGAGGAAAAACCATCAACACGGCAAAAACAAACTATCCTGGCTGGTATTAATGGTATAGCATTGTTAATATGTAGTATTGAATTTTATGCCTTGAAAATCCATGTCACAGTAACAGTGGTTGTGGGCATAGTTGGATTAATGTGTATGAGTTTTGCGTTGTATAAAGCTCTAAAGCCGGATACAAAGCTTGAAAAAGTAGAGCAGCCTATAGTTTCCTTTGAATCCAAGGATATGATCAGAAATCTATGAACACTACCCGGTAAGTATAAGCATTCGTTCCAACTCTGCCAAGCAACTGGATTACAGGATCTTCAAGCTATTTGAAAACGTATAAGCATCAAGATAATTTCTTTCGAATAGGCCTAAAATTATTAAGCTAACCCTCTCCTACTACTACTTCTCAACTTAGGCATATGGTTGGAAAAACTGCTTTTACCCTCAATATTCTCAAGTCAGTATTTTTTTATCAATAAGGTATTTAGCTGTTTCTAGATGATCATTAAAAGCAGCTAAATGTAAAGGAGTCCTTCCATCATTGTCCTTAACATTAAAATTAGCTTTTTTTTCATCCACAAGGTATTTAACCACATCTAAGTAACCACTATAGGCAGCCTCATGTAAAGGAGTACTCCCATCATTATCCTTAGCAGCAAAGTCAGCCTTTTTCTCATCTACAAGGTATTCAACTGTTTCTAAGCAACCGTGACGAGCAGCCAGATGCAAAGGTGCACTTCCATAATTGTTCCTGATAGTAAAACCAGCCTTTTTTTCATATATAAGGTATTTAACTATTTCCAGGCAACCACTATAGGCAGCTTCATGTAAAGCATTATGACCATCTCTATCTTTAATATTGAAGTAAGCATATTTTTCATCGATAAGGTATTTAACTACTTTTAGGCGACCAGTGTGAGCAGCCAAATGTAAAGGAGTTCTTCCATTACTGCTCTTAACATTAAAATCAGCCATTTTTTTATCGATAAAGTATTTGACTATTTCTAGATGGCCGTAATAAGCAGCCAGGTGTAGAGGAGTACTCCCATCATTATCCTTAGCAGCAAAATCAGCCTTTTTCTCATCTACAAGGTACCCAATCATTTCTAAGCAGTCAAACCAAGCAGCTTCATGTAAAGGAGTTCTTCCCATATCATCCTTAACATTAAAATCAGCTTTTTTTCATCTATAAGGTATTTAACCATCTCTAGATAACCATTACAAACGGCCGAATATAAAATAGTTCTTTTAAAAATATTGCACTTGGTATTAAGGTTAGCCCCATTACCAATAAGTTCTTGGACCTTATCAAGATGACCTTGCCTTGCAGCGTCAATTAATTGTTGATTATGCATAGTTATCCTCCTCACTCTATAGTTAATATAGCTTTTACTGCAGTATAGTTAATATAGCAGTATAGTTATACTGCTTTTTCTAGTTAATCGAAACTGCGTTTTCAGAATTTGAAACTCTTTTTATTTCTTCACGCTCTGTCCACAGGCCCACTTTTGTTTGTCCATTATATGGGCTAATCGTTTCAGAACGCATCAATTTTCCAGATCTGCCAAAAAAACCCTTGCCCTATTGCTTGATTAACTGATAATCCTCCCAATCGGCAATTTTTTCCTATTTCTTCTTCACAATTCCTTAATTTTCCCCACTTTTCTCGATCTTGTACTTCAACCATTATTAGGTCTTTATTTTACTTGTCAGGATATAATCTTACTTCTAATTTCCCTAAACTAGTGTGACAAATCAATACTACATCACTACCATCTGTGAGGTTAGTATAATGCCTTATATCATTTGCCGTTAGAATTTCTACCTCGCTTTTACCGATCTTTATTACATCTCTTCTATATCCTGTTTCTCCATCAGCCCTAGATTCCTTGTTCCGTCTGTAATTTGTGCAGGCCGTACTATACTGTCCTCTGAATATTGTAATTAAAAAGTAGTGTTATCGATTTTTGCATAATGCAACTTGCCGTTGGTCGCATTCTTTGCAATTTTCAGGAATTTCTGACTACGATTAACACACTAATCATGACATTCTATCATATTAGCTTTGTGGTCTTTAAACTCTAGTGCTATTTTATCAATGACGTCTGGACTGGACCAGTTACTTAACCCTGCTCCTTTTGATATTAATGTACATACTATGCCGCTAGCAACTTCATAGTTTTTTTCTAGCTGGCCAATTCTCTCTAGTACGTAATCTGCGAAATACTCACCTAAACCTTCAGCAAAATTTAATCTTACTCCAGACATGATAGCTTCATTCATAACTTTCTGTAATTCAGTTATGTTTTCAGCTTCTGATATTTTACCCAAAAACGTATTTAGCTGCCCCAGATGATCTGGTGAAGTATAAAAGAAACATTGATGTGGCACATAAGGTGCTTTAGTTTCTTGCTCAGTTGCCATTATTTGTGATTCAGTTGCCCCTGCTGCTAAGAGTAAATTTATCACTTGAATATACACATCATCTCTAAGCACTTTTGTATTATCTACACTATCCTGAGTATTCAAAATTACTTTCAAATCTTTATCATTTCTATGCTCATCCAAAAACTTCTTCAGATCCTCAACATCTTGATCGTTGTATTGGGAAAACCCATTCTCAAAATTAGATTTACCTTTAATCAGTTTGTTTAGTTCTTCATTCAATTTCTTTTGCCCCCAGTAAAGAAGTACTCCGCAACATCGCCATTACCTTTATCAATTGCAATTTGTAGGGGAGTTTTTCCATTATTGTCCTTTATGTTCAAATAAGCTCCATAGCTTACAAGAGAATCTACATATTCCTTTTCCACAGAATAAGCAGCAGCATAGTAATGTAGAGGTGTTTTCCCTCATAGTCTTGTATGTTTGGGTCAGCTTCTGCTTTTAAGAGATAATCGACTAAAGTATGACAATCAAATAAATTTGATTTTATGATTGTTAGAAGAACATGTAGCAGTGTTTACTCTGAAGCTCCTACTTTAAGATCGAGAACAGTTTTTAGATCTGGATTACCCCAGATTTTTTTTAAAAACCGTTGGAGTATTGAAGTATCACGACTATTAAAGCCATTAATAATATGGAATAACTCTTTAATTAATTTTTCTTGACCCCTTTTTAATTCTGAGCTATGTGCTTTAATAACCCATTCTTTTTCTAATAAGCCCCAACTACTTGCATCATCCATTAAGTTTATGTCAACCCAAAACAAACTTTGTTTAATGAGTTCATAATACTCATCTGTACTACTTATTGGTAATTCAGTTATTTCTAATTCCTGGCTATCTGTGTTTGACCACTTTTGCCCAGTACTTGGTTTCCATTTTGACTGCTGCTCATTTGTTTTTCCACTTTGCCTACTAGTAGGTCTTACAGTGTGTTCTACAGAATCTATAGTTTCACCCATATATCCCCCTAGCCTAGACAGATAATATATTATGTACAATATATAATATGAGTCAAGGTATTTTAAACATAATATTTTTATTATTTTGCAATGTTTAAGTTTTTGTAGTAAACTCAGATACTGACAAGTTCCAAAACAAACTCTTCTCACGGGAGTTGGTTTTCGTTGCTGAAAATGGCTACATTATTTGAGTTTTTAATAATGTATTAAATTAGTAAAATTATTAAATTAGTAAATTATTAAATGTACTAAATTAGTAATAATTCATTTAAAAATAGAAGGAAAATCCAAGGGAAACTTATAGTCAACTTTCATATATTTTACCACTACACTCTGGACCATATATTAACATTATACCATTAAATTTGACATATAAACTTTCATCTACCAGGAAGATCATCCACAGAACTGTGTCTTAGATCACCTTTCACACGAAAAACATTACATGCTGATATAAGGGTATCTGGTATTTCTGCACTATCATTAAATATGGCATCTGATAAAACCACTGTATTTTCATCAGTAATACGTTTATAACCTCTGCAGTGCATATAATCTTCCAGCTGTCTACTTGCTTCTCTTATTTTCAGCCGTAATTCCCATACGGTATCAGCAAATTTTAGCTCTATTACAATTGGATGGACACCACCTCTACTGTCTACAGACCGTAACAACACCAAATCTGCCTTTTCTCCCCCTCCTAACTGAAATTCAATAATTACTCTAGCTGGGTTATTACAAATATAAAATAATCCATGCAACATAGCATGAAATTCGGCTTCATTTCTTACTATCCACCTTAGTGGAAATAGCACATTGGAAATTGCTTGAAACATTCTTACATGACGATTTTGCACTTGCCAGCCAGTATTTATCATTATGTTTGCAGTGCTGTGCATGTTACTCACACACACCACCTACTTGCAAAAGATCGTCTTGAAAAGACCCATTTCTTTTACTCTGTAGATAAAGAGCAGGTGAGTTAAATCGTCTTACATCGACAGTTAGACCGAAATTGTTTTCAGCCCATCTAGCTGGATTCAACTCACACACTACTTCACGTACTCTAGCGTTTGGCCAATCTGATAGATCTAGACCTTGTTCTGGAAATTGATGAGCCAGCATATGGCGTATATCAAAGACAATAATCATCTCTTCTCCCGCTATACGAAAAACCATAGTTAAAGCACGCTCTCCAACATTTACCTGTGCAACTCTTCCACGTGGACCTCGCATCCTATCATCATCATGGTATTCAAGCAAGTACTTATCTACATATACCTCATGTTCGCCTCTCAATTCAACTCTTCTTTTTGAAAATTCAGCACTTGCACAAGCAAATCTAGTTGTGTAGGAAAATATCCTGCTGTTTGTGCCTCTGGTATCAGGAACAGCTGGTACACCAAAGGCTGAATATAATGGATAATCTCTAACGCTCTCTTTGATTTCGGCTATAGATCCATTAAACAGCCTTTCTACTAAAGAAGATTCTCTTTCCAAAAAGCTTTTAGTGCTAAGCTGTAAACGTTCGTTGTTTTCTAGATCAAAATTTAACTCTACAAAAACAGCATCCTTTGAGGCAGTATGGATGGATGTGGACGAAACAGGACATCTCGTAACGTAATTTTCAGCTTGCGCCAACGCTCGATCAGCGTATCTGTCTCTTGCCTGTCCTGCCTTAAGTTCATTTATAATAGGAACAGAATCTATGAACCGTTGTACACCACGTACAAGAAAAGTAATATCTGTATATCCACGCCCTCAAATAACTCAAGGTAAATACCAGCTGTATGACGATACCTAAAATTCATCAAAAACCCTGATAGTCTGACTCCTTGCTATTGAAGTTCAGTGCCTGATTATACCTATTGTAGAGATTAATTATGTACTGCAAAACGTCATCAATAGCATCAACAACATCATCTGCATTATTACTTGCCAGATCTCCTAATATACCTGACAGGAAACCTTGTTGTATACCAAAGGTTCTGGTGATCTCGTCAAAACCACCATCGCATGGAGATGCTGAATTTACAGTAAATGCATTTCTCTCACGAATTTTTACACATCTTATTGCTTCCTCTTATTCGTCTTCTCCTTGATTTTCTGCCCATGTGAATGTTTTATACTCTTCCCACGCAAATCAACCTGCACGCGATACAATATTCTGTTGTTGTAACTCATTCTCTACCCACAACCTTTCTTGTTGACTAAATCTTGAACCAAAACTATTCTGCCTATCAGCAATAGTGAAACACCTTACAATTCAGTAACCTCTTCTGTCTCTGTCGTTAGTTAGCACAGCGACCTTTAAATTTCCTTTTCTAGGGTTATCTGGATCGTTATCAAAACGAAAATAAATCTTTTTATCATTTTCGATCAGAATCAAAAACATTAGCAAACATACCGAGAAAGAATGCAGGGGAAAAGCGATCCTTACCAACCGAGTGCAAGTAAGATGGACATTGATCCAAGAAAGACTCAAACCTTTCTACGAACTCTTGGCAATCTCCGTTTAACAAGCTTCTAATCAGTCCAACATTTTCACCATTATTATGCATAAAACACCTCTATTTACTACGACCAGATAAACCGCTAACGCCAGGAGCTCCTAACATGAACTGCGGGTCACCAGGAGCCACCGCCACCTCTATGAGAAATAGTTAACTTATCTAACTCAGAAAACAACCCTGTCAGTTTGCCATAATCAACACCACTCTTCATACCAGTTCTACCAACTGTTTTTAGGTTGCTAATTAAATAATATTTAAAACTCACAAAATTCTCCTGTGTACGATACTCTTTTGCAAACTGTAAAATCTCTAACACCTCGTCTTTTTTCCAGTATCACCTGCAGCATGATCACGCTCCTCATCTACAATTAATCCAGCAAGCATACGTTTGATAGGGATTCTATACCATTAGAAAAAATAGCAACCTTTTTATACTCACTAAAGCGATCACATCTCCAAATATCCATAGTAATTGATAGCTTGGGTACTTAACTCAGGATTTTCCAATATCACATTTGAAAGTGAGGAAAGAAGGGATGGATAATCCCAATGTGAGAGTATTTTGTCTGCAAGTACTGGAACTTCCTCATAACACCAGTGCTTCACTATATCTTGAAATGTATCAAGAAAATTCCACTTTATTAATCCATTAAGAAGCGAATATACTCCCTGATTTTTTCTGATAATTTAAGCAACAGCTCACGTTTTGTTGGATCACCTACTTTGTGCAGACAAAAATCCAAAACGGTAGCATGATTGTAGTTACATTGAATAGTAGATAAGCTATTAATCGTACTAATAATTTCTCTTTCTTTTTCTTCTTCACTTAAGCGATAATAAAAATATTCTACTCCCTCGCTCCATTTTAGATCTATAGCTCCTCGGAAACCATCTACACTACTGTATTATTTTAATTTCAATTCTTCAGATTTTCTATCAATCCAGAAACTAGATACGTAATCATAACTTTCCATAGAGTCTAACAGATCACTTCTTATATACTTGTCGTTGTTGGCTGCAGGTCTACCATTATCATCTACTGCATCAGGAGTAAACCTACCCTTATGAAATTCGAACTTTTCCTGAAAAAGGTCTTTAATTTTTTCCTTCACGCAATACCTACATGCCATTTTATATATAGAAAAAGGATTGTCTATTCCATTTATACTTTTTTCAGTTAACCTTTGTCCCAAGATAGTATTATTCAATTTTGTAACCGACCAACAATCCTCATTACAAAATATATTATATAAGAAATGTAACTTATCGTCTTTGAGGTATTCCACCTGTCTATTGTAGGCTTTTACCCATCTTTTAATAGCTAAACGCCTTCCAGCAGCAATTGTAGAATCTGTATGCTTTATAACACCCTGTAATTTTTTATGTACTGCAGTATAACGATCTGTTTCTCTTGGCATTTCATCCCCTATAAAAAATACTTACTGTATTATGCAAAAGTTGGAATCAAGTAGCAATTCTAAAATTACCAAAAATAAAAAAACTTCATGAAAAATATTTTTCTATACTTGAGCAGATACATTTAGCCTTTTCATAAATCTTGTAAAATTCAAATGATAAATAGGTTTAGTTTCTAGGAAGAAGAACGTGAGAGACTAGAAGAACTCATAAGAACTGTAGTATTATCAAGTTTAGTTCCTAACTCTTGAATATTATGCTCCTGTAACGCTTTTACAAGTGACCTTGCAATATCTTTATGGTTGTTAACAAATGCAGTCTGTATTAGCGTTTGTCCTTGACTATTACGAGCATTTGTAATGGCTAAAAATTCATTAGGGTTTTTGTCTCTTATCGTTTCTAATTCTTTAACTATTTCACAGTCACCATTTTTAGCCGCTTCAAATAATTTATTAATCATCTGCAATAAATAGGCGATATCAGTATTTTTAGTATCTTTAGCAAAATCTAGTGGCATTTTACTGCCTTTACTACAAGCAACGTCAAACATTGCACCATGTTTTAGTTAAGAATGTACAACTTCAAGATGGTTAAACTTGGCAGCATAATGGAGCGGAGTTAAATTATTATCATTAATGAAGTTTACATTTGCACCATTTTTAAGTAGAAGGTTAACAATGTTGATATAGCCTTTCCATGATGCGTAAAGTAATGGTGTTTCAAAATGAATGCTTCTGCTATCAACTAATGCTCCCTCTTTAAGGCAATTTTCTACTTCTAAATGGTTGCTATCTTTTGTAGCTTTGAACAGCTTTTCAGTTAGTCTTAGCAATTTAATTACCTCTAAGTTATAACTTCTCTCCACAAAATGTAATGGCAAAACATACCTGCGTATCATCCATATTTATCCATTTTTGCATTAACATCCGCTCCATTTATAATAAGAGTTTTAACTACCTTAGGATGACCATATTGAGCTGCAAAATGTAGAGCTGTGCCTCTACTTTGATTTTCTTTTACACTTGCATCAGCACCATGTTTCAATAGGAGAGTGGCTATCGCATCATAACCTTTTTCTGCTGCAAAATGTAAAGGAGTCCAATTTGTATGATCTAGAGCATTAACATCTGCCCCCTTTTTCAATAGTAATTCAACCACCTCTAAGTGATCAAGATCCACTGCAAAGTGTAGAGGCGTAGTACTTTTGACTGTTTTAGCATTAATGTCTACCCCTTTATCAAGCAAAGATTTAGCAACTTCTAAATTACCATCATACGCCGCACAGTGTAGAGGAGTCCAACTCCTATTTTCTATAGCATTAACATCTGCTCTACTTTCAATAAGAAAATTTACTATTCCTAAATGATTATGTTCTGCTGCAAGATGTAGAGCTCTCCTACCATCATCTATCTTCACATTTATATTTGCTCCTTTTGCAATTAAGTCCTCTACTATTTTTAGAGAAAAACCATTATATGCTGCATTATGTAAAGGAGTCAAATTCTGATCATCCACAGCGTTAATGTTTGCTCCATTCTTAATAAAAAAATCACTTATTTCTAAATGACTCTGCTGAATTGCTAGATGTAAAGGTGTGAAACCTTCATTTTTTTAGCATTAATGTTGGCTTTTTTTCTCTTAGTAACTTAACTACTTCCAAATGACCATCCTGAGATCCTATATGTAAAGCTGTAGAATTATTGTAGTCTTTAGCATTAACATCAATTCCATTTACGAGAAGAAGAGACTTACCTACTTCAAAGTAATTACGTTCTGCTGCTAAATGCAGAGATGTAAGATTCTCATAATCCTTAGCATTAACATTAGATTTTGCTTTTAGTAAGATGTTTACTAACTCTAAAAACCCATTTTGGGACGCTAAGTGTACAGGTGTAATCCTATCACCTGTTTTTGCATTAACGTTCACTCCCGCTTCAAGCAGAACCTTAACTATATCTAACGTACCAATTTGTCTCCCCAAATGCAACGGTGTAATGTTTGTATCAACTTTATGATTACCTATATTACAATCTCAGAAACCGCACTCTTATCCACTATTGCTTCCAACGATTTAGCAAGATATGCTAGTTGATCGGGTGTACTATTTGCTGATAAATCCTTAAGTCTTCTTTGTAATACATCAATTATCTCTTTTACTTCGGTCATTTGCACAACGTCAGAGATTGCATTTTTATCCACTATCGCCTAAACGATTTAGCAAGATACGCTAATTGATCTGGCGTGCTATCTACCACTAAATCTTTAATCCTTTGGTGCAATGCATCTATTACTTCTGTGGTAATACTCATTTGCTGCTCCACAAGTTTAAAGAAGTTTCAAATCTCAGCCGTTCAAATGCTTTTTTAAGATTTTTATGTTCGTTTTCCCTCTCGCTCATATCCTCATCTACTTTTTCTATGGCTGTGCGAATCCGTACTACATCTTCTACAGCAATATTTTCTGGATGCGGTAAAGGGTAGCCACGTTTGGTTTGATGATTTGACATTTCTATGTTACAATTACCCGTAGATGTTTCACCTTTGGACAATAAACACCTGTCCCACTGAGTACCTGTCTCCCTTGCATTAAAATTTGACAGTACGTGGACTCTCTTTACCCAATTTTCTCCGATTGGTTTTCCCGTTGCTAAATTTACTAACTGCCAATCATTGTTGCTTTTTTGCACATATGCTTTAACCTCTGCAGTACCAGGTATTAACGCATCGTAGGTAATTGTTATCTTAGTATTAGATCCCGCGGTAATGCTTCTGGTAACATAATCTCCAGACTTTGACATATTTCCTAAAACTAACTGTAGCCCCGGATATAGTACTGGACTTCTTTTTTCCCCTCCTTTTAGGCTTGCTTTCACCGTTAGCTCCCCAGATAGCCTAGAGCGCAGTGTTAACGGCAAATTATCAGATAAAAAGCTTTCCTCTCCTTCTTCACCAGTCAAGATAAATTCTACGTTGGTATCAAATGCTAATTTTTCAACATTCGTCAAAACTATTAAATCTGATGTGTCATTTGCAGTTACTTTCCCCAGATCTATAACGTGAGAATTTTCAGTAAATTTTGCAGCTAAAAGTCGAAGCGTAACGTTCTGATGCGCAGTCCAAGTGCTTGCATTGCTCGATGATAACAATACCCCTACTTGATACCGCTGACCCGTTACCCAACGGCTATTTACTGCATCATGTTTGCCAAGCTCTGCTACCTTTACCGCTGTATCTGCATCATCAGTCAGTATGGGTTGTGTTCAAATGACCAAATTTCATCTAACCAAAATGTACACACACAATTTACGCAGCCGTTAATTAACCAAATACGCGACATTCAAATAATCGTAATACACGGACTTTAAATAACCAAATACGCGCATTTCAAATAACCAAATACACGGACTTCAACTAAGCATAATGTTGCGGGTTATCGCTATGCCGCACCGCAGGCGTTCAACGTACAACTTGAAGTTAATAAATAAATGGGAAGTAATATTTCTATAAATATCTAAGCTTAGTAGTTATTATTACTACCTTTAAATTATTTCTCTAAATGCTTCAGTTTAACTTTATCGTTATTAAAGTAAATGTAATGCAGGAATATTATTAGGTTTGACTAGACCATAGATCGTAAAGTATCTTATTATAATTGTAAATAATCTACTTTTAGTCTAATCTTTTAGAATATTAGGTGTAATTACAAAACTATGGGAAATGTGATACAGTGTTAATTTTTGTAAACAATTGCAGATTTAACAACATATTGGAACTTAAATAACTAA
>JBAIZL010000002.1:366436581-366446581 GCA_036971475.1 Prosapia bicincta | reverse complement strand
AGGAAATGCATTAAGACACAAAATAGAGTGCATTATTTATTATAACCAGACAATAATTTATAATTTGCTGAGAAATATCAGTAAGTTGGGATTTTAGTCCAAGTGAAGAATTAAGATTTTAAAAATTATTAGATTTTATTTTTTATTGTTTGTAGTTTCTATTTAAATTTTATCACATAGTTCCCAACTGTACATAGGCTATAAATATATGCATTTAGCATATAGATAATTTCTATATTTATAGGTATTAACATTGAAAACGATGTAAACATAACCTCTAAATTTAGAAGAAAGCCGTTGTTTAGCCTAAATGAAATTATTTGTTTCAGATGAGGATTCATGCATGAAATAATAGAGGTTTACACGTGACGCAAGCTGGATCTAAAGTTTTACTCTACAAAGGAAAATGGCGGGGCGCCTGTAGACGTTTACACTTGGAAAATAGAAGAACTTGGACTCAAGTGAATGGGAAAGGTAAATTTATTATACTATAAAGTAAAAGTTTCTAGCTTCATATTTACTCTTATAGGTTCATTTGGCTTTAGATTTAGCGTTGTGGGATGTATTTTGTCGAGACACAACCTGAATTTTAACAACGCAATTGCTCCTTGCTCAAAAGATTTAGCGCACCTAATACAAATTATCTTTTCTTACAATTTATCGCTAGCGGTCTTGATTTTGCCAAAAAATAATCAATAACTGAGTAACGCATTAAAAAAACTCAAAGAATTTCTTTAAAAATTCCGGATATTTTTGCCTAACATTTCTTTCTATCGTTTTCTGTCTTGCTTAAATCGAAGTGTTGAGTTGAGCCGATATTCCTTCGTGCAAAGTGGAACATACCTGCTTGGCCTCACTTACAACAGAGATAATAAAATGTTCACACTTAGAGACTGGAACTATTTATTAGGAATATACTGTTTTTGAATTTAATAATAAATACACAAAAACCTCTTAACCACAAACTTTCTTTAATTTACCCCAATGTACATTTCAGTTACAAAGTAACCATCCTCAGAGGGATAACATACAAAGACTCAGTTTGTGGTTAAGAGGTTTTTGTGTATTTATTATTAGAGACTGGAATACAATTTAAAGAGACGACTTCACGGACCTTGAGATTTCACAGTATTGATAGTTGTTTAGTGGGTGCAAATCAATTTGTCAGTTTAAAAAGGTTTAACAATTCGTAAACGAATAACAAGACGGTAAAGTATGAGCTTTAAGACAAATCAGTAAAGAATAATGGAACTAACGCTTTGTACTGTTCCTCACCCTACTATAGCAAAAGTACTTTTATAGCACAATAGTATTCTCTATTGAGAACTGCCTTACTGCTAAGAACGTGTGTATTGTAAACTTGTTACGCGTTATTGTGGTAATATATATTTTACAAACAAGTATTTCAGAAAATTTTATCAATCTACATCTTGTGAGATTTTGTAATCTTTTCAGTTTATTTTCAGACTCTCATATATAATTGATAGTTGTAAGGTCAGTGATCCCATGGCTCGCGCGTTTAGGGTCGTCGGTTTCTTATCTTTTGTTTTACAATAACCTTTTTTTGTTCGTTGCTATTTCTTATAATGCTGCGGTTTTAAAAATATCGACTAAAATAGTATTCGTGATTACTTTTATATTGCATTCTCCTATAAATTACTTCTTCTTGTAGATAACCATTCTTTTCTTATAGACAACCCTTACTTGTAGATTGCTTTTTACTATAGATTACTTTTTCTTGTAGATTAGATAGATATAGAGTGTTTAAATGGTAGTCGATTTCAATTTACATGAAGAATTATTACTTCCTAGGCATGCAATGGTGTTCACATGACCTCTAATGCACATATAGCTTACAGACAGTGAAGCATATTTAAATTATTGGCATTATCGTTTTACCAATAAACCCATTATAAACCTATTTCAACTTCTCCATTATACAACTGTATATTCAAAGAGCACGATTTTCCAGATGCACGATTAGAAGCGACAATAATTCCTCTTTTAAAACAAGGAAAGGACAAAACTAATCCCAGCAGTTACAGACCCATCTCTCTCTAACGAGCTGCTTATGCAGACTACTGGAGAAGATGGTCAACCGATGTGTTGTCTGGCACCTAGAAAGATACAAACTTCTTTCTAACGATCAGTGTGGTTCCAGACAAGGACGTTCAACAATGTGTGTGTGTGTGTGTGTGTTTTGTGTGTGTGAGAAAGAAAGAGAGAGAGAGTTTGTGTGTTAGTCTATTTTCAGAAATACTTTTATATAAACTTTCCTGGTGTTTTTAACAAATACTGCTTAGCGTCAAGTTCACTGGGCAGTTCTTTTTCCATCACCGAGTCTTTTTCCCTTCCACGTGAAGTTTTTTTATGTTTCTGACTAAAAATATATCTTGTTCTTAACTTCAACTTGAAACTTCTTTTTGTACGTGATAGCCTAATTGTTTTCACGTGTTCATTGTAAAGTGTACCATTCCACACAGGCTTAGACCTATTCTCTGTACAGCTTTATTAAATACATCATTAAAGTCAAATAATTGACTTTCTAACATAGATTGTATAATACAGTATTAAGATACAACCATTGCTCCTTTCATTTGTCCATACGCATTTATTGACAGCACTGTAGATGTAGTTGCAAGTCTTAGAATTGAGGGGGCTAATTCTAAGATGCAGTGTAAAGTTTATAACCATGTAACATTAGATTTGTTTTACAAATTACATTGTTCAAAACGTGTCAACTAATTGTTTACAAGGTAGACCAACTCTCTGTACAGCTTTATTAAATACATTCTTAAAGTCAAATAATTGCCATTCTAACATAGATTGTATAATCTACTAACTCACTAAGATTTTATGAAGCCGGTTTTCTGGAATTAGTTACAATTTTACCTAATAATGCTCACTTTCGGTTAACAATGTACTTTACAAACGAATTGTACGCTTTCCTGTGGGATCTAACACCTCACCTATATACCCCAATAAGGATTGGGGGATTTAGAATATCTGGGAAGTGTAAAACAAATTTAAGTCTATATTAACAGCTTGAGGATGATATTTTCACTGCCGTTCCTCCGAATAGAATGCGTGATGTAGTCGGTTTGTGTAATATATATATACAAGAGTTATGATAGAAATATATAATTTAGGGTTCTCCTAAAGAGTGTAATAGCCTAACTTCGTAGACTTTACCTGGTTTGTGTTACAACCAAATCCATCCTTATAACATACTTTGTAGCTATATATGTTTGTATTATATAAAAGGGGTATGTTTTATATAAACCTCCGTTGTAAAGTGTTCGTGTGTGTAACAAAGTTATTTAAAAAACTTTTTTCAAGTTTGTGGAACCTTGTAATTAGGTTTCGTATTTCCGTTGACTTTGTACATCGTCAGGTATAAGGTTATAGCAATTTTTGTGATGTAACATAAATATAATGATGCCTATACTATATAAAACTAAGTGTATAACGACTCAAAGTAACACATTGTCAGGAGTTATAAAATTAGTTTAATTTAAGCGTCTCTGAAGATTGCTTGGAATCTACTTTTTGCGCAGCTGTACCAGGTTTGAATAGAATGTTCACGTAGATAGTGATTGTCCTAGCCGTTACATCTTGGTCTAATGCTGTCAAGATACAACTCTGACTGCAACTGTAAATACTACGTAAGCTTTAGAAAATATTAAACAACATGAACAACTCCACGGTAAAAGTGTCAGTCCGCTCTTGGTGAAGCTGATACAAAGCACCCAGGGCAAGACATGGTAAAACAGAGCTTTTCCTCTTATTCGTGTGTTTGTAGTTCCTGTAAAACGTTGGAACAAAGCGGTTTTGCGTATCATGTAGATTAATAGTTAAATTTAACGTAGAACGACGAGGTGATAACGGATTTTCAAAATTGTGTACCTAAGTTAGTTGCATTATTTTCGATGAAATTAGTTTCTAAATTTCAATAAAAAATCGGATTTTCTGTTACATACGTAGATTGTAGCCGAATTTAACGTAGAATGACGTGGTTTCAATGGTTTTTCAAAATTGTGAACAGTTAATTACATTTTTTCTACGTAATATATTGTTTTTTATTATTTTTCTAAGCTCTTGTTGAAAAACCCTGAGACCACCCAGCCCTCATGGCAGCCAGCCTCTAGCGAGTTACCTCCGTCTCATTGCGTTGTGGTTAGTATCCCTACCGCGAGTGAAGGAAACGCGATTGATTCCCCATGTACCAAGCTTATAAGCTCTTTCAATGGAGAATCAGGAGATAGTGAATTGAAACAGTACGGCGAGTGTCAAACTAAGAGCGTGATGAATAAACCTGATAAAAAAAACCTGCTAGAAAAATCCCGCGACAGATCATGCAGAAACTCTGGAGGGTTGGATCACCTTATGCTAAGAGATAAAGAGGGGTATTACCTAACAAATACCTTGTTAGTGAGACTATGACAGGAATAACATGCACCTCTTCTTCTGCTGCCTACTCGAAACTGAAATGCATGCAATCAAATTAGTACTTCCATGGGGGCACTTTATATATTTATTTATTTATTCTTTGCATTATGTTTGAAGGTGTAAGCTTAGGTTAGGTTAGGTTAGGATAGGTTAGGTTAGGTTAGGTAAGGTTAGGTTAGGTTAGGTAAGGTTAGGTTAGGTTAGGTTAGGTTAGGTCCGTAGGGACAGCAGCCGTCTGTGTGTCTCGTGGGTGGGTTCATATCTACCCAGTGTGGATGTTGTATGTGAGTGTGCCTGTTTGTAGAACCTTGTAACTAAGTGTCGGAGATGTTGTTTGATGAAAGGCACTTCCAACTCAGCGTGAATCAGTGTTAATCTTGTACATCTAGGTTCCTTCGTGATTATTCGCAAAACCTTGTTTTGGAATAGCTAGAACCTGCGTATGCGTGAGTTGCCTGCATGGCCCCAGACGGGTGATGCGTAAGTGAGTATGCTGCGCAACATAGATACGTACATAGTAGTGGCCGCTCGTAGTGAAAGTGGGCTTGTTCTGTTCAGCATATAATATAGTTGTGTTAAAGTAATTGTTGCTTTCTTTAACGTGTTGGTAATGTGAGGATCCCAAGTCAGGCCCTTGTTGAGAATGCCTCCAAGATATTTGACCAGGTTCCCCCCGTGAAAGTCCTCCCCTAATAGTTTTAGTGGTGTGTTGAGTTTTTGTGCCCTACGTTTGGACAGAAGCAGAGCCTTGCACTTGCCCACGTTCACCCTAACTCTACAGTAGCTCAGGCATGGTTTCAGGGCTGTGAAAAGTGTTCATGTAAATTTTAGTGTATTAGATGTGGTTGCCATGACTGAGCGGATAACGCGATGTCATCTGCAAATATGGTTACTTGTATGTTCAGTGTTGTCGGTATGTCTTTGATGCAGATGTTGAAAAATACGATCCCAATAATTGAGCCCTGAGGGACTCCGGCCCTTATAGTCCGTAGTGTAGATTGAGCTTGATCTACATCAACAATAAACTTACGGTTGGACAGGTATGAGCTAACTAGGTGTATAAGCCCGTCTGGAAAGCCATCGTGTCATAGTTTCACTAAGAGCCCGTTGTGCCAGACCCGGTCAAAGGCCTTTTCAATGTCCAGGAAGACTACCCCAGTCGAGCAGTAATTGTTGAATCCCCTTCTTGAATGCTCCACCACTATCATCAGCTGATGCGTAGCCGAGTGTTTTGTCCCAAAGCCAAATTACTCTGGTCTCAGTATGTTGTGTGTGTGAATATGCTTGTTGATATGTTAATACAAGATTTTTTCAAATACCTTGCCCATCGTATTCAACAAGCTTATTGGTCTGTATGAGTCGAGTTTGCTGTGGTCTTTTCCCGGTTTGGGAAGACCAAGATCTTGGCCTCCTTCCAAGGGTCCGGGAATTGTTGTGTCCGGAGTATAGCATTGAATGATTGTGAGAAAAGGGATCGCTTTCTCCGAGAGGTTTTTCAGCGTTGTGTTGGTGATGGTGTCTGTTTAGAATTCAAATCTCCGGCGATTATTACCCTACTGGAGGAAGGGTAATATTTATTACAGAGTATCGTCAGATGCTGCTGTCAAGCGGATTTATACTGAACTATTACAGACATGAATGCATTATGCAGCACAAATGCGAAATTAATCGTTTTTATATAACACTAATATTACTCTTTTCTCCTTCATATGGAATAAGAAAAATATTGTAGTGTTGAATATTTGGAGACATTTGACTAAAGGTGCCTATAGAAAGAAATCTATATCAGGACCGGTTTAAGAATTATACTCGTTTAAAGTGATTAAAACACAGCCTGATTTTACATTTCCAGGTTTCCACGATACAAGGATTTCTTAACTACACTGTTGTGGTACGAGGACAAATACTCTAACGGCCGGTCAGTGCTGTCAACTCATAAACATAGAATTTGTCGCCACTGCGCCAACTTACTGTGTGACAACTAGACCAGGTGTCCCCTACCTTTAGGTTCTGCAACAATAATAAGGGCATTATGGTTACAAAATCAGATTAAGGTGAATTCCCATCGTTATTTATAAAGTCAGTTATATTGCGGACATGAAGGGGGTTGATGTGATACTTTGCACCTTGCCATGTTCTATAAAATACTTTTTATAATGAAAAAACTATATAATTGGGCTAATTGCAAAACTCGAGGTTCATTTTGGGTTTATACAAGTATTGTTTATTCGGACGCTGTACAACTTGCATGTGGACGATTTGCCTTTAAGGATAATACTATCTTATATAAATATACCTTCGTCCCTCAGAGAAAGTTATGTAAGGTTTGTCTAATACCGTAAGCTTATATTAGGAATGGTTGGCGGCTTAGATCTAACGCTGATGGCATTTTGGACCCCAGTGAGTATTATTTCTCATCCCTTGATGTGACATCTTTATTCAATAACAAAGGAACTCTCTAGGTTTTTCCATTTATACTCATTATCACTAAGTTTTCAACTATTCCCAATTTGTAATGAAAAATAAAAAAAACTAAATCATTGGTTTTTTCAATATACCACGCTTTTAAAAATGCACTGTGACTATGGATATATTTGTAATATTTGGAGGGGGAAACGTGTGGCGCAGTCAGTAAATAATACAAGTAGACAATCCATGATGTAGGGCACAGACAATTAAATAAATTACAGTCAATGTCATTTTCAATTCCCTGAAATCGTCTGTGAATTATTTTCGGAGCATTTCTACTAGCATTATTTACTTGCTGCGCCCCATGTTTTTTTATCCAAGTATTACAAATATATCCATAGCCACTAACAATTCTCCCTCAACATTGTAGAAGGGCCATGACAAATTATTTTATACTTTTTAGTCAGTTTTAAAAGCGTGGTATATTTAATTTTCTTAAAATGTAGTTTATTATTTTCTGCTGTTTAGCCTTATGTCCGGGTGAAAAATATCAATCGATATTGTATATATAGATGAGACTCGGTCAGGGACATATACAAGAGTAGTAGGCCTACATGCGACTTGCGTCACTGGCAAGGTGAGCAGTGGGGCTTGGGAATATTGTTTGCTCTTGCTTGAGCAAGTCGAAGCACGCAATCGGCAAGGCAAGAAGAATTTGCGTCCCTTGTCTCATGTGACTTCGCTTGATCCTTTCTTTTGTTATTATCTCCAAGGTCGATCTTGCGCTGTTCTGTAGCTCGCTTACAGCGTTTACCTAATCGTGCAACCTTACCCGCTTCAGGTTCCTGTTGCAGCCCAACTTGCCACGTTTGTCTCTCCTCGTTGTGCAGCCGTCACTTTAACCATTGTAACGATTGTCACAAACGCAACATTCACTCCCACACTTAGCCAAAATTTAAATGCATGTTTGATCACCTATCATGTGGTTATGATAGAAATACCAATTTTTTAAGGTTAGAATAAAACTTAATGGTTGTTTAAGGTGTTTATAAAATTAAATGTTATAAGGGTATGGGTGGGTATATTATTAATAATTGGTTTAGGTAAAAAAACACTTTTACAGGATGACATATTAATTAACGGTTTAGAAATTGTACGCGCTGTTAGTGACAGACAGATGTGACGGAAGCCGAACTAATAAAAACGTAGTATAATCAGATGTTTTTGTTATATACATAGATAGTTTCAATATATAACGTAGAAGAGCATGGTGTTAGTTGTTTTTCAGAATTTTGTCTAGTTTTCGAGTTATTTACATTTGTGTGTAAGTAAATTATTGTTACAACGTACCGTTAGATACTGATGTCAAGCAGATATTTTCTAAACTATTAGATACAAGAGTGATTTATGCAGTACAAATCCGATCGAAAATTACTCGTTTTCTATAACCTATTACTCAAACACTGTTAATTATATTTATTTAAAAATTGAAGACAATAAATAAAAATTGATTTTCTTTTTTCATTTGGTATAATGAAAATCTAGTGTTAAATATTTGCAGAGATATGACTGTTTTAAAACGCCTTGCAAGTGCAACGAGAATATGTAGTCTGGCTGTTTTTATCACTTAAAACACGTACAACTCTTATCGGCCTTAAAACTTTCACAACTATTTTCTTTACTGATTTTCATCTTTTTGTTGCATAAAAGTAAAAAAAAAAATATTACTTTTTCTTGGACTTATTATTTTTTTATAAATAAGTTTACCATCGAATATGTTCATCAGAAGATGAGAAAGGGATAAAGAAACGATTTATCAAATTTAGAGCTCGACGTCATGAACAGTTAGGAATTATACGCGTTTATAGTGATAAAAACATAATTTTCCTCTGATTTTTCATTTCCAGGTTTGCAATATGCAAACCTGTATTTTAAACCGCCATATCTCTGTTAATATTCAGCCCTACGAGATGTTAGCTATACGAAATGAAAGAAAGAGGTTTGTAATTTTATCCGCTGTATTTAGTTCTTAAATAACACGCATCGCTCTTTAGCCGGTAAACACCTCCCTTTCCCCGGGGGTAAGCAGCCCTGTCTACTTCGTGCTATAATGCTCACCTATTCCTTCTAGCGGGGGACAAATAGGCCATGTCCCTAATTCCACCCACCCTCCCTTATCCTTCCTTCTAAAAGGGATATCAGGGTAAACACCCTTTTATATCTCAATAAAGTAGTGGTTTTTGCCAAGTGATAACAATAGTAGTAAATTAATAAACCTTAAGATGTACAACACGTAAACTGCAAGCCTCAATAAGAAGTGCATCTGCCTCAGGTACGCACCTCGGCCACATGATATAATGATCTTCCACATGTCTTGCGCCAACGCCAGTCTAGTCAAACTTTTGTGAAAGCCTTTAACTTGAAACAGTTTGTCAATATTAAAAACCGCCACAGTTAACTTGACAAGTAATATAAACAAACATACTTTAAAGTCAATTCCTACTTAGGTTGAGCAATAACAATTTTATTTTAGTTATATTTTATTAAATAACTTCCTAACCCGGTGAACTTCGTATCGTCTAAAAGTCAATGAATATTAGCTAAACTTAGTTTAGAATTTTATTAACATAATAATAGCTGAGCCTATAGTAGTCGATCGAGAAAAGTGTGGCAATAAATATTCTTGGCTAAATGTGTTGGAAAATAATTTTAGATTTATTGGTGTTGCCTAGCAACCAAAATTTGTAATGAATTGAATGAAATATCTTAAGATACGATAAGATAGAAAGTCGTATTGTATGCTATTTTGGCACAAAAATATTACATGTTGGATGTTATTGCTGTGTCACCAGAAACCTTCCCAGGAATGCACTCAACAGTACATTTCCCAAAGTTCATGGCGATTGGATCAGTGGTTTAGTAACGCATAAGGGCCATACATATATACATACATACATAAATTCATTTTTGTATACATAGTAGACCACAATTAATATAAATAAAGTTACATACTCTATGCGTTTATACAGCTGATCTACTACATAACCTATAACTGGGACGAAATAACTAGTATATTGCATACATTGCTCCTTTTGTGAAAAGGTATTTCCCCATATAAAACTAAAATGAATTCATTAAAATT
>JBAIZL010000002.1:366416581-366431581 GCA_036971475.1 Prosapia bicincta | reverse complement strand
AAAATTCAATAAAATACTAAAGTTTTTACACAGAAAAACAATACAAAGCACAGATTCCATTCACCATGAATACATTGGACATGGCATTGAATATAAAATGTCCATTATAAAGACATTAAAAACTAAATCAAGCACAACTAATAATGCACCTAGAAGACGTTGAAAATAAAGTAATTTTATTCATGACAGAAACCAAAATAAACAAACTCCATGTAGAATCTACAAATACAACAAACAAATAAAACTCCAAGAACCAATACCTAACCCCTTAAATAATATCCACAAACAAAACACACCTGGTCGCTCACTAACTAACTACACACCGGCACCTTCACACAAGCCAGCCAAATACACAGAGTTATCCGAAAAAAAGTCTAACAGCCACACATACATATGCAACAACACAGACCTGATCCACAAAATTAAATACATCTGTATACCACCACAACTGTTACTAACAGAGGGTTGGATCGCCTTATCGGTCTCACTTCCGTCTGCCTCACAAGACTGAGGCAGATGTAGTCGTGTCGGCTGGTACAGGTTAAGTGTAAGGGAGGATTTCTTCGCATTGTCGTGTGTTGCCTCTGTAGTCTTATGATATCATCGACGTATCTGTGCCAGTAAATGATTTTGTGTGCGTGTGTATTGTTTGTGAGTACCTTGGTGTTTTCTATTTGTTGTAGGAACAAATTACGCTTAGGACACTGCTAATAGGGCTTCCCATGGGTAGACCATCTGGTTGTGATTAAACGTTTGAGTTACAAATGAAATAGTTTTGTTTGGGGATGGTTTAGAGGATGTTTAGGATTTCCGATGGGTTTATGGTATGTAGTACTGTATTAATTGAGTCTCTAGGATGTTGAGGGTTTCGGATACAGGTATGTTGGTGTACATATGTTATGTCGAGTGATAGTAGTGTTGAATTAGTGTAGTAAGTATGTCTTTTATTTTATTTATGAGGTGTATTGTGTTTTTTTAGTGTGTTTATGTGTTCAAGTTATTAGATTTGTTTTGTCTATGTATTTTGCAAGTTTATGTGCAGGGGTATTTTGGTAGTCGACGATGGCTCGGATGGGGGCATTGGATTTGTGAATTTTTAGGAGAGCGCGGAGGGTAGTTGCTTTAGGATGGATTTGTCGTAGGTGGTATTTTTTGTTTTTGCTGATAATGTATTTGGATGTATTAATTTGTTTTTTGATGGTTCTGTGATATTTCTCAGTTGGATACGTATGTAGTTGTATTATATTATTATATATTATGTATTCATTGATTTTTGTCATTTAGGTTGTTTGTATTAATAATTACTGTGGTGTTGTCTTTGTCTGCTGTGGTGAGTGTGATTTTGTTTAGTTGAGCCTTTTCTTTTATGTTTGCAGCGATTTTAATTTCATTGTTTACGTTTTAGTTGTTTATGTTTTTGTGTTTGTTTAGGTTTTTGTGTTATGTCGAAATGAGTCTTGGTCTTTGGTGGCGGCTTTTTGTATTAATTAGGATGTACAAATTTAGATTTGTAATTTATACCTAGTAAATTTGTTTAGAATAAATTTTATTACAATATTTTGACACAATGACGCTTTAGAATCGTCAATCTGATATATGAGAACTATATAAACTAAACTAAGAAAACACAAAATTCACTAGGATTAAAACTTTCAAGACTCTACACATCATTTTGTTAATCTCACTAATTTTAAAAAGGTTTTGTTGTCTATTGGAATCACAAATGTTTCAATCATTTCTCCATTAAGGATACATTTCCCCACTATAGAAATAAAGGTATTTTCTGCACACATTGCATCACATGATGAATGACAGTAAGACCTTTAAATAGAGCATTATTGTATTCTGCATGGTAATTTAGTAGGATTCTCTGATGACGACATGGTCATCGAAATGTACATAAAGGTTTATTCATAGGTAACTTAGGTAATATTACTTATTATTGTGGGTTTTTCTTGCAAATATTTTTGCTGCAATATATTTTACCATTGTGCTCTTGATATTGTACAAAATTTATCATATTTTCATTATGTAGCAAACTTTAAATGACAATAAATATTTATAGTTTTGGATATGATTTTTTTTCAATATGAGCTAAAATAATTTCAATTCAAATTATTCTAAAAAATATCAATTTTGTTTTCTTTTGATTTTTCAAATAAATTGATAACATGTTATGAATGACAGCAAAAACTTTAAAAAGAACAGTCAGTCATCCTCGATCTCGACATGTTTTCAGTCTCCTCGTTGAAGAATAACTGTTACAGTTGCTCAGCTGTAGAAAATGTTGGTTACATTCCTTTGAAACAGGATAGTGTGTTCCATGTCCTATGTTTACCTGCAATTGAACTCTATTTTCTTGTACTCTAGATACAACATTTTAATGCACCGTATTTTGTTTGCAAGTTTACCTTATGATGTTTCAGTTCTTAACAAAAAAGGGTATTGTAATGTTATGGGAGCTAGTTATTTTGTAAAATTCTGTTATTTGTCAAAATTTGTAGGGACCAACATCGACTATGAGAAATATTATTAATCATGTTTACACTCGCAGAGATTGTTTTATAAAATAAATGTGGTGGATTTGCAAGTCAGGTACAACTATTTATTTAAGTAATCACCTTTACAGTCGTTTATAAATATCCGAACTTTAAATTTTCTAAATTTGTAAAAACAAAATTTATTGTCTCAGTAAGTATTTTCAAAATTTAATTCTCAGTATGTTTTTACAAATTTACAACATTTATGGTGTGGATAGGCATGTACTAATATAAAAGGGATTTATTAAGTATCACTGAACGTAATGGACTACAAAATTCTAGTTTTTCTTTAAACAGGCAACGTTTTGATATTAGCTACGTTATTGCCATTAATACATTATGTATTGCAGCCCTGATGGCAGTACCGTAGCCTGTTTAAATAAATAGTTCTACCTGACTTGCAAATTAACCGCATTTATTTAAACAACAAGAGAAATACTGCTACCAGTCTTCCTTCACTGCTCCAGAAGATGTACTTGTTTCAATCAGTTTATGTAAATTCTCTAGACAACCTGTTTTGTTGGAACCTTCTCGTGATCTCTTGAATTTTGTAGTTCTTTACGTTCAGTGATACGTAATTAATCACCTTTACATTAGTTTATGAATATCCCAACTTTAATTTTGTAAATTTGTAAAAACTTACTGTGACAGAACGTTTTCTAATGATGTTAATTATGTTTGCAAAATATATTTACTTAGAAACACTTTTCATAAATATTTTTACACTTGTTTCCAAGGAGCGTATGTATTCATGTAAGAATTTTTCACTTTTATAATGGAATGACTGTCTTAATAACGAATAGACCAACAAACGACTTGAACAATATATACTAACAGTTTCACAAATATTATGTTGTATAGTTAAAAAAAAACATTTTTTCAATTCGAATCTTTTTCTTATTGGTCTGGTCTTAATATATAGTAAACATAGCAACAACTGTAAATAGGGCATTCATGGAAGCACGTTAATAGGATTGTTTAAGGCTTGGCCGCGAGTTACAGCCCCAATGATATTTATAGAGGCCTAATACACAATTTCTATCTAATACCCAAGTGTCAGATTACAAACTTTGACCTATAACTGTTCCCATATGTGTTAGTGTCACATTACAGACTGTTCTAAAGGACTAGAGTGGCAACAGGATAAGCATTTACTCATTTAAAATGATTTATATTTTAATATTAAACAAATATTTACAGATTTATTTTAATAAATTATACAGAAACTCTAACATTCCCGTTTTATGTAGACCTACATTTCGGATACAAAGTAAGTAACCATCCTCAAAGACATGACACAGTATGTATTGTCATGTCTCTGAGAATAGTTACGGTATGACCGAAATGTACATAACACTAGAATAAAAATATTTGTATTTTGAGGTTATGTGTATTATTTATTAATATTAAATCAAAGTAAATTATTCCAAGTAATTACTTTGGGTGGGTTTTGGGGACCCAGGCCCGATTATTAGAAAAAGCAATAATTTACTTTCACAAAAATGTAAATAACTCAAGAGCTAGACACAATTTTGAAATACTATATACAATCTATGTATATAATATAAAATCCATAATCCTTCTCAACAATCCGGATACGTTCACGTTTTTTGAAATGTTTGTCACATTTACTCTTCTTAATTTTTTTCAATGTGCATGATTTACAACGCATTAAATTTAACTGTTTAAATATAAAACAAAACGTTCATGCTGTTACACTCATTTCCAACGTATTAAACTTATATTAGTTATCAAGAAGAGGAATGTCGAGACGGCCACAGCCAACTGGAGTGACGAATTCTTATCGCCGCGATCTAGACTTTGAACAACAATAGAATCAGCTGTTTATTCGACTTGTGCGTTTATTAGCTGTAGGTTATATTTTCTTATTAGTTTGAAGCTTTGGCGAATGCTTTGGTATTTTGGCATTTTGTGTGATGGTTTTCAGATTAAAAGAAAGTGTAATTAGTTTCTAATATTAATTATCTTTGAGGTTCCTTTATTGTTTTGTAAAATTGTTTTTTCAATCCAAAGATTTTACTTTAGTTATAAAGAAGAAGATTCAAATTACACAAATACTTTTATCACGTCCTGATCACAATTATGTAGCGTAAGTCTATATCAAATTAAATGTATGTTGTAGAAACAATACATTTGGTAAGTATTATTTGATATTATTTCTGTTCTTTACTATGCATGAATAGCAACTACTTTATATATGCTTTAAGGTCGTCTGAGGATATCTTTTCCTAATTACAAATATGTGTAAATATCCTAACATGTGTGCAAAATATGTTTAGTGTAATGTAACTTACAACTGTTCTGTTCCGTTGATAATATCGGTTTTAATTTCTGCTTACATTTAACTATAGATTCTTTAAAACTGAATGTAAATTTCTCGTATTCTCAACACGGTTTGTATTTATTATCGACAAAAAATAAAATATTCATGAACCCAAATGACTTGCTTTAATAAATTTGATTTCTTGTGATGAAAACTCTTAAAATAAATAATTATGAAAATAAATCATTATAAAGTAAACGAATTTTAAGTTTAAAAAGATTTTGTGGTCTTCCCTTTTACATTAGTGATTATGTTAGGCCTGTATTCTACAAACATATTTCTTGATAGTAGTTATAAAGTTTTTTTATTGATTTTGATAACACAAATATTTTACATTTACATAATAAAACAAAGACTATTTAAATAAGATCATCCTTAAATAAAAATTTGAGGAATTTTATCAGAAAAAAAGTGTTGAAAAAATGTATAAAAAAGGAAAATTCGAAACGTTTTGATAGAACACTTTTGTTTTTGTTTGAAATTTTTGTTGCGTGTTTATTTTATAAGAGTTTGTTTGCATAACATGATAATTTCGTAAATTTTGTGTGATATTTAAAATAAATATGAAAACCTGTAAGAAAATGGACAATTCAATACTAAAATCCTTAAAAATATTTTTCGTAACACAATTTTTTTTATTTACAATGGGTAATTCAAGTAAAAGGGTAATATGTCCTATAGGTTGCTTTAATCACAGAGACAACATAGTGAACTATATCTAATGTAAGGTTATAGAGTAGTACATAAAGTGTTATTATTAAAATTTGCAGTGCAAACTGATGGTACGCCAAGCAGAGTATGACTTGAGAAAGTACCTCAGAGCCCCTCAGAGCTCCCCAAAGCCCCTCAGAGCTCCCCAAAGCCCCTCAGAGCTCCCCAGAGCCCCCCGCATCGTGCAGTGCGCAAAGGTGAGTTGGTGGGTTGCTTATGTTTGCTGTAATGTATTAGTAGTTGGGTATTTGGTTTCATTGTATTCTGATATGTAAAGACTTTTAATGAAAAGACACAACTAGGTCAGTAAGTTGTAATCCAAGGCTGGAGTTATATTTTGAATATTTTTTTACGCCCGTTTTTCCTCCTGTAACCCAATAGCTCTAGGTTCTAGACTATTCCATGAGAATACAACATACCGTATTGCGAAGTGTTGTAAAAGATACTCTTAAATTTAGCCTAAAATTAAAATGATAAAATACGCGTTGTATAAGAATGTAAATAAACTACAGAGAAAGGAATTTTAGATTTAAAGATTGTAAACCACTGAAAAGTATTTAGACATGAAAAGCCCATGTTTGCTGATGTAAACATAATGGACTTGCCTCAGGATTAGTGGCGAGAGGTGTTAGGGTGCTGTGGCGATTAACATTTTGTTTCCTAACAGGAGATACAAGTCTTTAATGCACCATCTGTGGGGTGTGGTGTCGAGGTGGATATAGAATCTAATGGGGTCATTTTGTTGAATTGAAACCTTTGTGAAGGCGCCTAACCTGAAACCATTTGTTAATACAAGCCTTAGAAGTAAGTTAACAAGGTAGTTGCGCTCCATTTATCCGTCTAAAATCTCTCATTCTCAGCAAATTTGCATTGGAGATCAATGGGTCTATGATCTCTCTTCATGCTACCCAGCATCCTCCAAACCACGTGCAGGTAGTAGTATTGCATTGTCGTGGAACCGGGGCAAGGATGAAAATATTGTAGCCACAATAAGTGTTACACCGAATATGCCCTCCATATCCAATATATATTGAAGCACAACAAGTATGTTAGTGCAAATGGCAGCTAATGGGGACTCCTCAAAGCGTCTCCGGGATCCTGTACATATTTTGTCAATATGTTTATGTACACACATATACACACATAAATACAAACACAAACACACACACACGCACCCACACACTCACATATGTATATATATATATATATATATATATATATATATATATATATATATATATACTGTATAATATATATTTATACATATATATATATATATATATATATATGTGTGTGTGTGTGTGTGTGTGTGTGTGTGTGTGTGTGTGTGTGTGTGTGTGTATGTGTGTTAGTGTGTATTAGACCCTAATTATAACAGTCTTGTTATGCCAGTACTATTTGAAAGAAATTAATTCAGAAATAAACACTGCCTGTATGTTTTGTGGTAAGGCAAAATATTGAAATGAAATGGTTTTGTTATTATTGAGCACGGATATGGCATTTACATTATCACAAAGGCTTTCTTCATCTTCATCGGTTTCACATCAATAATCACAGCTCCTACTTCCAGATTCACGTTCCCTCACAGCATCCTGGGCAAATCTGGACACGTAAACCTACTATAGTTTGCCTATATATATATTGTCCGCTTTATATATAGTCAACTATAGTAGACTAAAAAATTGTTATCACAGCGACCTAGACTTTGTACTGCAAGGGAATTGGGGCGTCGGCTGTTTCTATTCCATCATTTCTTGTTCGATTAGAATTGAGATGAATTAAGTAGTTTTTAAAATTTTGTCTGAAGGCTTTTAAATTAAAATTTTGTGACAAATTTTACATGAACCATATAAGAAGAAATATTTAAATTTCAAAAGTAACGTTAGCACGCTATAAAGAAGACAGTTTGTAGTTTTCCTGAAACTTGCAAGTATAGTGAATTAAATCCTGTTGTTTTTATAATATTTCTTATAAATAGAATAAAAGCTATAGTGGTGCGTTAAGAAAGATAAAGACTTTGATAATTGCTACTTATACTAACTTATTATATTATATTTTTATTAGGCACTTGAATCATGTACCTTAGGTAGTCTATGTACGCAAAAGTAATTTTGTAGTCTGGTGTAGCCATTTGTAATTCATTGATTTGGATTTTGGCAAAGCCTAAATTGTGTATTTTGTATTAGAAAACATCAAGCATCTATTACTATAATCGAAGCAATAAATTCCAACTGTTTCGGAGCAGTTTTACTCAATTACCCTACACTTAGCGTTGAAGGTGTTTAGCGAATTTAATAACATTTTATAAAAATATTTGGTGAAGCTCAAAAACCTGATGAATGTATGAATCGTTCTTAAATCAGCGGGAGAAATTATGGATCGCACTGCCTTGGGATATAGTTTTATTTGTGTTTGTATTGGTGAGTGTGATATATATCACTGACTTGAATTCTCTTTCTCCATTCCTCTACTCACACACACATACACACCACACACACACACACACACACTCACACACACACACACACACACACACACACACACAAACACACACACACACACTGCAGCGGAGCGCGCACCGCGCCGCCCGCGGGCCGTCCCGCCCCGCACGGGCCACCGTCGCGGCCACCACCACCCTTACCCCACCGCAAGTACAGAATTCCGACAGGGTCTATCCTAGTCAAACTAGGATGCTCTGCAATGACCCGCCAAAATCTGCCAGAGAACAGGTCACTGGACTTTATTATTAAAACCTAACTTGCTGAAATTTAACCATTTGGGTACATATTTCCCTGGGGAATGAGTTCTTTGAAGGCATCATTTCGGCGAAATGACCCTTTGGTTTTAGGAGTGTGTAAGAAATCTGTTTTAAATAAAAACACTATTGTTTTGTTGGCAAGTTAGTAAAAATTACATTTTTATTTTACCCTTAATTTTGAGATTACAGCACATTTTGCAATTTTCTTATTTTAACTAGCTCTTTAAAATATTAACAATTCATTTCTGTTTCGTATTACTTTATCTCTTCTTTTCTATTCTAAAATATACACATTACAATGTCAGTGGTAACTCTTTACTCAGTTAAACCTTTCTTTTACCCCTTCTATACAAAATTTAAGTAAACTTCTTACCGAATTTATGTTAACACCAAAAGTTATAAGAAAAATAATTTTTAGTTATATTAACTGAAAAGTATAATTTAATTATGTTTATTTAACCCTTCAATATTCAAAATAAAATTTGTTTCATTTTTTAAAATAAAACTGTCTTTATCTTTGACAATACCTTTTTCAAAGCCTTTGAAATAAACAATCCTTTTATGTGATTTTGCAAATCTTGAACATTTGATTTTAAACTCTTGTAAATAAAATTAGACAAAGGAACTCTTGGCTTCATCTACAAATAACCTTAACCCTTTTAATTTAAAAACTGATCCTTTGAATAACATAAGTTATACCAATACACAATTTTATCCCATTTAAAACACCATTAAACCTTTCGAAAAACAGTTATATCACTAAACAATCTTATCCCATTTAAAACAATTAATATAAAAAAACAAAAAACATGAGTTATACCGGCCAACAATTTTTTATACTCCTATAACTAATTAAACAAACATATTACAATCTTAACTTGAAATTCTTAGCCTAACAATTGATTTACTAGACCCACATAATCTTTGCTGAATATTTACTTTTTATTTTTATTGTCTACTTTAAATTAAAAATATTGTTTCACATTTTAGTTTTGTCCCCTTTTTCCTATTTCACAACCCTTTTATTTTAATTCCAAATAATTTTGTAAACCTTTAAACCCCTTTATATTTTAGTTAAATCTGATTTTAAAATGTTAATTGATTTTTCATTAATTAATTTTAATTAATTCTCATTCATTAATTTTAACCCTTTCTCATTTAATAATTTTACTTGATTATCATTTAATAATTTTAAATATTTAACGTTGGTCTAAAATACTAAAAAAAACCTTTTCTGTTGAATCATCGGTCTTATTTGACTTCTTATGTTCATAAAAAAAATTTCTGAACACCTGTTTGTATTTTAATCATATATCGCTAATTTTTTATATTTAAGAAGCCTTTATTTTCTAACATTTACTTAATTAATTTCTTTCCAAAACAATTTATACCTTTCTCTATTTAAAAAAATTTCCAATTTACTAACAATTTAATTCTATTTCATATTTATTAACTTGTTTGGAGAACTCCTCCATTTTGTGGTGGGAATTTCCCCCACTAACCACTACCCCCTCTAGTTCATGAATTAAACAAAGCCATTGTTTCAAATTCTTTAACTTTAAAAAAAAAAAATTTTATTTGAAATTGAATTTTTTTAAATGTCAACTTTCCCCATAAATTGTTCCATATAGAAATTTTAATTAAATGAAAACGAGAGAAATTACCCTGTTCTTAATCGCAGGGTCAGTCCTAAATCCTGGCAGATTTGTCTTTCTTCTCCCTCGAAATCGTTTGTTTCTGGGGTGGCCATCTTGTTATGCGAGTGTCACCGATCTTGACTCTTGGCGTCCCTGCTGCGATGCCGTGATAGAATTTTAATATCCCGATTTTGAAACTTATAAAATTTTGCCTCCCTCTTTCAGTTCTTAAGTTCTTATTGTTCAATTATGTATTTACTTATTTATTTTTCACTGTTCATATATAAAAGGTTGATTTAAAAATTGACATTCAATTAAATTAGGACTTCTTCACAGTTCACTGTTTTATATAAATTTTGAAGAACTCTTCTTTTTAAATTACCTTACTTACTCTAACAATTTTTCATATTGTTCACCTCTAACACACACAAACTTCTTAAGAACGCCGCCACATAGATGTTAAACTTTGGAGACCACTATTGGAGAAGTTACCTCCTCCAAAAGGTTCCAAACCACACACGACTACATTTTAGCAACGACCAGTCTCGCGCTTAGCACGTCATATTCATCGTCGTCATTTACAGATCACAAACTGAAACAAAGGCTTGTCACCTGGAGTGACCGGACCAACGTCCTCCCTCTTTGAAGTCTCGAAATACGCTGTTTCTTTTAACCCCAGCTGGGCTTTCTCGTTCCCACGAGACGTATCGTACCATGTTTTGTCAACCAATGGGGTGGCTTCTAAGATCTACGTCACGACATCATGCGACTTTTTCCTCCACTGAGCTTCCGGTTTCGCACACAAAGCAGGCTCACTCCAAAATGATCAAAATTTTGTATGTTTATTTAATTTGGGTTCAACTCTTCTATCCTGCGTTTTCGCGAATTTTAGTACAGGGCATCTCCTTTCACTCTTGACAAGCTTCGTCTTCTCGAATGTCGATGGTGATTATAGGAGTATTTTGAGGTTTTCTCTCATTTCCATGTAATTTACTTGTTTTTTAAAATATACAAAACCCCTTATCCCTTCTAATGGCTTTGCTTTCACATTTTTACATTACGAAATTTTAATATTATTGCGACGGTATTTGCTAATTCCAATCATACCCGTTGCAACACACACACACACACACACACACTCACACACACACACACACTCATACATACCCCCCCACACACACACACTCACACACACACACACACACACACACACACACACACACACACACACACACACACATACACACACACACACACACACACACACACAAAGTTTGTTTACTTTTAATGTACGTATAAGGGGTTATATTAACGCGCCCCCGAGATAGTAATGCAATGGTAGAAGAGATGTGAAATGGTGAAGGTTGTATAATGTTCCAAATATAGGTTGTATTGTATAGCAATACGAGTTTAGACGGCGCTATATATGCAAAACAGATGCAGGTGTGTTTAGGGGCTGCATTTTACGCCTGTTTCCTTTAAAACAACTGCCAACGATTCTGGGGTTCTATTAATTTTTAAAACAACGTCATTTCAATATAGTTTCCTTGTGTGTGTTTGTGCCTGCCAACGTTTACTTCACTTGTGAGTTTCGAAGTTTACTTTTCCCAACGCCGTAATACAACGATGGAAAAGAGAGTTTAAATGGAGACATTGAATTGTCGAACGCAAAATAATTTTCCAAATATTTGCAAGAAATCAATATATTCCTCCTTGAAGAATTAAGGTAGTTTGACTGGGGGGATAAGGACAAGGATAAACCAATGCAAACATCGGGCTGTACCAGGTCAATTGTTCTGCAATAAGACCGTGGTACAAGTTTGCTTTGGTATAACTGGAAATTTCTTAAAGTAAATATTTGTTACATATTATTAAATTTCTTAGATGTATATGTTATAATAAAACTATACATTTAGTCCTGAGCAGACGAAAATCTTGGTTTATGGGAATGGAAGAAAGATCATTCAGGGGTATTTATCTACCCAACTTACTCCTGAGTGCGCGTGCATGTGATTGTGCGTGAATATCTCTGTAAATGTTTTAATCTTTGGTTACGTATGAAAAACTTAAACTATATTCATGTCTATTGATTTGTTACATATTAGGTTTTTCAATACTTAAATTCGCTCGATATTATACGGAAACGCAGTCTGTTAGTGATTCAATGAAGTACTAAAAAGAAAAATTAAATTTATATTGTTGCTTAGAAACGGACTTTTTGCACAACATTTTATTACGTTTTTGTTAACAACCTTTGTCTTCCTGTAATGGGCGGACATGTACGGAAGAGGAGCGATACATCTCTCCCTAAGCGCGGCGCCTGTATAAGGATGACTTCGTTAGGTGAAAAACGTTCCACATTTTTCCGCACTAAAATGCTCAGTCATTGTGTAAGATTATTGCGATTTTATTTATAAAACAAACCGCACTTTTTGTAGTTATCTTCGCTCTATGTCAAGAAATAAAATCGTTCCTGTTTCGATTCCGGACACGTCCAAATACTTTTTACAGTCCGCAAAAAATGTTAAACTTTTCCGCTTTAGAACTAAAATCTAGTTAGTGCCTTACAACACGGACATGATTTTAGACATTTTACTTATATCAAATTTATTTTGGTAATAAATTATATGATTGATTATTATCTTTGCTTCTCTTATAATCATATGTTTATAACCATAAGCTACTATATATTCATATGGTAATGCTACATAGAAAAAATTTAAAAAGCATTAAAAATATGTTACCATGAAACTCATGCACGAAAGACTAGTTTTTCATACACAATGCATTGTATTTACCCTATATATGTAAATTTTGTCATATCATTGTTTTTCCTTGAGAAGCTAATACTTATTTAATTGGTGAAAAATATATAAATTAATTTACTGCCGTATTTGAAATATTTACAATTCATTAACATATCACCTTATGTTATAAGAGAGAGAGAGAGAGAGAGAGAGAGAAGAGAGAGAGAGACTAGTACAAGCTACGTTTTAATTATTTAAAACAGGAATAATTTTATTCAAACAATTACTCATTACTATAATACAACACACGGACAAGCTAAAATAATTCAAAATTAAACATAGACAAATATAAACCTAACCCTTTTGTTATGAATGCCCCAAACTATTCGCTATTTAATCTGAATTATGGGTTTTATCCAATAATATCACCGCAAGGCGGAAATTCTTTAATCTTTTAAAGTTTTGTTAACTTTACTGGATATTCTTATAATGCTTGCATTTTACAAATCTAAGCACTTTTATTAAACATTCAACGAACATAAAAACGTAATGAATAGGTCTATTGACTGCGACTGCATATGTACGTGTATGCAACGAGATAAACCTAAGCCGGGCGTAGTCCTCATACTGAGTATGTATGTCGCGGTAACGAAGCCAGTAACCCACTCTGGTAGCTAATTTATGCATCTAAGGCGAGATGTTTCTAATTAAGCTTCATTTTACGTTATTCTAACGCTTTAAGTTAGTCACAGTTTGAGAAAATGTGATCACAGGTCCTCAGAGTAAAAATTATATACTCGTTTCACAAACTACAAAGAAATATTAAATAAACAAGGCTTCTGTAGAAGTCCGATCAAACTCCACTCTCTGTTACAGCGGTTGTCTCGTGGATATGAGACATAAGTAATATTTGAGCAAGTGATTAATAAATAGCTAAACATGAACTCACAATCATACTTTATTGTGGTACGCGTCTCGATGTTTCGGGTTATCCTCATTATCAGTGCATACACTACACAATGTATTAGGTTTTATAAACGCGCGCGCGCACACATACACACACACACACACACACACACACACACACACACGTGCGCGCGTTTGTTTACTTTTCATATGCGTATAAGAGTTTAATTTCACGAGATCGCAATGCAATGGTAGATGAGATGTGAAGTGATGAAGGTATGATATAATGTTCCAAATAAATTTTATATGTTGTGTGGCAATACGAGATTAGACGGCGCTAAATACGCAATTCAGGTGCAGGTATGTTTAAAGCCCGTGGTTTACTTGTGATTACCCTGAAAATAGACAACTTCCTACGCTTAAAATGAGTCCTTTTATTAATTTATAAAACAACGTTGCTTGAACATGGTTTCTTTGTGTGTGTTTTTATGTCCGTAAGGTTAGTTTACTTGTGCGTTTACACATTTACCTTCCCCAACGTCGAAATGCTACGGTCGAAAAAAGAGTTTAATTGGTGGCATTGAACATACGAACACAAAATACGTTTTCATATATTTACATTAAACCGATACAATCGATCTTGAGGTAATAGGGTAGCTGGAGTGGGGTGACAAGAGCAGGGACAAACGGATGCAAACATCGGGCTATACGAGCCCTAGGGATAGGCGTATCTGTAATAATATCATGGTACAAGTTTGCTTGGGTATAACTGAAAATTTGTTATAGCAAATGTGTTATAACAAAACTATACATTTAGTAAAAAACAAAGGAATAACCTGGTGTATTGGAATGGAGGAAAGATCATTTAGGAGTATTTATCTACCCAACATACTCTGGAGTATGCGTGAGTATCTCTGAAACTGTTTTAGATTCTTTGCTTTGTAAAATTATTAACTCCTTACTATTTGCATTGTAACTATCTTACATTACAAATCATATTTTTACGTCTTGGATTCGATCGTTTTTTTTAAAATTTCAATCCGATATTATGTTTTACTTTCAGTTTTAATCTTTGGTTACGTATGAAAAACTTAAACTATATTCATGTCTATTGATTTGTTACATATTAGGTTTTTCAATACTTAAATTCGCTCGATATTATACGGAAACGCAGTCTGTTAGTGATTCAATGAACTACTAAAAACAAAACTTAAATTTATAATTGTTGCTTAGAAACGGACTTTTTGAAGAACATATTAGGTTATTGTTAACACTTGTTGCCTTCCTGTAAGTGGCGGACATGTACGGAAGAAGTGCGATACATCTGTTCCTAAGCATGGCGCCTGTGTAAGGATGA
>JBAIZL010000002.1:366389081-366411581 GCA_036971475.1 Prosapia bicincta | reverse complement strand
CCTTGTTACGCGTTATTGTGGTAATATATATTTTACAAACAAGTATTTCAGAAAATTTTATCAATCTACATCTTGTGAGATTTTGTAATCTTTTCAGTTTATTTTCAGACTCTCATATATAATTGATAGTTGTAAGGTCAGTGATCCCATGGATCGCGCGTTTAGGGTCGTCGGTTTCTTACCTTTTGTTTTACAATAAGCTTTTTTTGTTCGTTGCTATTTTTTTATAATGCTGCGGTTTTAAAAATCACGACTAAAATAGCATTCGTGATTACTTTTATATTGCATGCTCCTATAAAATTACTTCTTCTTGTAGATAACCATTCTTTTCTTGTAGACAACACTTACTTGTAGATTGCTTTTTACTATAGATTACTTTTTCTTGTGGATTAAGTTTTATTGTATATTACATTTTTGTGTAAATTCCCTTTTTTTAGATTAATTTTTCATGTAGGAAACCTAATCTTGTAATCTACTTTGTCTTTGTGTGAGGTATCAGAACTTTGCTGGTATAACCCTTTATTCCCGTAGATAAAGAGTGTTTAAATGGTAGTTGATTTTAATTTACATGTAGAATTATTACTTCCTAGGCATGCAATTGTGTTCACATGACCTCTAATGCAGCATATAGCTTACAGACAGTGAAGCATGTTTAAATTATTGGCATTATCGTTTTACCAATAAACCCATTATAAACCTATTTCAACTTCTCCATTAGCGTCAAGTTCACTGGGCAGTTCTTTTTCCATCACCGAGTCTTTTTCCCTTCCACGTGAAGTTTTTTAATGTTTCTGACTAAAAATATATCTTGTTCCTAACTTCAACTTGAAACTTCTTTTTGTACGTGATAATTGTTTTCACGTGTTTATTGTAAAGTGTACCATTCCACACATGCTTAGACCAACTCTCTGTACAGCTTTATTAAATACATTCTTAAAGTCAAATAATTGCCATTCTAACATAGATTGTATAATCTACTAACTCACTAAGGTTTTATGAAGCAGGTTTCTGGAATTAGTTACAATTTTACCTAATAATGCTTACTTTCGGTTAACAATGTACTTTACAATCGAATCGCTGTGGGATCTAACACCTCATATATATAACCCAAAAAGGATTCGGGGATTTAGATTATCTTGGAAGTGTAAAACCAATTTAAGTCTATATCAACAGCTTGAGGATATTTTCACTGCCGTTCCTCCGAATAGAATGCGTGATGTAGTCGGTTTTTTGTAATATATATACAAGAGTTAAGATAGAAATATATAATTTAGGGTTCTCCTAAAGAGTGTAATAGCCTACCTTCGTATACATTACCTGGTTTGTGTTACAACCAAATCCATACTTATAACATACTTTGTACATCTTGGTCGAATGTTGTCAAGATACAACTCTGACTGCAACTGTAAATACTACGTAAGCTTTAGAAAATATTAAACAACATGAACAACTCCACGGTAAAAGTGTCAATCCTGTCTTGGTGAAGCTGAAACAAAGCACCCAGGGCAAAACATGGTAAAACAGTGCTTTTCCTCTTATTCGTGAGTTTGTAGTCCCTGTAAAACGTTGGAACAAAGCGGTTTTGCGTATCATGTAGATTAATAGTTAAATTTAACGTAGAACGACGAGGTGATAACGGATTTTCAGAATTGTGTACCTAAGTTAGTTGCATTATTTTCGATGAAATTAGTTTCTAAATTTCAATAAAAAATCGGATTTTCTGTTACGTACGTAGATTGTAGCAGACTTTAACGTAGAATGACGTAGTGCCAATAGTTTTTCAAAATTGTGAACAGTTATTTACATTTTTTCTACGTAATTTATTGTTTTTTCTTATTTTTCTAAGCTCTGGTTGGAAACCCCTGAGACCACCCAGCCCTCGTGGCAGCCAGCCTCTAGCGAGCTACCTCCGTCTCATTGCTGTGCGGTTAGTATCCCTACCGCGAGTGAAGGAAACGGGATTGATTCCCCATGTACCAAGCTTATAAGCTATTTCAATGGAGAATCAGGAGATAATGAAATGAAACAGTACGGTGAGTGTCAAACTAAGAGCGTGATGAATAAACCTGATAAAAAAAAGCCTGATGGAAAAATCCCGCGACAGATCATGCAGAAACTCTGGAGGGTTGGATCACCTTATGCTAAGAGATAAGGAGGGGTATTAGCTTACAAATACCTTGTTAGTGAGACTATGACAGGAATAACATGCACCTCTTTTTCTGCTGCCTACTCGAAACTTAAATGCATGCAATCAAATTAGTACTTCTATGGGGGCACTTTATATATATATTTATTTATTTTTTGCATTACGTTTGAAGGTGTAAGCTTAGGTTAGGTTAGGTTAGGATAGGTTAGGTTAAGTTAGGTAAAGTTAGGTTAGGTTAGGTTAGGTTAGGTTACGTCCGTAGGGACAGCAGCCGTCTGTGGGTCTCGTGGGTGGGGTCATATCTACCCAGTGTGGATGTTGTATGTGAGTGTGCCTGTTTGTAGAACCTTGTTGCTAAGTGTCGGAGATGTTATTTGGTGAAAGGCACTTCCAACTCAGCGTGAAGCAGTGTTAATTGTGTACATCAAGGTTCCTTCGTGATTATTCGCAAAACCTAGTTTTGGAATAGCTAGAACCTGCGTATGCGTGAGTTGCCTGCATGGCCCCAGACGGGTGATGCGTAAGTGAGTATGCTGCGCAACATAGATACGTACATAGTAGTGGCCGCTCGTAGTGAAAGTGGGCTTGTTCTGTTCAGCATATAATATAGTTGTGTTAAAGTAATTGTTGCTTTCTTTAACGTGTTGGTAATGTGAGGATCCCAAGTCAGGCCCTTGTTGAGTATGCCTCCAAGATATTTGACCAGGTTCCCCCCCGTGAAAGTCCTCCCCTAATAGTTTTAGTGGTGTGTTGAGTTTTTGTGCCCTACGTTTGGACAGAAGCAGAGCCTTGCACTTGCCCACGTTCACCCTAACTCTACAGTAGCTCAGGCATGGTTTCAGGGCTGTGAAAAGTGTTCATGTAAATTTTAGTGTATTAGATGTGGTTGCCATGACTGAGCGGATAACGCGATGTCATCTGCAAATATGGTTACTTGTATGTTCAGTGTTGTCGGTATGTCTTTGATGCAGATGTTGAAAAATACGATCCCAATAATTGAGCCCTGAGGGACTCCGGCCCTTATAGTCCGTAGTGTAGATTGAGCTTGATCTACATCAACAATAAACTTACGGTTGGACAGGTATGAGCTAACTAGGTGTATAAGCCCGTCTGGAAAGCCATCGTGTCATAGTTTCACTAAGAGCCCGTTGTGCCAGACCCGGTCAAAGGCCTTTTCAATGTCCAGGAAGACTACCCCAGTCGAGCAGTAATTGTTGAATCCCCTTCTTGAATGCTCCACCACTATCATCAGCTGATGCGTAGCCGAGTGTTTTGTCCCAAAGCCAAATTACTCTGGTCTCAGTATGTTGTGTGTGTGAATATGCTTGTTGATATGTTAATACAAGATTTTTTCAAATACCTTGCCCATCGTATTCAACAAGCTTAATGATCTGTATGAGTCGAGTTTGCTGTGGTCTTTTCCCGGTTTGGGGAAGGCCAAGATCTTGGCCTCCTTCCAAGTGTCCGGGAAGTGTTGTGTCCGGAGTATAGCATTGTAGATGATTGTGAGAAAAGTGATCGCTTTCTCCGAGAGGTTTTTCAGCGTTGTGTTGGTGATGGTGTCTGTTTAGAATTCAAGTTTCCGGTGATTATTACCGTACTGGAGGAAGGGTAATATTTATTACAGAGTATCGTCAGGTGCTGCTGTCAAGTGGATTTATACTGAACTATTACAGACGTGAATGCATTATGCAGCACAAATACGAAATTAATCGTTTTTATATAGCACTAATATTACGCTTTTCTCCTTCATATGGTATAAGAAAAAGATTGTAGTGTTTAATATTTGGAGTCATTTGACTAAAAGGGCCTATAGAAAAAAATCTATATCAGGACCGGTTTAAGAATTATATTCGTTTAAAGTGATTAAAACACAGCCTGATTTTACATTTCCAGGTTTCCACGATACAAGGATTTCTTAACTACACTGTTGTGGTACGAGGACAAAAACTCCAACGGCCGGTCAGTGCAGTCAACTCATAAACATAGAATTTGTCGCCACTGCGCCAACTTACCGTGTGACAACTAGCCCAGGTGTCCCCTACCTTTAGGTTCTGCAACAATAGTAAGGGCATTATGGTTACAAAATCAGATTAAGGTGAATTCCCATCGTTATTTATAAAGTCAGTTATATTGCGGACATGAAGGGGGTTGATGTGAAACTTTGCACCTCGCCATGTTCTATAAAATACTTTTTATAATGAAAAAAAACTATATAATTGGGTTAATTGCAAAACTCGAGGTTCATTTTGGGTTTATACAAGTATTGTTTATTCGGGCGCTGTACAACTTGCATGTGGACGATTTGCCTTTGAGGATAATACTATCTTATGTAAATATACCTTCGTCCTTCATAGAAAGTTATGTAAGGTTTGTCTAATACCGTAAGCTTATATTAGGAATGGTTGGCGGCTTAGATCTAACGCTGATGGCATTTTGAACCCCAGTGAGTATTATTTCTCATCCCTTGATGTGACATCTTTATTCAATAACAAAGGAACTCTCTAGGTTTTTCCATTTATACTCATTATCACTAAGTTTTCAACTATTCAAAATTTGTAATGAAAAATAAAAAAACTAAATCATTGTTTTTTTCAATATACCACGCTTTTAAAAATGCATAAAATAATGTTTCATGGCCCTTCTACAATGTTGAGGGAGAATTGTTAGTGACTATGGATAAATTTGTTATATTTGCAAGGGAAAACGTGTGGCGCAGTCAATGTAATTGTTAAATATTTTGCCATGTAACGGCAACATTGATTTCCGGAGGACCTTAACTCAATAAGTGAAAAAAGTTGTCATTTTTGCACATACCTCACTGGGCGAAGTACCACCACTTGTCGGACAGCTATTATATTTAATTTAAAGAAAAGTACGTAACATACCGGGGGCCTTGAATCCTTCTAGGATTCAAAGAAGAATACAATATAACTACCCCAGTATGAGAGAAAAAACAATAATTAACAATAAACAAAATGAGTGTTCTCTACAAAAAACAAATATACACTAATAAAAATAAAAATTACTTTTCTAGAGACATGAGGAACAATAATAAGTTTATTCTGCACTAATGGGCAGGGGGAAAACCTTATGAGAAGGTCGAGATATAAGTCCTTGCTGTTTCCTGAGCTGAACAACTCACACCACACCGTCCGTGCCAGGGAACACTTGTGTCACTCTTGCCAATGGCCAAGAGAGAGGAGGAGTAGGTTGATGCACTAGCACTAGGTCGCCTACATGCAGGTTGTCTGTCGTTTCCGTCCATTTGGTCCGCTGCTGTAGAGTGTGAAGATATTACTGGAGAGGAAATTAACTCCACGTTGAAATGAAAATTCACAAACGAGATCTTGTCCTGAGGTCCTGAGTAGAGATCGCAGAGTATTGTCAGCTCCCACAAAGTTTGTTCCACAGTCGGAATAGATGTGTTGACAAGGACCTTGTCTAGACACAAATCGAGTCAATGCCGCGATGAACGCGTCCGTCGAGAGATCAGTGACCACCTTAATGTGAACAGCCTTGGTGACAAGGCAAACAAAGACACAGATGTAGGCCTTGATGGTTCGAATAGAGCGTAGATTATGTACTTTCAGAGTGAAAGGACCACCATAATCAATTCCTGTGTTGCGAAATGGGCGAGTAGGGGCCAGGCGAGGTTGAGGTAAGTTTTCCATAAGAGGATTTTTATTTTTAGGTCGGTGCTTAAAGCACACAGTACACTTGAAGACGCGTGCATGGATTACATTCCGAGCATACAATATCCACTCCTCTTGTGCGAGAAGTGATTGAGTGAGTTGAACTCCAGAATGAAGGTACTTCCGATGATATAGGTCAATCAAGGAGTCAACCGCAGGGTGTTTCATAGGCAAAATCACCGGATGTTGCATTTCATAACAAATCTGTGCTGCTTCGAGTCATCCACCAACTCGCAGGACGCCATCGCTATCGAGAAATAGTGTTAATCGTCGAACCCTAGTAGATACCCTGTTAGGAGGGGTGTGTCCTAATGCCTTAATCTTCGATGAAGGAGGATGCCTGAAGTAATTTGAATATTCGGATTCTGGCCGAGTTCAACTCCCCAGTAGTGAGAGGTCAGTTCTTCCTAAGTGACGAGATTTGTGTATGAAACGCAACAAGTACGCCATTACACGCTGCAGTCGACTAAAGCTAGAATATTTACGCGGCAAGTCCCGTTGAGTGAACAGTGGAGAGAATATATATAGGTGAATAAGATTTATATTCCCCTGTGTCAATGAGTTTTGCAGGCTCAAAATCCCCAGTTATCATGAAACTGTTGTAACCAAGAGGGTCCGTACCACCATAATTTAGGTTGAGGTAGGTCTGAAGGAAGTACTCCACGTCACGCGCAGTTAGCGGGATTGTGTTCACTCGATACGTACCTCCAATAATGAGAAGGCAATAATTCTTGAACCTGCGCTACCCGATTGGCGACAAAGGTTTTGAGTCGATAAGGAGGTGTTTGTATCCATGTCAATGTTACTGACGAATCGCACCATAGAAAAACTGAGGAAAATTCCATTTTTTTGTTATAAAGAGATATAATATATGCCACTAATTGAGCGAGTAAATGAGCAGCACTTAGCTCCAAGCGAGGTACAGTGAGTTTTTTCAGTGGGGCTACCCGAGTCTTCGATAATAGCTGCCGAATTACCACCGAGTTGTCACTAATCTGACATTTTAAGTAAATGACAGCAGCGTATCCACTCTCAGAAGCATCTGAGAAACCGTGTAACTCAATGTTAGGCGAGTGACTCAAGCGTAAAGCCCGCGGAATTACAATATTTTTTAAACAATTAGAAGTCTTTGCAAATGTTTGCCACTGAGTTAGAAGTTCAGGTGGTAGAGATTGGTTCCAGTCTAACCCTTTTGTCCAGAGGAGCTGCATAAAACATTTCGCCTACATGACAACAGGCGAAAAAAAAACACAATGGTCATAAATTTGAGCGATAACGCTGAGCACTTGGCGTTTAGTTTTAGATATTCGAGGAAAATTCAAATAGTAAGTAAAAGTGTCCGAATAGGATGCCCAATGAAGTCCGAGAATATTATAATGAAGTGGTGCGGTATCCTGAAGAAACGTGGGTGTCTCTAGGTGTTCGTCTGGAAGATCCTGTAATAGTTGATAAGCGTTGGTAGTCCATTTGCGCAATTCGAAGCCACCTCGAAGTAAAAGAGAAATGAGCTGAGTTTTCAAATGAGAGGCCTCATCAATGGAATCACCACCCGCAATAATGTCGTCTACAAACGTTTGTGTGCGCAGTACTTCGGCAGCCTGAGGGAATGAAGCACCTTCACAGGAGGCGAGCTGATGAAGAGTTCCTATCGCCAGGTAAGGTGAACAACTAAGTCCATAGGTTACTGTGGTCAATTGATAAGTGGAAATAGGTTGATCAACATGGTCCCTCCATAGGAACAGCTGATAAGGTTGATCATCAGGGTGGTCTTTGATCTGATGATACATCTGACGTATATCGCAAGTAAAAACCACATTATGATAGCGAAATATGAGTAACAGATCACAAATGTTGGTCTGCATTTTCTGACCTGTCTACAGGGTGTCGTTGAGAGAGAAACCGTTGGATGTTTTGGCAAAGGCATCAAAGACTGTTCGAAGGCGAGTAGTGGTGCCGGATTCCTTTAGAACCACATGTTGAGGTAAAACGTAGTGAGGTGAAATGAGCTGAGTGTTTTGGGCAAGTATCATGTGTACAGACGTCAAATAGTCAGACATGAATTCTGCATAAAGTTGCTTGAAGCGAGGCTTAGAGTTGAACCTTTGTTCGAGAGATTTTAATCGTACTTCCGCGTTCCCGCGAGAAGTTCCTAGAGGAGGTTTATCTTGTTTGAAAGGAAGTCGGACACAGTAACGACCTGACCTGTCGCTCGTATGAGTAGCGACATAATGAGCTTCACATGCTTGATCATGTGGTGAGCGTTTTGAAGTGAAGGGCACTTCTTCATGTTGCCAGACTTTTTGCAGAGAATTGTGCAGTTCTAAGTCATTCACCGTGAATAATGTGGTGGACATACTAGCACTAGATTCCCTTTTACAGGTAGGCAGAGATGGAGCTTCTCCCATAACCATGAATCTAAAGTGAGTGCCTATCAGGCACGGCATATTAGAGGCGAGAGAATGCGTAGTTGGAGTCAATATTAAAGGAAAAAGAGCGCCGCCCAGAAGAATATCAATGCGACTGGGCAAATGAAAAGTAGGATCGGCAAGCGTATAAGATTGTACCTTATTTAGCACTTTAACGTCAATGTGAGTACGAGGTAATGATGTCGAGAAGGAGGAAATTATGTGTGGCAGCTATTACTGTGCCATCGAGAGTGTGCACGCCTAAAGAGGTCATGCCCCTTGAGCGAGTAAGAGTTTCAGAAAGTCCACTAATGTTGTGATTACTCCTCGTTCGAGTTACACACATTAGTTGAGCTACTTGCTCTGACATAAATGAGGATTGGCTTCCTGAGTCCACCAGAGCCCGGAAAACATAAGTCGTCCCGGTAGGAGAGGAGATTTTTACTAAATGCGTGTCCAGGAGCACAGTTGTACTTTGAGAGACAGGATTAGTCGCCTGATAAGTCATACTAATAGGTGACTGAACAACTTCTGTTACATCTTGGTCCTGGGAAAGAGAGGACTTTAATGGTGTATGCTGATTGCTCAGGTGATCGTTGTCGAAATGGAGAAGAGTGTGATGTTTCCTTTTACATTGAAAACAAGTCGAATTGGATTTACAAAACTTCACACTGTGAGCGCCCAAACATGAAATACATCTACTATACGACTTCAAACGCTCTGTCGGAGATTTGGCCTTAAACTTGAGCCATGAATAGATTTTATGGTCTGTTCCTTTACACAAAAAACATAAAGGATGCTTTGTCTCAGACGCTGTATCATTGACAGAGTTACAAGTCACCAGCGAAGTCCCCTTTCGGTTAACCTGAGTCTTATACATTAACTGTTTTCCCTTTGAAACTTGAGGTGAGTTTGAAGGTAATGAGTTAGGGTTGAGAGTTGAAGAGGAATGTAGTGTCGCGTGTTCAAGTTCACTACATTTTTGTGAGAGGAAGTTGATAATTTCCGCAGGTGTTGCCAGGGTCGACGTGTTATCCCGTGATTGTTCAAGCTTCTTCAGTATAGTAGAATCCAGCTTTCGTAAAATCATCGCTGACAATAAGCTACTCGTGATATCAATTTGTAGCCCCTTCAAAGCTTGTGTGTTTTCTGTGTAACTTGTAACAAAGTTACGCATCTGGTTAGAAGTGTAATTGAAATTTGGCAGGTCGAGAATTCTATTGAGATGAATTGACACTAATCGTCTTGGAGAATGGTATCTCTCCATAAGAAGGTCATACGCGATTTGATAATTAACTTCCGAAATAGGTAAAGAGTTAATTAATTATAATGGTTCACCTGAGAGTACACTGAGCAAATACTGTAGTTTGGTGACAGCATTGAGAGATGTATTTTTATGTATGGTAGAGTCAAAGAGATTTTTGAACGAAATCCATTCAAATGGATCACCTCTGAAATGTTTGAGTTCCAATTTTGGAAGTCGCAGTAGGATTTGTGACGAGAGTGAAGAGCTAGCTTCGGTTTTTTGCCTAGCAGCTTGTTTCGCTTCTATTGAAGCAACAGTGTAATTTATGCGAGAAACAAGATAATTAACCACAGCCGAAGTTGAGAAATTGGGAACAAAATCGTTATCTTTTTCCAACGAGAGTTCATTGAATGAGTCCAATGTGTCTAAAAATTCTTGTTTATTGCTAGCAACAGAGGAAGCTCGGATCATTAATTCCTGCATGATCGCTTTATCAGAAATATTTTGCGTGAGATCATAAATAGATTGGATCTGGGAAAATAGAGCTTCCTTCTTAGCAGTGATTACTCTTAGTGATTTGGCCATTTTATAGAATTGAATTATATCTACAATAACAATAAGGCTCTTTAAATACACAAACAAAATATGCTATACTAATAGCAACAGCGATAGAGAAAGCATAAACGAGTTTCTCACAAGGAAGTGTAAATATTGAATGTTTGAACTTATGATTGGACGTAAGACAGTTGAAGTAAACAAATGTCTCTTATTCAATGTTACAATAACAAGATATCTACAAATAATTGCAATAAGAAAAATGTTCAATACAAATTATGAAAAATATGAATATTTTAAAAAGAAATAATTACAATTACATTGGACAGCATGTAACTGAATGAACTGCTTCAAAACAATAAGCATTAATAAATATAAATTTGCAATTTACAAGCAATGAAATCATAGGTGACTTCTTTTACCATACTAAATAGTTAGCAGAAAATATTTATAAATATATTAGCCTATTAACATTAGTATGAGTGAGAAACATAAACTTTGAATAATACGAATTCCTTACAAATAGACAAGCGTAGTTAATTGTAAATATATGCTTTCAGAGAGGGTTTGTTATAGTCTACTCTATTTGCACAGCTGATAGATAAGAAATTGAGTGGGGTAAGCCTTGTAACAAGAAGATATTTCGTGCGGTTGGAAATATGTACGTCACTCATGTGGACATTTTTTAACATAGGACCTTTTCAAAATATTCGGCCCGTAGGACCAAAAATGTAAAATATTTTGCCATGTAACGGCAACATTGATTTTCGGAGGACCTTAACTCAATAAATGAAAAAAGTTGACATTTTTGCACATACCTCACTGGGCGAAGTACCACCACTTGTCGGGCAGCTATTCGGGTGCACCCTTTCCCACACTTATCATTTACCTAAGGAACTTAAGAGAAATCACATATATTCAAAATGTCATTATTATTGCTAATGTTATCTTCGCCACACGAAGGGAGAAACAAAGAGAGAAATATCTACGTCACGTATAGCGTAATGAGAAATATGTTTGATCTAAACCGAGCCTTGCTTAGTACTCACGAGAAACTACGTCACGTCGAGAGTGACGGGAGAGATGTCGTTTTACCGACGTCTTAAAATGAACTGTCTCGTACCGAATCTTACAAGGGACAAAGGTTGGCCGATAAGGAGTCCCTCTCTGAAGCATTTACACTGTTTTTTTAAATTATATTTAATTTAAAGAAAAGTACGTAACAGTCATTTTCAATTCCCTGAAATCGTCTGTGAATAATTTCGGAATATTTCTTCTAGCATTTTTTAATGGCTGCGCCCCACGTTTTTTTTATCCAAGTATTACAAATATATCCATAGCCACTAACAATTCTCCGCCAACATTGTAGAAGGGCCATGAAAAATTATTCTATACTTTTTAGTCAGTTTTAAAAGCGTGGTATATTTAATTGTCTTAAAATGTAGTTTATTATTTTTTGCTGTTTAGCCTTATGTCCAGGTGAAAAATATCAAATGATATTGTATATATAGATGAGACTCAGTCAGGGACATAACGTAGAAAAGCATGGTGTTAGTGGTTTTTCAGAATTTTGTCTAGTTTTCGAGTTATTTACATTTTTGTGTAAGTAAATTATTGTTACAACGTACCGTTAAATACTGATGTCAAGCAGATATTTTCTAAACTATTAGATACAAGAGTGATTTATGCAGTACAAATCCGATCGAAAATTACTCGTTTTCTATAACCTATTACTCAAACACTGTTAATTATATTTATATAAAAATTGAAGACAATAAATAAAAATTGATTTTCTTTTTTCATTAGGTATAACGAAAATCTAGTGTTAAATATTTGCAGAGATATGACTGTTTTTAAACGTCTTGCAAGTGCAACCAGAATATGTAGTCTGGCTGTTTTTTATCACTTTAAACACGTACAACTCTTACCTGCCTTAAAACTTTCACAACTATTTTCTTTACTGATTTTCATCTTTTTGTTGCATAAAAGTAAAAAATAAATATTATTACTTTTTCTTGGACTTATTATTTTTTTATAAATAAATTTACCATCGAATATGTTAATCAGTGGATGAGAAAGGAATAAAGAAACGATTTATCAAATTTAGAGCTCGACGTCATGAACAGTTAGCAATTACACGCGTTTATAGTGATACAAACATGATTTTCGTCTGATTTTACATTTCCAGGTTTGCAATATGCAAACCTGTTTTTTAAACCGCCATATCTCTGTTAATATTCAGCCCTATGAGATGTTTGCTATACGAAATGAAAGAAAGAGATTTGTAATTTTATCCGCTGTATTTAGTTTTTAGATAACATGCATCGTTCTTTAGCCGGTAAACACCTCCTTTTCCCCGGGGGTAAGCAGCCCTGTCTACTTCGTGCTATAATGCTCACCTATTCCTTCTAGCGGGGGACAAATAGGCCATGTCCCTAATTCCACCCACCCTCCCTTATCCTTCCTTCTAAAAGGGATATCAGGGTAAACACCCTTTATTACCTCAATAAAGTAGTGGTTTTGCCAAGTGATAACAATAGTAGTAAATTAATCAACCTTAAAATGTACAACACGTGTCCTGCAAGCCTCAATAAAAAGTGCATCTGTCTCAGGTACGCACCTCGGCCACATGATATAATGATCTTCCACATGTCCTGCGCCAAGGCCAGTCTAGTCAAACTTTTTTGAAAGCCTTTAACTTGAAACAGTTTGTCAATATTAAAAACCACCACAGTTAACTACACAAGTAATATAAACAAACATACTTTAAAGTAAATTCCTACTTAGGTTGAGCAATAACAATTTTATTTTAGTTACATTTTATTAAATAGCTTCCTGACCCGGTGAACTTCGTATCGCCTAAAAGTCGATGAATATTAGGTAAACGTAGTTTAGAATTTTATTAACATAATAATAGCTGAACCTATAGTAGTCGATCGATAAAAGTGTGGCAATAAATGTTCTTGGCTAAATGTGTTGGAAAATAATTTTAGATTTATTGGTGTTGCCTAGCAACCAAAATTTGTAATGAATTGAATGAAATATCTTAAGATAAGATAAGATAGAAAGTCATATTGTATGCTATTTTGGCATATAAGTATTATATGTTGGATGTTATTGCTGTGTCGCCAGAAACCATCCCAGGAATGTACTTAACAGTACATTTCCCAAAGTACATGGAGATCGGATAAGTGGTTTAGTAACGCATAAGGCCCATATATACATACATACATACATACATAAATTCATTTTTGTATACATAGTAGACCACAATTAATATAAAAAAAGTTACATACTCTATGCGTTTATACAGCTGATCTACCACATAACCTATAACTGGGACGAAATAACTATATTGCATACCTTGCTCCTTTTGTGAAAATTTTTTTCCCATATAAAACTAAAATGAATTCAATAAAATTAATTGTTTGATATTTCAAAAAACTGTAGCAAAATCAATTGATATACACTACAAGTGGATGAATAAAAAGTATGGTACTAATGGTTGAAATTTGTGAAAGATTCATATATGGGGAGTGGAAACTAATAGAAGGAATTAAAAAAGGTAGTTCTTTTACTAACGCCATTTACTGAATATCTAACTTATATTAATTATTATTTTAAAATTAAAATTATATTTTTATTGGGGTGGTTAAATAAGTGGTTTACACCGGTCATAAAAAAATTTGGGGTGTACATCTTCTTTTTTATTTTTGAAAAGAATAAAATGTTATAATTGGTTATCCGAGGTCTAGGCAAAACCACTGAATAGAAGGAGGGAGCCATGATCCTTCTAACAATCCGGATACAGTCACTTTTTCGAAATATTTGTAACATTTACTCTTTTTATTTTTTTTACCATATGCAAGATTTACAATAAAAGCCAGCATAAATATACAATACAATAACTTTAACTGTCTAAATATAAAACAAACCGTCCATGATATCACACTTATTGGCAACTTATTAAAATACGTAAGTAATCAAAAAAAAGAATGTCGAAACTGCCACAGCTGACTAGAATCAGCTGTTTATTCGACCTCTGCCTTTATTAGCTTGCATGTTATATTTTCTTATTAGTTTGAGCTTTGGTGAATGCGTTGGTAATTTGGCATTTTGTGTGAACGTTTTCAGATTAAAAGTAAGTGTAATTGGTTTCTAATATTATTTATCTTTGAGGTTTCTTTTATTGTTTTGTAAAATTATTTTTATCAAGCTAAAGATTTTACATTAGTTTTAAATCAGAATAGTTAAATTACTCAAATAACTTTATCACGCCCTAATCACAGTCATGCTCACACATGATTAGGCTAGCGAATTTTAAGTTTAAAATTCTTATTTTTACTTATACGTAAATGCTTACACATGATTAGGCTAGGCCTGTATTCTACAAACATAATTCTTGATATTAGTTATAAAGTCTGTATATTGTTTTTAATAACACAAATATATTACATTAACAAAGTAAATTAGGAAGAAGGATTATGCTTAAGTAAAAATGCGAGTAATTCTATCCGAAAAAGTCTTTAAAAAATGTATAAAAAATAGAATGAACACAAATTCGAAAGGCTTTGTTGGATATAAAAAAAGTTTGTTTTTGTTTGACATTTTTGTCACGTGTTTATGTTATAAGTGTTTGTTTGCGAAACATTATGGAAATTTCGTAAAATTTAAGTGACATTAATAATAAATATGAAAACATGTAAGTATATGGACAACTCAATGCTAAAATCTTAATGAATATTTATCGTAAAAGTGAATTATTGTTATTTTCAAAGGGCTATTCAAGTAATAGGGAAATGTAGCCTATAAGTAAATGCTTTAATGTAAGAGACAACATAGTGAAAATAGACCTAATGTAAAATAAGGTTATACAGGAGAACAATAAATGTTATTATTACACTTACAGTGCAAACAGACTAAGCCCCCCCCGCATCGTGTAGTGCTCAAAGGTGAGTTGAAGGGTTGCTTATATTTGCTGTAATGTATGAGTAGTTGGGTATTTGGTTTCATTGTGTTCTGATATGTAAAGGCTTTAATTGAAAAGACACAACTAAGACAGTAAATTTTAATCCAAGGCTGGAGTTTCATTTTAATTTTTTTTTTTTTTTTTTTTTTACACCCGCTTTCCCCCCTGTAACACAATAGCTCTAATCTCTAGGCTATGCCATGAAAATACAACATACCGTATTTGGAAGTTTTGAAAAAGATACTTGTATATTTGGCCAAAAATTAAAATGATAAAATATAGCGATGTATAAAAATGGATATAAAATACATAGAAAGGAAATATAGATTTAAAGATTGTAAACAACTGAAAAGGGGTTACCTTTGATATATTGCGCCCACTCTCAGCGAGTAAGCTTAGGCGTTTTAAATTTCTTTGTTAATCTGCAGCATCGGCCCATGTTATGCTTGCTGAGGTAATACTTGGCAATCCTGGAGATTTAGTATTGAATATCTTTAGCGAATTTAATGACATTTTATAGAAAATATTTAATAAAAAAAAATAACTAGTAAAAGTGTGAGTCGCTCTTAAATCAGTGTGAAAAATTATGGATCGCACTGTTTTGGGGGTATAGGTTTATTTGTGTTTGTATAGGTGGATGGATATATAGAACTGATTTGAATTCTCTCACTCCATTCCTCTACTCTCACTCTCTCTCTCTCTCTCTCAATCACTCACACACAAAACACACACACACATACAAACATACACACACACACATAGACACACACACACACACACACACACACACACACACACACACACACACACATACACACAAAACACACATACAAAACACACGCACACACACAACACACACACACACACACATACACACAAAACACACATACAAAACACACACACAACACACACACACACACACACACACACATACATACACACACACACACACACACACACACACACACACACACACACACACACACACACACACACACACACACACACACATACACACACACACACACTGGACCACCCTGCCTGCAAATCTAGCAGAAACTGTAATTCATCGATTGTAATTCACAGACACACACAGAGTTTATAACCTTTTCAACTCCTTGACATTTTTTTAAAGTAACAATAAAAAAACGTTATATTATATATATAAAAATCCTAAACGAAACTGTTTTGCACAATATCAAATTGTTACATTTGGTGTTAAATTGCTAACTTTTATAGATTAAAAGTGTGTGTAGTGGTTAAGTAATAATTGGCTTAGCTTGCTTTAAGCTTGAAGCTTTGGGAAATAGGTTTTTAGAAAATCTGAGAAGGAATAACATTCTTTGTGTTACAAAATACATTTGGTTTTGAAGGACCATTTTGTGTGAAAAGAGCTATTTAACACTAGTGTAGACATTTCCTAAAAAATCCCGGTTTATATAAGTGTATAAGAATTAGGAAAAATAAACACAATCCTAATACTATGTGATTAGATATAAAACAGAGAAAAAAACTACAGTGGGTTGTTAATGGAAATGTTTATGTTTGGAGTTTATGCTACCATTATTTGTGTGTAATATTTAGAAAGAGAACCGAATATTGATGTCTTGCTTTTGCATATTTCGAGGAATTGTAACGGGGAAGTTTGTAATAAACAAATCTAGAGTAAAATATTTACTACCAAAATTTTAGATAAAATCTTAATAAAAATAAAAAAATATTTTAGATATATATCTTAATAAAAAAAAGGGAAAACGTTTATCTTTAACGTACTATAAGATACTAACCAGCAAAGTGACCTTCACATAGAGTAATACAAAGTTATAGATGGAAACAATTAATGTTGATATTGCATTTGCAGACTAATGGTGAGCCATTGTATAGATGTTGGTGACCATTGAAAATAATAAGATTAATCAAGCTAAGGAAAAATGACCTAAGAGTGCTGGTACAAAGTCTTGCAAAAATTAAATATATTCGTACCATGTTTATGCTATTAGTAAGCATAAACAATTATAAATAATTCAGCTACACCCCTAGATAAGATTGCCTCTTTTCAAGCGACATGTTTAGGTTCCTGGAGCAGTGAATGTTTCCATGGAAACAATAATGTAACCTCAGTGCATGCTACTTGCTAACCATACATCAGTCATTGTTAATATCTTTAGAAGCAAATATTGTTGTTTTTCATGAAAGAGTACATAATGTTTAATGAATTTGTTCTGCTTTGTATTTACGTAGAAAACTGAAGCCATTTAAACCTGATATTAAGATTAAAATGACGTAGTAATCATTTAAAAATTGTATATTTAATTCGATAAATGTTTATCGACAAAGTACCCCAAGACTATATTTATTATTAATTTTTTATTTGTGTTTCATTTGTTTAGTTATTTAGACTATTTTACATCCTAAAATGCTCAAAGAATTACATATAAAGCTGGATAAATGGGTTTTATTCAATGACCTATATAGACGATAGTTGAAGATAATCGTTGATACGTTGCAATTATTCTTGAAGAAATCTTTAATACACCAAAGAATATACACACAGACAGCAACAGAGCATCAGCTACAAACAAAACTCTCAACGCAAAACAATAACACTTTAACAACCACCACCAGTTTCACCCACGCACAATAAACACTATAAACATCGATTTGAATATAAACCAATTAAGACTTAAACAAATGACTTAAATACAGCTTACACATCAATAAATGCAATAAAATACTAAAGTTTTTACACAGAAACAACAATACAAAGCACAGATTCCATTCACCATGAATACATTGGACATGGCATTGAATATAAAATGTCCATTATAAAGAAGTTGAAAACTAAATCAAGCACAACTAATAATGCACCTAGAAGACGTTGAAAATGAAGTAATTTTATTCATGACAGAAACCAAAATAAACAAACTCCATGTAGACCCTATAAATACTACGAACAAATAAAACTCCAAGAACCAATGTCTAAATGAATATCCCCTTACCTAATATAATAGGTGTAAATGAAAATGGGAACATCGTCTTAACGTCCAATCCTTACTAACAGAGGGTTGGATCGCCTTATCGGTCTAACTTCCGTCCGCCTCACAAGACTGAGGCAGATGCCGTCGTGTCGGTCCGTACAGGTTACGTGTAGGGGATGAGTTCTTCGCATTGTCGTGTGTTGCCTCTGTAGTCTTATGATATCATCGACGTATCTGTGCCAGTAAATGATTTTGTGTGCGTGTGTATTGTTTGTGAGTATCTTGGTGTTTTCTATTTGTTGTAGGAACAAATTACGCTTAGGACACTGCTGATAGGGCTTCCCATGGGTAGACCATCTGAATGTGATTAAAAGTTTGAGTTGCAGGTGAAATAGTTTTGTTTGGTGATGGTTTTTAGAGGATGTTTAGGATTTCCGATGCGTTTATGGTATGTTGTACTGTATTAATTGAGTCTCCAGGATGTTGAGGGTTTCGGATACAGGTATGTTGGTGTACATGTTTGTTATGTCGAGTGATAGTAGTGTTGAATTGTGTAGTAAGTATGTCTTTTATTTTATTTATGAGGTGTATTGTGTTTTTTTAGTGTGTTTCTGTGTTCAAGTTATTAGATTTGTTTTGTCCGTGTATTTTGCAAGTTTATGTGCAGGGGTATTTTGGTAGTCGACGATGGCTCGGATGGGGACATGGGATTTGTGAATTTTTAGGAGAGCGCGGAGGGTTGTTGCTTTAGGATAGGTGGTATTTTTTGTTTTTGCTGATAATGTATTTGGATGTATTAATTAGTTTTTTGATGGTTCTGTGATATTTCTCAGTTGGATATGTATATAGTTGTATTATATTATTATATGTGGGTTCACTCTGCTTATGCCCAGTTCACCAGGGTAAATTCTCATAACACATTAGAATCTTCAATCTGATATATGAGAATTACATAAACTAAACTAAGAAAACACAAAATTCACTAGGATTAAAACTTTCAAGATTCTACACATCATTTTGTTAAACTCACTAATTTTAAAATGGTTTAGTGTTGTCTATTGGAATCACAAATGCTTCAATCATTTCTCCATTAAGTTTACTTTCCCCCACTATAGAAATAAAGGTATTTTCTGCGCACATGGCATCACATGATGAATGACAGCAAGACCTTTAAATAGAGCATTATTGTATTCTGCATGGTAATTTAGTAGGATTCTCTGATGACGACATGGTCATCGAAATGTACATAAAGGTTTATTCATAGGTAACTTAGGTAATATTACTTATTATTTTGGGTTTTTTTGCAAATATTTTTGCTGCAATATATTTTACCATTGTGCTCTTGATATTGTATAAAAGTTAGCATATTTTCATTATGTAGCAAACTTTTAAATGACAATAAATATTTATGGTTTTGGAAATGATTTTTTTCAATTTGAGCTAAAATAATTTCAATTCAAACTATTCTACAAAATATCAATTTTCTTTTCTTTTGATTTTTCAAATAAATTGATAACATGTTATGAATGACAGCAAAACCTTTAAATAGAACAGTCAGTCCTCGATCTCGACATGTTTTTAGTCTCCTCATTGAAGATTAACTGTTACATTTGCTCAGCTGTAGAAAAAGTTGGTTACTGCGTTAAACATTCCTTTGAAACAGGTTAGTATGTTCCATGCCCTATGTTTACCTGTAATTGCACTCTATTTGTTTGTACTCTAGATACAACATTTTAATGCACCGTATTTTGTTTGCAAGTTTACCTTATGATGTTTCAGTTCTTAACAAAGAAGGGTATTGTAATGTTATTGGAGCTAGTTATTTTGTAAAATTATGTTATTTGTCAAAGTTTGTGGGGACCAACATCGGCTATGAGAAATATTTTTAATCATGTTTACACTCGCAGAGATTGTTTTTTTAAAATAAATGTGGTGGATTTGTAAGTCAGGTACAACTACTTATTTAAGTAATCACTTTTACATTCGTTTATCAATATCCGAACTTTAAATTTTCTAAATTTGTAAAAACAAAATTTATTGTCTCAGTAAGTTTTTACAAAATTTAATTCTCAGTAACTTTTTACAAATTTACAACATTTAAAGTTTGGATGAGCATATACTAATATAAAAGTGATTGAATAAGTATCACTGAACGTAATGGACTACAAAATTCTAGTATTTCTTTAAACAGGCAACGTTTTACTATTAGCTACGTTATTGTCATTAATACATTATGTATTGCAGCCTTTAATTAATCACTTTTACATTAGTTTATGACTATCCCAACTTTAATTTTGTAAATGTGTAAAAACTTACTGAGGCAGAACGTTTTCTAATGATGTTAATTATGTTTGCAAAATATATTTACTTAGAAAAACGTTTCATAAATATTTTTACACTTGTTTCCAAGGAACGTATGTATTCGAGTACGAATTTTTCACTTTTATAATGGAATGACTGTCTTAATAATGAATAAACCTACAAACATCTTGAACAATATATACTAACAGTTTCACAAATATTATGTTGTATAGTTAAAAAAACATTTTTTCAATTCGAATCTTTTTCCTATTGGTCTGGTCTTAATATATAGTAAACATAGCAACAACTGTAAATAGGGCATTCATGGAATCATGTTAATAGGATTGTTTAAGGCTTGGCCGCGAGTTATAGCCCCAATGACATTTATAGAGACCTAATACACAATTTCTATCTAATACCCAAGTGCCAGATTACAAAATGTGACCTATAACTGTTCCCATATGTGTTAATGTCACATCACAGACTGTTCTAAAGGACTAGAGTGGCAACAGGATAAGCATTTACTCATTTAAAATTATTTATATTTTAATATTAAACAAATATTTACAGATTTATTTTAATAAATAATACACACAAACTCTAACCATAAATATATTTATTCCCGTTTTATGTAGGCTTTCATTTCGGATACAAAGTAACCATTCTCAAAGACATGACACAGTATGTATTTTCATGTCTCTGAGAATAGTTACGGTATGACCGAAATGTACATAACACTAGAATAACAATATTTGTATTTTGAGGTTGTGTGTATTATTTATTAATATTAAAGCAAAGTAAATTATTCCAAGTAATTACATTGGGTGGGTTTTGGGGACCCAGACCCGATTAATAGAAAAAGCAATAACTTACTTTCACAAAAATGTAAATAACTCAAGAGCTAGACAAAATTTTGAAATACTATATACAGTCTACGTATATAACATAAAATCCATAATCCTTCTCAACAATCCGGACACGTTAACGTTTTTTGAAATGTTTGTTCATTTACTCTTCTTAATTTTTTTCAATGTGCAAGATTTACAACGCATTAAATTCAACTGTCTAAATATAAAACAAACCGCTCATGCTATCACACTCATTGCCAACGTATTAACTTATATTAGTTATTAAGAAGAAGAATGTCGAGACAGCCACAGCCAACTGGAGTAACGAATTCTTATCGCCGCGATCTAGACTTTGGACAACAATAGAATCACCTGTTTATTCGACTTGTGCGTTTATTAGCTTGTAGGTTATATTTTCTTATTAGTTTGAAGCTTTGGCGAATGCATTTGTATTTTGGCATTTTGTGTGAACGTTTTCAGGTTAAAAGAAAGTTTCTAATAATTAAGAAAGTTACTTAGTTTCTAATATTAATTATTTTTGAGGGTCTTTTATTGTTTTGTAAAATTGTTTTTATCACTTCAAAGATTTTACTTTAGTTATAAAGAAGAAGATTTAAATTACCCATATAATTATATCACGTCCTAATCACAATTATGTAGCGTAAGTCTATATAAAATTATATGTATGTTGTAGAAACAATACTGTATTTGGTAAGTATTATTTGATATTATTTCTGTTCTTTACTACGCATGCATAGCAATTACTTTATATATGCTTTAAGGTCGTCTGAGGTTATCTTTTCCTAATTACAAATATGTGTAAATATCCTAACATGTGTGCAAAATATGTTTAGTGTAATGTAACTTACAACTGTTCTGTTCCGATGATAATATCGGTTTTAATTTCTGCTCACATTTAACTATAGATTCTTTAACACTGAATGTAAATTTCTCGTATTCTCAACGCGGTTTGTATTTATTATCGACAAAAAGTAAAATATTCATGTAACCCAAATGACTTGCTTCAATAAATTTGATTTCTTGTGATGAAAACTCTAAAAATAAATAATTCTAAAAAATTATCATTATAAGGTAAACGAATTTTAAGTTTAAAAAGATTAGGAGGTCTTCCCTTTTACATTAGTGCTCACACATGATTATGTTAGGCCTGTATTCTACAAACATATTTCTTGATAGTAGTTATAAAGTTTTTTTTATTGATTTTGATAACACAAATCTTTTACATTTACATAATAAAACAAAGACTATTTAAATAAGATCATCCTTAAATAAAAATTTGAGGAATTTTATCAGAAAAAAAGTGTTGAAAAAATGTATAAAAAAGGAAAATTCGAAA